>JBAMJV010001083.1:0-52500 GCA_037951105.1 Echinarachnius parma | reverse complement strand
CCCCGTCATAGAAGAGATACAGCTTCTCCTTCCTGCCATCGTCTGTCTTGATCTCTGCTTGTTTCCTCGTTTCAGCGTCATCGAGCACGATGTCGATGTCTGCTCCCTGGCCTAACCCGAAGAAGCTCTAGAAAAGAGGAAAATAAGAAAACATCTTCCAGGATTAGCTTGTTTATTGCAACTCTTACAAAACATTACATCTCTTGAGATTGATCAGTCTCTCTGAGAATAAATTACAACTTATAATTTTGGGGCCGGGCTACAAACTTGCCCATAAGCAGGGCTCGACACTCACACTGGCCTGCTGGCCCGGGGCCAGTAAAATTGCACTTCAGGCCAGCAAAAATGTATACAGGTCATATTTTGGTCGCCCGATGGGGCAAGCATTTTCAACCCAACATTAACAAAATAAGAGAAATCTTGTTTTCTTCCATGTCATGCTTCATCTATAATTAAACAGAGGTTTGATCAGGAAAGAGTGCTATTTTAGATAGTAAAAAGTTTATGAAAAAAGTCATGAAATACAATTTTTGGGACACTAAATTTTTCTTTTGGGTCACCAGAATAGGGGAAGAAATTATTTCACTGGCCCATCCAGGCCACTGACAAAAAAGTAAGTGTGGAGCCCTGCCATAAGGCTGCAAAATGCATGAAAAAAATGAAAATAACAGTCTAAAATTTGTTAATATATGTAAAGGGGCTCTTCTATGATTTGGCTGAGCCCAGTGAAAAAAATACATGATGGCTCAGTGCGATTTACCCCCCAAAACACCCCAACGTTTTAAACTGAGACCCAGACAATTGTGTACAGTATGCTAGCGCACCATCGTTTGGCATTTCAAATTTTGAGTGAATGAAGAGTGAAGACCAAAGGCGAAGAGTCAACAAATTAAGAAAAACACACAGAAAAGGAGTCATCTACTGTTTAAATGACCAGTCCAGTCAGCTGGACAATTTACACCCAATACAACAGTTGATTGTTGTGTTTTAGGAAGCCTTGCTATGGAAAACAGACTGGAAATAATTATTTTTCTACATTGTGTAGTCTTCAAACAGAGTTGGTAATTAAATCAAAACATGAATTGTGGATCACAAATTTTTTAATTTTTGTTTGCATTTGCTGGTAAATGGATAGAGGGAGGAATCAGCCAGCAAAAATATTTTTGTGCTGGATACTTGGATAGTGCAGCAAGCCGGAGAGGTTTTGCTCTGCATAACACTATTGTAATCATGGTAATGTACATTGTAGGCTTGCAGTAATTACACATCGGCACTGCTTTTTTAAACGATCACCCCGCGTAAAATTTATGTTTGCGCGTATTGTGAAAAATCGCGCATCTGATAGTGTACTTAGAAACTGCACAGGCCAAAGTTTTTGAGGAGAAATGATGCGTAGATCTGTACAATGATGCCAACATCGCACAAGAAATTGTGAGTTCATTGTCAATGACAATGGGAGTGGAGGTGTGCACATCTACTAAAGTAAATGGTCCAATCAGTTGGACCATTTACACGCAATATACGCTAATACTCTGGAGATAAGCATACCGCCCATTCGTACACTGTACCGATCAACAGTTGAATGCTGTGTATTAAGGACGCATCGGTAAGGAAAACGGACAGGAAATAATCATTTTTGTCCCTACATTTTGCGGTCTTCAAAACAACAGAATCTGTAATTATTATCAAAGTATATGATTTGTGGATCTCATTTAACAAAAGTTTGTTTACATTTGCTGGTAAATGGAGGGAGGAATCGGCCAACGAAAAATGTTTTTGTGCTACGTCATATAGTGCAGCAGGCGGAAGAGGTTGATCTCCGCACAACGATAAATAATGTATGTGTGCCGGTTTCAATGAACACCGCCACCGGGATCTTGTGCATAGAAGAAAACAAGCAAGTTTAACTTTGACTTTCTCAAAATATGAAATATAAATCTCACATCTGATAACTGCATCAGAATCTGCACTATTTTCTTGATACATGATGACATAAACGGTACCCCGGGGTACCAGACGAAAATCCGCCATTTTGTTTAATAATTTATTTAATTTTTAGGGCTACTGTGGGTATAGATCGACAAATCTATCGCTTTCATGGCTTTTTTGACATTATTATTGTTATTTTCACTGTCAGCATTCTAGCGATAGATGCTAACTATACACTGTGCCTTGCGCAGTAAGAACACCGTAGCTCCGCAGTAAAAGTTACTTACGGAAAATAATATTTTTTTTGCACATAAAACACCACATTCTCACACTATGAGCGACATTTGTAGCCCTATCAATACATTTAGGGCTGCTATAATACTTTAACTCACCGATCTCGTGTGTCGCTATACATGGCATTCTATAATTACGGCGATTTGGGAGATTTTACAACGATTTTCCATCACTCTTCTTCGGTCTGTCGTGGTACTTTTTGTTCAAACTGCATAATATAATGTGCTTCCGGATGCGCGAAAAAAATTTTAAGCAGCTAGCTAGGTACGGTCAAAGACGGTACAGCGCGCGCGCTGCAAAGCTGCTATACAGAACTCGAAATTTTTTCGCGCATCCGGAAGCACATTATATTATGCAGTTTGAACAAAAAGTACCGCGACAGACCGAAGAAGAGTGATGGAAAATCGTTGTAAAATCTCCCAAATCGCCGTAATTATAGAATGCCATGTATAGCGACACACGAGATCGGTGAGTTAAAGTATTATAGCAGCCCTAAATGTATTGATAGGGCTACAAATGTCGCTCAAAGTGTGAGAATGTGGTGTTTTATGTGCAAAAAAAATATTATTTTCCGTAAGTAACTTTTACTGCGGAGCTACGGTGTTCTTACTGCGCAAGGCACAGTGTATAGTTAGCATCTATCGCTAGAATGCCGACAGTGAAAATAACAACAATAATGTCAAAAAGGCCATGAAAGCGATAGATTTGTCGATCTACTGTGGGTATAGCGTGCATACAATGACAATCGCGTGCTGCACTGCATGCGGTACGGTTGGACGCAAGATGGCGCTACACAACGCGGGATACCGGGGTACTGCGTGTGTCATCACATGACATACGATGTGTGAGTAAAGTTTCATGAAATTTTTATGCTTTTTTAAGTCTCAAACTGTCAGAATTAATTAGGACGCCGATGTGTAGGTCACTCGCGATCGACTGTGCTTGTAGTACTGTAATGGCCAGAGAACTCAACCGGGGGGAGAACCTGGCCAGAAAAAGGACAATACAATGTACTGAACGTGTGACTCAAAACTTATATCAAACGATTTATCTGCATATTGCTCATAAAATGCGCACGTATCTTGCTGTTCTGTATTCCTCCTGGTTATCCAGAAAATCGCTTGAAAGTCAGTCTTTACAATCCGAAATGTTTTATTTTTTATTTTGTTCACGATAATTTGAGATTTCAATTTTTAGAATCTTGATTCTCGCTTTTGTAGATCTACACTCGGTAGTTCATTTCGATAGAAACTTACATCAATTGGACACGTAGAACTATACCTCCCATCCCGCGCATGCGCGTTACGTTCAAACCAGCTCGCGATCCGATCGCCAACCCATGCTGCAGCTAAAGGCACCTTCTGATTGGCTTTCGCATGCTGCCATAGACTCAACGTTATACCATTTGTATTTGCGATGAGAAAGCTGTCGATGGCCCCTACATTATGATACCAATCTCGTGATATTCCAGTCAAATCTCGATTTTTGACAAATTATTTGCACCATTCGAAAGCTGAGATATTCTTCCTACTAATTGGCTTCTCAGCAGTTTGTTAAGTTCTCATTTTCGTAATATTTAACTTATAAATTCGCGAGTTGTATTGAATGATTCTTTGATTTTTCTATTGTCTGTGTGTACCAATGATTAGTGTGCGACACCTATGGGTGAGATGCGACACGTGTATAATGTATGGCATGTCAGTGAGTTTTGGTCACCGTTTTTGCTTGGCACGGATGAAGATTGACAGATGGGGCGTGGCTTCGCGCAAGAGCCGAAGCCATATGCGTAGCGCTCTGCATACAGACCCGAGCAGTAGAGCAAGGCTCCGCCCACAAGTCCAATTTCGGTGAAACATCACTGCGCTCTCTGCTTGACTGAGCCCAGTCAGGGAGACACATAGCCCGCTGTCCCATTCATCGTGTATTCCCATTATATGACTTCGCCGAGCGCCAGTACAGCCGAAGTGCGCTTGCGCATGAAAATCATATGAATATTTATGAGGCCAGCCCCACGCACACGTGCCAGAGCGCTCCACTGTGCATGCACAAAAAAGTACGACGATAGCTACTGTATATCGGGACTGCAAAACCATGCATAATGTCCATGTCAACAACTTTATCAACACTCGCACACAAGAAAAGAGGTATGAAACGATCGATAAAAGTATGTAGAATTCAGATAAATTATCATCATTCACATACAAAATTTTCGAAATATCGAAAACTTACCTTATAAACGGCATCCCGAATAGCTCAAAATCCATTTTGGCGAAAAACAGCAGGTGAAAAAGACCTTCTTTCACAAGATTTTGTCCAAAGAGTCGCGTATCGAATTTGGTATCAACGTGTAGAATGGGCGTTCAGAAAGCCAATGACGTAAGCATCGAAATGAATTGTGGGAAGAGAATGCACCGAAAAGGGTAAACCCTGTGCTATGTCCAGACCCATACCGCTCCGATACCACATTTTCATGGCATGCATAATCGACCCAGAAGCCAGCCAAGTCTCGTAATGAGATGCGTGCGCACGCGATCAATGATGTCATGCATACATTATCGTTCGCGAAAGGTACCGCTCGCTGGCTATGTGGGAGAGAGCGCTCTGACGTAATTGACCGGAGATCGGGCGATCAACCAATGGGAGCTCGCGAACTTACTGTACAACGCTAAGTGCGATAAGTTCTACGTGTTGGACCACAATATCGCGGTGTCTCGCTCGATCGAAAATTATCGCTCAACGGCAAAGCGGGTTTCGGCACGGCGCGATTTTATGTACGAAGGTTCAATTTATCGCAGTGCAGGTGAACTCGGCCACAGCGCACGGCGCGTGTACAAAGTCAATGGCGCACTGTGCTGTGCGTGACTGGCTGAGTTCTCTAGCCACTACGGTATGTATCTGTGACTGTGAGCAGGTCAGAAAAGGGAGAATTTCTTCTTTGACTTTGATATGTATTTTGTAACTAATTATTGTAAAGGTTTTACAAATTTGTATATTTCATTTGTTTACCGTCAGCTTTGCCTTTGTTGAGTTTTTTTCTTCATATTTCGTCACATTGCATTGTGCTCTATTTATTTGTAGCTGTACTCTAATTAAGTTATTCATACATGTATTAGTTTATTACAATCTACATTCACAATTTTGTATCAACGTCTGCATTAATTCTGCAGATTCTGTCCATACGTTTGTTATTTTAGCAATCACTCAACTTGCATGCAAATCAAAGGGCCATTCAATTTCCCAATCCCAATTTAATACACACGAAGTCAATCACAGACTTTTTGACTCTCGATCAATCACCATTGCCACACATATTAAGACTCATTTTCTGATAGAATCAAGAGCATATATACTTGCCATTATTTTATGTGGTTCTGTGGTCTCTTGAGGGCTAACGATTCCCGTTTATGCAATATTTTGGTATATTTCTTTCACTGTTATCGTTGCAAAAATGGGTGGATATGACACTCATCACGCGAATAATATATGTAGATTGAATATTGCCTCAATGTTTCTACAATTGACTCAACATTTAGCGTACACGTAATACAGAAAACTGATTGGGAACCACTCTTACACAATTTCCCCATTTGGACAGCGCCATCTGCGTTGTCAACGATGTAGTTCAAGTTGGCTTGCAAATTTTGCACAAATTCAGCTCAGCAAGCAAGTGGAGAGAAAAGGCGTACTTTGAGGCACGATTGAAGAATAATTCTACAGTTTTTCGGTAAGAGTGTTTTTATTTCACATTACTGTGGTGGAATGAAAGAATGAGCTGATTGATTTCCTTACTATAGTCTACATCTAATGATTTAATTGTGGAAATAATTAACTTACACAATTAGATATGAATGGGACTGTACTAATTCTCGCTATCTTAAATAGGTCCGAAAATCTCGAAATTCGCGAGACGAGACTTTTTTTCCACTTTGCGGGTCGTCACTCCCACTTCCGGTACCGTCACGGCTCGCGTGCCCATCATTCGCACACGCTCGAAATGGATGCAATCAGCGTAACTCACAGTCACACAAAATATAATAATAATGCATTAAAATATTAAAAGCTATCGACCACACGTCTCAAATGCGTTTGTATGCAGTACATGTATACATATCCCGGGCCGGTTACGGAAAAAATAAACGCCTCCCGCGCGCCGCACACATGCACACGACGCGTCCACGCAGTAGTCAGGAAGTTGGTATGACTAAAAGCTATCCCACAATTCCATGCGTGTTTTGGGGATTTCGATCGGATTTCGAGATAATCGCTATTTGGGGTAGCGAGAATTATACTTGGTCTTGGACTTGGAGACGTGAGGTTATGTGTAACTGACTAAACTGAGTGTAAGTTAGTGTTAAGTGTGTGCGTGTGTGTTCCGCAAACTGCTATTGGAGTATTGCATGAATATGGTAAATACAAATTGCACTTTTCCGCCAAGTAAATTCAAGGTTAATCAAGAGTCACAATTACTGATACATAAGTCATACATAAACTTACCAATCTAAGTTGTATGCCCCACGGCCACGGTTAGCTTTTTTAACGCGAATTTTGTTTTATTTTGTAAGGGTCGGAGATCCACAAACAGGAATAATGACGGTGACAAAGAATTCCGAATTAAAAAGAAACTTTATTTCGCCGACTTGGCAGAACATGTGCAAACAAACAACCCGGAACTCAGAGTCCCGATACCGATCATCCCGATCACGATACCGATCGCGATCAATCCCCTACATTCTCCCCCCGCAAAACATCCCATGGATGTTTTTTAACGTTACAATATAAAATCGCTACATGGTCTGTATAACAAATGTTTAAAAACGTACATCCAAAAGCTTCATATAATACAAAAATGGTCTACACTGTATCAAGCAACAATAAGTAATGATATAGTGCTCAATATACATCCTGGTTCACTCCAAGGCGAAAATGTGCCCTATACATAATGGATCGCATCTTGCAAACAAAATAAAGGCATACATATTTTATACAAAACTACAACAATTTATGCGCCTTCAAACAAACATAATGTGTAATAGCTGCTAGCTACAAAAGAAATACATTTGTACATGTACAATTTTAGCAATTCTCGAACACAATGGTACTCAGTCCAGCCTGTCATAAAGACTGGGCACATGAAATAACATCAACATGAATATCATACTATCTCTAAACTTGCATGCATATTTATCAACGATACAAAATAAGGACATGTACATGTATCGTAACATATAAATAAAGTAATATACATACTGAGCATACAATTATCCAAATACTTTTCCCCAATGGTAACCACAACCATACAAATTACAACATGTACAGGAACGACTTGTGTTTCAAGAAGAGAATGTTATCCATCGACTATCGCTTCTGAACATTTCAAAACATCACATACATCATTTTAAAACCATTACAAACGTACTTATGGGGTTAATGTCCTGTGACTTGTACTGTACATTCATCAATATCTTTCCACTACCTCTCAAAACAGGTGCACCAGCTTCTATCACTGTATTTTAACACAAAATACATGTCAACAACATGTACAGCACAAATTATGTTTCAACAACTTCCTTATTCATAAAAACATGTATACAAATATGTCATTATCAATCTCAGGCTAAATAATCAATACACACAAAACTTGCATGCACAAAGAGTAAAGACCATGTATCATAAAATACCTTAGAATCAGAATGTGAACACAGCATCATAAAGAACAAAACATTTTTATAGTATGTAAACATTCCAACTGTCCTCTAAAGATGAACAAACATCCCATAATCGTAGAACTGCCTAACATACAACCCTTCATAAGGTATAATCACTTACAAACAATTTATATCATAAAAATCCTTAAGTGCCAAACATGCTTTGACATCACAATCCGTTACCGCTGAATGAAAGATAAAATCAAGCCTTGAAATCAACTAATGATCTAACATGACAACATTTTCAAAACCACAACAGAGACCCCTCTGTTGTAAATATTCAACACATGAAATAACTACTCATTTTCTTTTTTTATCTTAACTACTGCAATCATTCAAACTAATTATCTTAAAGCCAGTCCAAAGCACAAAAGAAAGAGTTATAATGCACACATGTGCCCCATTGTCCTCGCGTCCCTGGCACGCTTCTCAATCTACCTTAAAGTTCACCGCGTGCAAAAGAAACCAGTACTAAAATCGAGCACCAGCCCGACTTGTACAGCAAAATCGACGCCCAACATCACCTCTGCTGGCAGGTCGCGCACTACTTGGAAAGCCGTCTCTACCAGTCTATCACCGATCTTCACCCTCGCGTGTAGTCCACCCTCAGATCGGAACTCGGTGCCGTCCACCATCCTCAGCATCTGGTTGCCATCTAGTTCCGCAGGAACGACCGACAGTTTCCTACAGAAATCTGCTGTCACAAGGGACACGCTGGCCCCAGTGTCCACCAGAGCTTGGACAACTTCAACCTTCTGGTCCCCTTGAATAGCCACTTCTATCGCCGGCGTCTTCACCACCTGGGGTGCGACAAAGTAGGCCGCGTTCGGTGGCGCATGTAGCTCTGGCCCTGGGGGACGATTCGGATATTGAAAGGTGGGATGCGGCAGAGGATTCAAAGGGTAGGGCGGAGTAGGCGGCATTGGGCAGTCGGCTACTCTGTGCCCCAACTGGCCGCACCGATAGCAGCTGGCGTTGAATGTCCGTCTTCCCCGAGTAGGGCTCGCAGGAGGAGTCTTCTTCCGTGACGCATGTCCTTCCCCGCCAGAAGCCGACGCATTCGCCTTGCGGTGTAGCACCAACTCGTCCGCCAGACATGCAAGGTCGAGGAGGGTGGGTGATCTACTCTCCCTCAGTTTGAGGCGTAGGGCTTCATCTGAAATCGTAGTCAGGAACTGGTCCATCATTACCAGATTGAGGCCTCGCCTTACATCTGGGATCTCAGCCGCACTCTCTGAGATTTCTATCCACCGGAAAAAACTCTCCTGTAGGCGGTGTCCATATTCCTCGAACGTCTCGTCTCCACGTTTCGAGTCCGATTTGAATTTTGCCCGGTATGCATCTGGCGTGAGATGGTAACGTCGCCGGATCGCCCTCACCACCTCATCGTAATCACGCCGCTCTCTCATACTCAAGGCGTGGAAGGCCTGTTGAGCCTTTCCGGCGAGGTAGGGCTCGAGTAGAAGGGGCCATTCTGATTTGTCTCTATCTGCCGCACTGGCAACCCTCTCAAAGGTGCTGAGATAACAGGATATGTCGTCTTCAGGGCTTAACTTATGCAGACCACGCAATTCTGTGGGGGGAGTCTGCTCTCTTGTGGTAGCAACTCTCATGAACGAACTACAAATCTGTTCTGTTTCCTGTCTTCTTGACAGCTCCATCTTCTGCATAACCTCTACAAGATCCATGGCCGTCAATTGAGGCTGTGCAGGCGCATGGGCATCCTCTTCTACCATTTGAGGTAAATCAACCAAGCATGCAATTCGTTCTGCCTTTGTTTTTACTTCCTGAGTATCAATATTGTTTAGCTCACATAGCCGAGTAATGTGCTCGGCAGTGAATCTGCCTAAATACACTGAGCGGTTAGCCATGAGTGATTGTTTGACCAATGAACACCAAATTTAAAATTTACGTACGTGTATAAATGGATTAATTTATAAGGTTAAGGCTAAAACCAATGGGTGCAAGTGAATTAATTTAGAATGTATCTTGTACTTGTTCTCAATAATGTGTGCGTATTTATGTCATTCCATCGACAGACCACCACAATTTCAAAATGGACTCAAACTGTTCCAATTAACAACACCAAAATCTGCAATTAAATCTATCCTAACCTATAAATCTATAATGTATGGTTGGATTAATTTAAGTTACTTGTTCAGAGTCAAATTGTATAAATGTACAATATTTTACATCCTTATATGTGTACAAGAGTCATCAAGTCTACAATATATTATTAATTTATTTAGTGTCTTTATACAAATTTAACTTTAATAAAACTAAAACTTTGAAAGTATAATTTAAACTTCCAAATTTACAAAAAACACATCGAATCTTCAAGAAAAAAGACTCAAAATATCACAATATGTCACTCTTCTCACTCTCAGACACAACTCACTCTATAAACAAGAGTAATTGTTCATATAATAAGCGGACAAGTAACATTCTCAAAATACACCGATCACAACAATCAACATCTGTTCGCCTATGACTGTGCAGCGCGAACTCGAACGACGTCGGCTTCCATAGGCTTCAATGCATCGGGCATAAAAACTCCGTCCACAGTGTAATGACACTGGACCAACAAAAATATTCAGAGAGCTGAATTTCCGATCAAAATACACAAAAACGTCATCGACATCCTTAGCGAAAATAACCCTGCTCGCAGCGCCAATGTAAGGGTCGGAGATCCACAAACAGGAATAATGACGGTGACAAAGAATTCCGGATTAAAAAGAAACTTTATTTCGCCGACTTGGCAGAACATGTGCAAACAAACAACCCGGAACTCAGAGTCCCGATACCGATCATCCCGATCACGATACCGATCGCGATCAATCCCCTACAATTTTATCCGCTTTTCAGCAACCGTTGTGAAACTTTGTGCAAAATTCCCGATAATATTGATATGCGACCGTTCATTCCAGTCGTTCCTGTGTAGAGCGCACATCTACAAAGTATATGGTCCACTCAGGTGGACCATTTAACGCGCAATATATGGTAATACACGGGAGATTACCATACTGCCTATTCATACACTGTACCGTTCATCAGTTGAACGTTGTGTGTTACTAGGATGCATCGGTAATGAAAACAGACGGGGAAATAATCCTTTTTTTTTCTACATTTTGCAATCTTCAAAACAACAAAGTCGGTAATTATTATCAAAGTATATGACTTAGAGATCACATAAACAAAAGTTTTTTTGCATTTGCTGGTAAATTTAGGGAGAAATCGACCGACAAATTTTTTTTATTATTTGGATAGTGCAGCAGGCGGAAGAGGTTGATCTCCACACAATGCTAGTGTAATGTACCTATGTGTGGTAGAGCGTACCATATGCTGTCACTTATTTAGTTATGTGCCTTGCATATAACTTGTAATACTAGTGTTGTTTTTTAAATCTCTTTGGAATATGGTGTCATTTTTGGTGAAGATTGATTCAGCCCAGTTTCCTTTGATCTTTTCTGCAGAAAACTCTTGTTCCATCAAGCAGACCCAGTGAAGCACAGAGACCATGGCAGGGAGAAGCACTAAAGGCATGGAGCGGGTGCCCATACAGAGCACTGCTGGGGCCATTCCAGTCAAGAATGAGAAGGGTGAGCATGAATGATGATGAGGATGATGATGTTTATGGTGATGGTGATGATGATGGTGATCGAGATGATGATGATGGTAATGATGATGATAATGGTGATGATGATGATGGTGATGGTGATGATGGTGATGATGATGGTGGTGATGATGATGGTGATGGTGATGGTGGTGATGGTGATGGTGATGATGATGATGATGATGGTAATGATGATGATGAGGATGGTGATGATGATGATGATGTCAGTGAAGGTGATGGTAATAATGATGGTGATTGTGATGATGGTGATGGTGATGGTGATGATGGTGATGGTGATGATGATGGTGAAGGTGATGGTGATTGTTATTATGATGATGATGATAATGATTATATTCATGATGATGATGGTGGTGATGATGATGGTGATAATGATATCCATGATGATGATGATGATGATTATATTTATGATGATGATGATGGTGATGATGATGAAGGGCAATTCCACGGTTAGTAACGTTACATTTAGAGCATATTTTCATAACATATTCTACTATAACACCACCATCTATTCATTTCAAGTCACAATCATGTTACAACATGTTGGGTCCACCCTAGGTCTATAATACCCCCAAAAAATGAACACAATTGAAATAATATTCGCGTCGCCATGGCAACTTTTATTGTCGGTTAGTAACGTTACAAAAAAAGGACATGGGTAAAAAATCAATGTTTTCAAATGAGAAGTCTTCTAAAACCTTAGATAATTCCAACAAAGTGCCATATTCATTTTACTTCTGGTTAGTTGGCACATGTTTCAGCCAATAATTAAAGCATCTTGACTCATATTTTTTTCATTAGGCTCCAAAATCATGGTTAGTAACGTTACGGTTAGTAACGTTACACTTTGTCCGTGCAAAGGTAAAAGTTACCAAACATCATTTTTTAACCCTCCCTTCGCCTCAAAATCACAAGTAATACTTAGGAATTACAAGTAAATCAACATAACTATCCATATTACTCTTAACTTTTAAATTCTTTAACTAGAAACTCTTAACTCACAACTTGAAACATGAAAACTGTTTGAAAACATATCTTATCCGATACATTCCATAGTTCACCAAAGTTCATCAAGTGGTAGGTTAATAATGCATAATTTGTAATACCAGTTAACTGTTTATTTGCAAGCATTTAGATTCAATATTTGTAGTATTTTAGCAGGCAAATATTGAGTAGAGATCTATCAATCCAAATGGTCATTTGTTGACTTGTTCAATAATCCAATTAATGTTACATTCGGATTCTTACAAAAACTTTAAATAGTACTTTGTTCATAGTATCAAATTCAAATACATGTAGCTTTGTGTAAATACAATAATTATGTGTGTTTTAATACAAAACTCATTGGAGAGATAGAATTCTAAAAAGAGATGTTTGTTTGTAGCTAGTTTCTTCTTGATTTGGAGCTGTTTTTGCACACATTTTGGTAGGGAATGTTCTTGCATCTTTTTCTCCTCCCAGCTCCTCTTCATGGTAACTGCTTTCTTATCTTTGTACTCCTCATACTTGCCAGTCCTCTTCAAGTTCACTATTGATTTTGCTTCATGACCTACAGATAGAAAAATAAATAAAAACAAAATATAATGTATTCATGAACTAAAAGATAGGCAAGTAGTAATTAATTAAGATGAACATTTTCTGCATCATATTGCAGAGTAGAATACTTGAATGAGTGTTGGAAAGTTCCCACATGACACAAACAAATGAGATAAAACAATTGTTACAAATATACCTGTAAAAATATTTCAGTCACAAAATTGGTTTTAAGATTCTTGTTGTATCCCTTAGAAGTTTTCACTAAATTAAAATACTACTTTTTGCAAGTGCTTCATCACTAAAGATGTTTTTTTTTACATACAAGTTTCTATGGCAACCGACATGGCTAATCATAATGCACCCCTAAAAACACACAAACATAAACATCTCTGGACAGTGTAATTACATTAAATATACACTTGTAAGTTTATGTAATCCATTACAATATATTTGTTTTATATCAATATATTAGTTTTCACTGTAAATACAATATATATCATTATCATTAATCAGTGTAAACTGTACACAGTGTATTCAGTACAACGAAATACCTTGATATAGGGTATAAATGATAATTAAGATTATAATTACTACAATAATTCAACTTACCAAAGACAGGTCGCTGCTCGTCAAAGTAGAGTCAACTATATTTTCCAATGACTACTTTCCAGGAGAAAGATTTATGAGGAGTTTACACTAAAATACTGCTCGCGCTGAACATCAGATACTGCACATGTTCTTGCATAGAGCATAGATATGAGATGCTGCACACATGGGATGCTGCACATGGTTGAATAACTCACATTACTTTAAAAAAATTGATCAACTTACCAAAGACAGGTCGCTGCTCGTCAAAGTAGAGTCAACTATATTTTCCAATGACTACTTTCCAGGAGAAAGATTTATGAGGAGTTTACACTAAAATACTGCTCGCGCTGAACATCAGATACTGCACATGTTCTTGCATAGAGCATAGATATGAGATGCTGCACACATGGGATGCTGCACATGGTTGAATAACTCACATTACTTTAAAAAAATTGATCATCCATTGTTCTAAAGTGGCCTCTTTTGTCTTACTTTACATATCCTTTCACTCACTTTTGATTAGGGCCAGCTTATAAGTGTCTCTTTCACTGTTGTTATGGTTAGTAACGTTACACTCTGTATCATAGACTGGTTAGTAACGTTACATGGTTAGTAACGTTACAGATTTTGACTGCTTATAATTAATACATCATATAATATTTGTAAAATTTGTTCCTTAATTTTGATAGAGCATTGCCTGGAAGAGAAAAATTTGAAGTAGGAATATTATAAGGCATTGCATTCTCTCTATAGAAAAATAAATCCATGTTTTGGTTAGTAACGTTACATGGCATACCAATGGTTTTTAATTTCACTCACTGTTGGCATAAGCAACTCAGATTCTTAATTTTGCATGATAAATCTATTAGAGCATTGTACTCACTAAATAAATATGATAAGTTTGTAAGGTCTTGTGTATTTTCATGCTCATAATGGCTTAATCAACTTTTTCTTAACTTACATTAGAAATAACACAGGAAAATATAACCAATATAAATTTGCTATTTTAACCCACTTTTACCACAGTCAAAGCAAAATAAATAACCTTTCCAGTAATTTTGATGTGTCTTTAATCATATACAACCAAAAAATGTAAGAAAAAGACACTTTGAAATTTTGGGGTCATGTCCACCTAATCATGGGATGATGATGATATCCATGATGATGATGATGATGGTGATGATGATGGTGATGAACTGATGATGGTGATGAACTGATGATGATGATATCCATGATGATGATGATGATGATGAACTAAATTGTGTCACTGATGGTGATGATGTTGGTGGTAACAGAGGTGATGATGATGGTGATGATGATGATGGTGAAGATGATGATGATGATGATGATGATGATGATGGTGAAGATGATGATGATGATGATGATGATGAGGATGAGGATGATGATGGTGATGATGATGATGGTGATGATGATGATGAGGATGATGAACTAAATTGTGTCAATGATGATCATGATGTTGGTGGTAACCAGGGGTGATGATAATGACATAAACGATGCAATCAACATTCATGAATGAATCCTCGTCTCTTTAATTCTTAAATTTAATTTAATTCTTTAATCTTAAATTCCTTCCAGGTCAAATCAGTATGCAGAAAGTCAAAGTCAAGAGATACGTTCCTGGTAAAAGGTATGTCAACATAACAGCTGATCTATAGTGGTTTAAAAAACATTGATTATTTCTATTATTAGTGATACCCAGGAGGAAAGATATATGACTTAGAAATAAGAGGAATGTATGAGTGCAATAACAGGAGTTAGGCAAATTGATCAATAACTGTAAGCTAAAATGCCAGCATTAGGCCCCCCTTTAATTCAATTAACAAAGCAACAAATCTATTTTTTGTAAACATCTATCTATTTTTGACATAGAAGTACAGGAGACTCCATTTAATGCCAGGGGTAACTGTGAATGGGGTTTGATTTGACCAATCATTAAAAAAAACAAAAAAATTCTGGCCTGACTTTGCGCCGCAGTTTAGCATTGCTGAAGAGGTTAGGGTTAGATGGATAATAAAAGTGATATAAAAATGACTGAATTTACTGAACTTCTTTTTTTTTTCGCCCTTTACACTCTTTACCAAAACTCAACTATCTGTTTAAGTGATATCAAAATGACTGAATTTACTTTGAACATCTATTTTCCTCCCTTTACACTCTTTACCAAAACTCAACTATCCCTTTAAAGTGATACCAAAATGACTGAATGTACTTCTTTTTTGTCTCCCTTTCAGACCTGACTTTGCGCCACAGTTTAGCAGTGATGAGGAGGAAGAAGGGGAAGCGTTGTTTGTGGGACGCAAGAAGGGTTCCTCTCATCACCACCGGGCCGAGGTGGAGGATGCAAGACTGCAGAGGTTGAGGGAGAGACACGAGGAGGAGAGTAGTGATGAGGAAAATGAGAGGTGAGAATTTCCACTTATGATGACGACCATACGTTTGTGTGTCGTAGACATTGCTTGGATAATGGATGGCAGGCATGCCACTCCTGACATGCTAACACATGTATGTATTGCCTAGATGTACCCTAGATATGACCTGGAAATTGTATGTATGGCATTTAAATGATTATTAAAATATTTGCTTTCCCTGCTAGAATCGAACGTCACAGATATATCCATGGACCAGAGGTCATCGAAGATGATGATGAAGATGACGGCGAAGACAACGATATCGGACATCGTGCTCAGCGATCACGGGACATGGGGCGACCCTCCAGACACGACCAGGAGCGTGACAGCTCTGACGAACGGGAGGATGAGGAGGAGGCTGCGTTGTCAAGGTTACGGGATGCGGCTCCCAGGAAGGTTTACCGGATGGAGGTGGAGGAGAGCTCAGAGGACGAGGAGGAGCTGGATGAGGAGGAGATAGAGAGGAGGAGGTCGGCCATGAGGGCTAGAGCCAGGCAGAGGGCACAGGAGGAAAAGGAGGTGAGGGCTATGGTTAGGGAAAGAGATTGGGTTAGGGTAATTAGGGTTAGGGTTAGGTTAATAGTTAGGATTAGAGTTAGAAATAGGGTTAGGGTTGGGCTAGGCTTAGATAAAGCATTACGGTTGGGTTAGGGATATAGTTAGAGTTAGGTTTAGAGTTAGGGTTAGAGTTAGGGATAATGTTAGAGTTACGGTTAGAGATAGGGTTACAGTTTGGGTTAGGGATTGAGAGGAGGAGGTCTGCGATAAGGGCTAGAGCCAGGCAGAGGGCACAGGAGGAAAAGGAGGTGAGGACTAGGGTTAGGGATAGAGTTTAGGTTAGGGTTAGAGATGGGGTTAGACTTAGGGTTAGAGTAAGGGTTATAGTTTGGGTTAGGGTTAGAGATATGGTTAGGGTTGAAATAGGGATGGAGAGGAGGAGGACAGCCATGAGGGCTAGAGCCAGGTAATATACTAAATGTAGATCAATTTACATTTTTAGTGTCAACTTGGGTTACCAAGGTTCTAGTGATCAAGTCAAATTGAGCAATACTAACATTTCACACAAAAAGGTGGCTGATTAGGACCTTGTTACTTGATGATACTCATTCTGCAATTTTAGGGGTAACTGTATAACATTAAGAGATTTTGCTATTATTTTGTAATATGACCTTGTCCTCTTCATATATGTAATGTCTTTTATTTTGTGTTTGTAAGCTATCATTTCCCTGCAGGTGGCAGAATTCATTTCGCTTCAAGCCCCTGTCCTGGGTTTTATGTAACTTCTTTATTTATGTGTGTTGTTTGAATGAAATGAAGATGAATAAATGATATTTGTGACCTTTGACCTTTGTCCTTTGAGCCAGGTGCTAGCGATTGAGGAATATGGAAGGAGAGACAAGGTGAGCTCTGAGGAGGAAGAATCATCAGAGTATGAGGAGTACACTGACTCAGAGGAGGAGATGAATGAATAATATTTGTGACCTTTGACCTTTGACCCAGGTTCTAGCGATTGAGGAGGATGGAAGGAGAGACAAAGTAAGCTCTGAGGAGGAAGAATCATCCGAGTATGAGGAGTACACTGACTCAGAGGAGGAGGATGGACCAAGACTCAAACCAGTCTTTGTGGCAAAGTAAGAGATTTAATGTATTCTACCCTTCCTACCTAAGGCCCATTATAATAAATCATAATAATATATACTCGATTTATATAGCACCCAATATGATTGATACCATGTTGTTGTATGGTAAGTTTGTGATTATATTGTGCCCTTCCTACTTGTAGGAACTGTTTGTGAGTAAGTTAGTTTCACATGATACATGGAACCTTATTGTTATGAGTATAGTTAGTTTCAGATGATACATGGAACCTTAAAATTGTTATGAGTTCTGAAAATGCAAAACTCTTTCTGCAAGTTCAAGTTCTTGAATATTCATTGAAATGTTTTACTATGCTTTGTTGCCAAGTAAGTGACTGGGTTATACTCAGTCCTGTCTAACTAAAGCCCATTAATAATTATAATAACATACTCAATATGTATAGCGCCCAATATGATTGATACAATGTTCCACACTGCCCTTCTTATCTGAAATATACTGTAAAACCCATCAATACCATAACCACAACCCTTACATCATCAACATTACTAATACACTCTTTAGGAATGAGTACCATCATCATCATCATCATTATAATTATCATTGTCATTATCATCATCATCATCGTCATCATTATCATCATTATCATCTTCATCATTATCATAATTATACTTATCATCATCATCGTCTTCAACAATGTCATTATCATCAACCTTATCATCATAGTTGTTTTTATGCCTCCGCAACGAAGTAGCCGGAGGCATTATGTTTTCGGGTTGTCCGTCCGTCAGTACGTCCGTCCGTCCGTCCGTCAGTACGTCCGTCCGTCCGTACGTCCGTCCGTACGTCCGTCCGTACGTCCGTCCGTACGTCCCGTTCTCGTGATCGCGTTATCTCAAGAACCGATTGACGGATTTTCACCAAACTTGGGTCATGTATGTATCTTGGGGGGCCAATGATCTGATTAGATTTTGGGGTCATGAGGTCAAAGGTCAAAGGTCACAGAGCTCATTATATATGCAAAAATAGCTCGTGATCGCGTTATCTCAAGAACCGATTGGCGGATTTTCACCAAACTTGGGTCATGTATGTATCTTGGGGGGCCAATGATCTGATTAGATTTTGAGGTCAAAGGTCAAAGGTCACAGCTAATTATATATGCAAAAATAGCTCGTGATCGCGTTATCTCAAGAAGGGATTGACAGATTCTGACCAAACTTGGTACATGTATGTTCCTTGGAGAGCCAATGAACTGCTTAGATTTTGGGGGTCAAAGGTCAAAGGTCACAGGGCTCATTATATGTAAAAGTAGCTTGAGATTGGAAATCTCAAGAACTGAATATCAGATTTCAATCCAACTTGATACCTGAATGTATAATAGGGAACAATTGTAGTCATTAGATTTTGGGGTCATGAGGGCAAAGGTCAAGGTCACTTATAGCTCATAATTGTGATATGTCAAGATCTAAAAGACAGCCATCAACATTGAGTTGACAGAATTAATTCTGTGTACATGTTGATTTGGGCTTGATATAAATAAATTGCGTAATGGCGGAGGCATCATTTTCGACTGCGCGCAGTCGAAGATCCATCTAGTTTTATATCGTCATCAAAGCGTCGTCATGGCAATGATGGTTTGTGTATTTCCCAGTATACAAGGACAGAGTTACAATCCAAGTGAAGGAGAACGAACTGGAAGAAATTGAGGATGATGATGATGATGATGATGATGATGATGTTGATATGCAGATGATGATGATGATGATGTTGATCATGCAGATGATGACGACGACGATGAAGATGATTATGATGATCGTAAAGATGATCATGTTGATCGTGAAGATGATGATGATGGTGATGACAATGATGACTAAGATGACGATGATGATGATGAGATGATGATCTTCTTCTCTTCTTTCGTTTGAGGCAGCTTCAACAATTAAGCAATGATGATGATGATGGTGATGATGACGATGAAGAAGATGACAATGGTGACTATGAGGAAGATATTGACGATGATGATAATGCTGATAAGAATAATCATTATTTCTATTGCCCTCTCCTTACAGGAAGGACCGAGTAACGATCCAGGAGAAGGAGATAGCTGCCCTGAAGGAGAAGGAGCTGGAGGAGCTGGCCAAGCACAAGGTGGAGGATAGGAAGAGAGAAACAATCAGGGTAAGACTCAGCTTTGTAACTCATTGCTTAAGAGAGAGAGAGAGAGATTCAGTGCTTGATTCACAGATATTTTAACACGAGTTAATCAGGGTAGAGGGAAACAATCAGGGTAAGATCTTTTGGGGTTTGTATGCCTCCGCCAACGAAGTGATTATGTTTTTGTGTTGAAATCCGTTCGTACGTCTGTATGTACGTCCAGTTTTCTTTCTCAAGAACCAGTTGATGGATCAATTTCAAACTTGATATGAGCATTCACATTTGGGGGACAATGATCGGATTAGATTTTGAGGGTCATGAGGTAGAAGGGTAAGACTAATTTTTTGTAAGAGAGAGATAATTGATTCACAGATATTTTAACACAAGTCAATCAGAGTAAGACCTTTTATGTTTTTTATAGAGAGGGCAGTCATTTACCACATGCTGCACTGTCTGGTCCGGATTCTTGCAGTTACATGAAGGGCTATTTTTCATTTTCCGATGATGGAGATGATGGGCCGACCTTGGATGAAGTGTTCTTGTCCTGTTCAGAGTCACCTGCTGGCTCTGACGTAGGGTCCTGTACAAGGTCTTGATTAGGAAAGTCAGATTCCACCCAGGTTTTGCGCCACTCGCCTTTAAGGTCAACTCTGTGTCTTCTAGAGACTTCGCAGAAGACCGAAAGGGTGTCCGTGATTTGAGGTGCATGTTGTGTATGTTCCCTAGGAATACAAAATATGAAATCCTCATCTTGTCTTTTATCCAAAAAGCAAAGGAAGATGTTTGGACCAACGAACCAAATCTGTTCACGGTCAACACAGACAACGACAATTACATAGTCGAGTATGACCTTGTTTTATTGCTTCAAATATATTTGTAGAAAGAATATCATTTTGAAATCCTTCTCATCTTGTTTATGATCCCAGATGGTTGAGCATGATGCTAAGCAGCTCCAAGAAGCGGAGGAAGACGTAGGGACCAACGAACCAAACCTGCTCACGGTCAACACGGATGATGAGAATGATGAAGTGGAGTATGAGGGGTGGAAGGTCAGAGAGCTACGCAGGATCAAACGAGACAGAGATGAACGCGAACAGTACGTTGTTTGGGCTTTTCATGTTTTGTTTTGTTTTGTGTGGGGGGGAGGGGGGGATCGGGTTTGGGTCATCTTGTCCACATTTATTTAATCCTATTAATCCTACATGCTTTGGGGTTTATACAATCAGGTTCAAGCAGGAATGGGAACAAATTACATTTCAAGAATCCTCTCTGACTCATTTCTTTAGAAAAGTCTTCTTGTAAACCTTAATCCTTTTGATCTAGGATAAAAAGTAATGGAAGCTCATGGTGGTAAGAAGTCTGTGTGTCTGTATGATCCATTTGAAACTTCTTTATGGTGTGCATTTAGTACCAAATCAATGAATACGATTATTTGACTATTTAGTTGATGACTTATAATTTATGAATAGATTGTGTTTAAGTTTGAAGAAAATGGACTGATCAATATAAACTAAAGTCAGCATTTGGCCTTTTTATCATTTTCAATGAATTCTTATTACCAAGGCATAGGATTCTTTGACTAATCTAGATAATGACTTATTTCTAAAATTGTGAATAAGTGTGAAAATAAGTGTGAAGAAATGGACTGAACTGATTTTGACCAATATAAACTGTCAGCATGTGCCCATCTCATCATTATCATTGATGCATTCCCATTACCATGGCAACAGGATCGAGAAGGAGCGGCAGGAGACGGATAGGTTGCGTAACATGACGGAGGAGCAGCGCAGAGAGGAGCTCAGGATGAACCCTAAACAGGTCACCAACAAACAGAACAAGGGACGATACAAGTTCCTCCAGAAATACTACCACCGCGGAGCTTTCTACTTGGTAAGTAATGTCAGATGATATTACATATATGTTATTTTGTGCCAATTTTCATTTTTTGCACGATGCTGGAGGTGCAGACACAGTGAGAGGAAAATTACATAAATGTACATAATTAAAGTAACACACATATATAGATGTAATAATAGCACCTTTCAATCGTGAAGAACTAACTATTTAGTGTCTATATTTATTAATTCAGTATTCAGAATTGAAGCAACTTATGGTCTGCATTTAGGAACAAATGAGCAGAGCTAATTATATGGGTATTGATAATAGAGTCGGCCATGGCAGTCAAGGATGAAGCTCACACCTTATTGATTTTTCTCATTTATTCATGTTTTTTTTCTCTGTAGGAAGAGGAGGATTTGTTGAGGAGAACAAATCCGCTAATATATATTAGTATTGTGACTTGAGTTGACCTTGGCAGTTGACCTTGAGTTGACCTTGGCAGTTGACCGTGAGATGACTTTGGCAGTTGACCTTGAGTTGACCTTGGCAGTCAAAGGTTGAAGCTAATGCCTCATGTATTCATGTTCTCTGTCTCTCTCTCTGTGTGTGTGTAGAATGAGGAGGAGGATGTGCTGAGGAGGGATGTGTCCAATGCTACTCTTGAAGATCACTTTGACAAGACGGTTCTACCCAAAGTCATGCAGGTATGTTTGTTTTTAATTCTCCTTTTTATGCCTGTGCAACGAAGTGGCCGGAGGCATTATGTTTTCGGGTTGTCCATCCGTCAGTCCGTACGTACGTCCCGTTCTCGTGATCGAGTTATCTCAAGAACTGATTGACGGATTCTCACCAAACTTGGTTCATGTATGTATCTTGGGGTGCCAATGACCTGATTAGATTTTGGGGTCATGAGGTCGAAGGTCACAGGGCTCATTATATATGGCAATATATTTCTGAAAAGTTCTGAAATTCAAATGTGAGTATTTATATCTCTTTTGTCACTAAATTATCCTTATTTGGTGTCGATAAAAAGCTGTTTTTATTCCCCTTTGCATTGATGCCCCATTAGTAAAGATTACGTAATCATGGAATGTGCAATACATCTGAATATGGGGCTAAGTCAAAATGGAAATGTTGCAAAATGCACTGTTATTGTCAATGTCAGCACTGAATTCTCCATTTTTTTGAGGATGTTTATGGACAAAATAGAACATGTGGGGGAATGAAACTCCATTTGTCTATCTCACAGTTAAACATTTTCCTTTTATTGTTATTTTCTTGTGATTTTCTCAGGTCAAAAACTTTGGGCGCTCCGGTCATACTAAGTACACTCACCTGGTTGGCCAAGACACGACGTCCATGGAGTTTATTATCTTGTTGTTATTATTTCCTTGTTCTCAGGTCAAAAACTTTGGGCGCTCCGGCTGTACTAAGAACACAACATCCATCTTGTTATTATTTTCTTGTGATTTTCTCAATGTCAGCACAGTTAAACATTTTCTTGTTGTTATTTACTTGTTCTCAGGTCAAAAACTTTGGGCGCTCCGGCCGTACTAAGTACACCCACCTGGTCGACCAAGACACGACGTCCATGGAGTCACCCTGGGCCAATGAGAGCACACTCGCAAGGAAGTTCCAGACAACGGTTGCCGGGGGGATGAAACAGAACTTTGAGAAGCCCTCATCCAGGAGAAAGGGGGCAGCAAATTGAGGACTATTATGAGGCATTTTTCCTGATAATATTTGAAATGGAGCTCTCTCTTTCCTGATAAATTCTGATACAGCGGTACATTGTTGAGAACGATTATAAGGAATTCTTCCTGATAATATTTGAAATGGAGCTCTTTATTTTCTGAGAAATTGGGATACAGTGGAACTTCATAATTGGAGCACTTGCCGGAAGGGCCGGTCAGTCAGAGCATTTTTCTTGACAATACCAATCAAGCTTGAAATGGAGCTCTTACTTTTCTGAGAAATTGTGATGCAGTGGAAACTTGATGTAACCAGGAACTTTGGGTAAATAATCCTGCTATGAGAGTGTTTGTTATATCGGTTTTTTATTAGGTTTCCCTGTATCAGGCTTTTAGCTGTGAAGACCAATTCGAGATTGAAATTGTGCACTTTATTTTCTAAGATATTGTGTAATTATTATGAATGTGTGCTTGGAGGAAATCTTTTCTGGGCCCTGTTTCATAAACTTTTGCAATTGTTGTGCAGTCAGGTCATCAACCAATCAGCATGGACAATTTCAGCAGTTGCCATGGTAGTTACAATAATTTGCCAGTTACAAATTTTTAAAAGTTTTATGAAACAGGGCCCATCGATTTGAAGTACTAACATCTTCTGGTGTTCACAGCTCAATACAGGGTGGCCCCAAAAAATGGAACGGGCACTCCCCAGGGGCGTAGACAACGGGGGGGATGAGGGGGATGCATCCCCCCCACCTCACAAGGTGGGGGGGATGACGTGTACAATCATCCCCCCCAGGTTTTTAGGGAAGGATATATTTGTTTCTGTATGTATCTGTATACGAGTGGGAAAGAAAACATTAGTTGTATGAGCTAAGACTTGTTAATTATAACGTTAACAAAGTCATTTATACATCCATTTTCAATTTTCGCTGCGCGCTTCGCGCGCGAACAGATTATCTCAGTTTGTTGTGTAAATTGCGTATGGTCTTGGGTGAGTATTTCTTTCTGTATACCGGGCCGCGTCTTTTTTTTCCGTAACCTTAATGCGTCGCTTTTCCTCAAAAACTCGTAAAAGCGCGCTGGTAAGCCAAGACTAGTCCCCGCTGGCGTCTTTTTTCCCGTAACCTTAATGCGTCGCTTTTCCTCAAAAACTCGTAAAAGCGCGCTGGTAAGCCAAGACTAGTCCCCGCTGGCGTCTTTTTTTTCCGTAACCTTAATGCGTCGCTTTTCCTCAAAAACTCGTAAAAGCGCGCTGGTAAGCCAAGACTAGCCCCCGCTGCTATTATGCATCAAAATCTGCGGCTCTGCGACATCGAACTAGATAAGACAAGTCCAAGGGCAAGGGTGACCATTATTTAATTAGTGTCCGATCTCGATGCGGACTACGACCACGACAATGAGACTAGGAACATTATGATTCATCTAGGCGTATAACTATCACACTCACACGTAGTTCCAGTGTAGGCTGGCATTGCTCTGGCTGCTTGTGTGACGTGCACCAAATTGCATTATTTCAAGTATATTATATAAATGCAAAATCTTCTCCGTGGGAGGGGGATACCCCCTCCCAAACCCTCCCTATATTTGGCTCTGCCCCAGCCCTCGGTAGCTTTGCCCGTCGGGACTCATTCTTGGCAATATAGGCTAAGTTGTTAGATCATACATAATGTGGCATATGGTGATGTTGGAACTGTGTATGACGCTAAATATAAATACAATATTTGTGTTTGTGTTCGGGTGCATATTCATTAGTGTGCCAATTGTTTGTTTTCTTCGTGAAAATATATTTTAAATTTCTGGTCGATCAAATCATAACACGCTTTCCCAGATACAGTCAATGTTAAGCCCGAATTTGCAATCTATAGGTAAGCACCAAATTGCACAATTTCAAGTCCAAAAATGCAAAATCTCCCTACCGTGGGAGGGGGGACACCCCCCTCCCACACCCTCCCCCCGCTCAGTAATTTCGCTCCCTGTGTTGGGGTGCATATTTATTAGTGTGTCAATTATTTGTTTTCTTCGTGAAAATATATTTACAATTTCTGGTCGATCAAATCATAACACGCTTTTCCCAGATACAGTCATTTTTAAGCCCGAATTTCCTATCTAGGTAAGCACCAGATTGCGCAATTTCAAGTCTAAAAATGCAAAAGCTCCCTACCGTGGGAGGGGGGACACCCCCCTCCCACACCCTCCCCCCGCTCAGTCACTTCGCTCCCTCGGGCTTGGTCGCTTCGCTCCTTGCAATGTCTCACTCTCACATCTGGCTCAAAGTTGGCAGCACTGTGAGTGTGTTTGGGCATGAGCCCCTACACACACAAAATCGTGAGCCCCCATAGGTTTTGCCCCCCAATCCAAAACTGCTTCCGGCCCGCCTGGTCACGACCATCTTAACATTCAACCCCCCCCTCCTGAGCCACTTGGTCTCGAAATATTTCGGCAGGTGGTCTCGGCCGCGAACAAATTGGTCTTGGTCCGGTGAACGGCAAATCATCCCCCCCAGGTGTAAGAACCTGTCTACGCCACTGGCACTCCCCAAAATAAAGTAACACAACTATTATGTTTATCGGATAGGGTGTCTTTTCCAATAAAAAACGATACCAAGATCAGTATTTTGGGTTTTGTAGTTTTTGTTTTATGGCGGTCTGAGTAACACCATGTCAGGTTCTCATTTTTGTCAATTTTTACCAAGTCAGTGCCTGGTAAATCACACTTTTTGCTCATCATAGCGTCGAGCAACCATGCCCATTCTCTGGGCACGTGGCTGAATGCACACTAACAATAGCGCGAGTATTGCTCGTTGTTCGATTGCTATGACAGGCAGTAATTGCAGTTTATTAGGCACTGACTTGGAACAATTTACAACAAAGGGAACCTTACATGGTGTCACTCGGAGTGCCCTAAAACAAAAACTACACAACCAAAATATCGTTTTTCATTGGAAAAGACACCCTAGCCAATTGACATTATCATTATGTTGCTATATTTTGGGAAGTGCCCCGTTCCATTTTGTTGGGCCACCCTGTATAGTGATTGGTGTTGTGATAGTTGCCATGTCAGACAAGCACAGTGGAACGTCATTATAATGAGCACCTTCAGTCCCTTGCATTCATTCTGTTATATCATAATTGGGTACCTGGTTCAAATAAATTCAACGATAATAACGATTCAAATAAATGTTTGTTGAAATTCTCAAATACTTGTTTTATTCCAAGGCTACTAATGGCTTTTCATTTCTGTTACATCCAACTTATTTCAACTTAGGAGCTTTATGAAACACCCCTTGAGCCAGTAAGCCACACTGCTAATTAGGAGTCTTGCATTGTGTTTCATATTGTTCTTTTTTCTTCAAGTTAATGAGGGGGGGGGGGGGAACATGCCCCATACCCCACCCCACCCACATTACAAATTCACACAGATAAATGGATATGTTACAGTAAGGTGCGTAAGCTGTTGCTCCAAGCAGAGTCTTTATTGGAGGCCTAAAGGAACTGCAGCGTCTAGATGGCCTAATTTTCACAATTAGGCTCTCTATATGCAGTTTTCCTCAAGAAAAAGAATTTGGCAGTCATTTCCCATGAAATCATTCAATTTTGGGGTAATTAGTAAATATCTAATTGTCCTGGGAATGCCCCTTTTAAATCGCCAAAATATGACGTCATCTAAAGAACGGACTAATGAACTAAATTCTGTAGATGACGTAAGCCAATGAATTGTCAATCATGCTGCCGATTCTGGACCCTATATGTTGGTGGGGCGTAAACTGGCTGCTAAGTGAGATTTGGCATCAGAAAATTAGTCTAATATCACTACTGTGTCATCAACTATGGAATTGTCAAAGTACGTTGTATTCTTTAGTTCCTTTAATGACTGATATGTGCGGCGCAGCGTTCATTTTCAAGAAATATTTGTCTATTGTGGGGTGATTTTCAAATATATACACACATGTTGCACAAACCCAAAGCATTTTGCAAATTCCAGAACTTGGGTGTATGCTATCAATATCATGATATATCATGATATCATGATATAAGCCAAAAACAAAAAAGACAAGTCTGGATTTTGGAGGATAAACCTTCAATATCGCACTAGCCTCATTACACTCCGAGTCTATTCAATAGGGCTATGCTTGCAGCAATGATATAGTTGTCAACTAGATTTAAGTGTATAATAAACGCTTACCCAAATATCCATAGTTAGGAACTAAGACCATTGTGTGTTGATTAATCTGTCCGTCAGCCAACATTTACTTATGGAACTAAGCTATGATTCTAAACCCTATTCTCTTAAAGTGGCGTGGACAAGGCAAATAGAGGACGCTAGTCATATTTCGCGCGCGCTACGCACGAGACGCGCCGTCTATACAAACTAATGGTATCCCCTTTTAACAGCACGTTCGTTCTAGCCTAGTTGACTGTCATGGCGCGGCCCAATAAGGGCGGCCGAGTAATTTTTCCCCGGCCCTCTATATGTCTTGTCCGCGCAACTTTAACCCCTTGACTACGAAACCTGATGGGTTGTGTACAGAGTCTATGGGGGTTTCAGAAACTCAAAGGGAATGGGTTATTTTGTTATAAGAATTATGTACAGTATGTATGTTAAATTCTAATCTTATGGTACACTGTTATATGTAAATACATTTTGTACAATAAACTGAAAAATGTAAATATTTGAATACTCAAGATTTTTACTTGTTATTATGAGTCATTTATCATATGTCGCATGTGTATGATGCATCAGTAATTGTGAAGGGGCAGGCTGTGATGACGAGGTGTGTAGTATTTGAATGAGATCATTGAAAAACCACAAATGTACAGGGATAGGATGATGATGATGATGATGCGGTGGGGGTTGAGGTGGTGGTGGGAATAGTCATGGTGATAGTTATGATGATGGCGATAATCGTATGGTGGTGGTGCTGGTGGGTGGTGATGGGGATAGTGATGGTGATGATGATGATGATCGTGTGATGGTGGAGTTGGTGGTTATGATGATGATTATGGTGATGGTGGTAATGATGATAATGACGATGATGGTGTGGTGGTGGTGCTGGTGGTTGAGGTGGTGGTGCTGGTGATGGTGAAGGCGAGTCGCAATGCTAAGGTGTGTCTGCTGAATACCAGATCACGCATGAGTGCAGTTGATTATGCAGCGTTTTTTTAAAATTATGAACTTAACTATATTCGCTTACCTTTCTTCTTTCTTTTTTTAGGGGGGGGGGGATTGATTAGCATTTATGGCATTCATGAGAATTATTTGTTCACCATTAATGCCTGAAATTGCCTTGTCTACCTATGTAACTGGTTTTGTTAGTTCTTTACCCCCTAACACAAAAAACAAAAACCCAGAGAAGTTTCATGTAAAACCAGTACGTGATATCGCTTTATAAATGCGACATATCTATACAAGTGAAAAGTTGCACTAACATTGCAGACTTTTATGCTTTTATATCGGGATTGTCAGAAAGAGATTTAATTTTACGAATTTATTTGATAGACCTACTAAACTTGTTATTGCTTGACGCGTCTGATGTGTATGAGATATTCTTTAAAAGGGTATTGTGTCCATTCATAATACATATACTGCCAATTCAATGACACGAATATTGAATTCTTATTCAAATCTAACTTGGGGAAAATACATGTGAATATGGCCCGGATGACTGGGTCGGGGAAAAAGGCAAAAGAAGGCAGATTTGTGAAACCATTGGAACCATCCTTTATATTGTGTCCACTGAGTATGTTGTTCGATTGCTATGACAGGCAGTAATTGCAGTTTAGGCACTGACTTGGAAAAATTTACAACAAAGGGAACCTTACATGGAGTCACTCGGAGTGCCCTAAAACAAAAACTACACAACCAAAATATCGTTTTTCATTGGAAAAGACACCCTATCCAATTGACATTATCATTATGTTGCTATATTTTGGGAAGTGGCCCGTTCCATTTTGTTGGGCCACCCTGTATAGTGATTGGTGTTGTGATAGTTGCCATGTGTGACAAGCACAGTGGAACGTCATTATAATGAGCACCCTCAGTCCCTTGAATTCATTCTTTTATATCATAATTGGGTACCTGGTTCAAGTAAATTCAACGATAATAACGATTCAAATAAATGTTTGTTGAAATTCTCAAATACTTGTTTTATTCCAAGGCTACTAATGGCTTTTCATTTCTGTTACATCCAACTTATTTCAACTTAGGAGCTTTATGAAACACCCCTTGAGCCAGTAAGCCACACTGCTAATTAGGAGTCTTGCATTGTGTTTCATATTGTTCTTTTTTCTTCAAGTTAATGAGGGGGGGGGGGGGGGACATGCCCCATACCCCACCCCACCCACATTACAAATTCACACAGATAAATGGATATGTTACAGTAAGGTGCGTAAGCTGTTGCTCCAAGCAGAGTCTTTATTGGAGGCCTAAAGGAACTGCAGCGTCTAGATGGCCTAATTTTCACAATTAGGCTCTCTATATGCAGTTTTCCTCAAGAAAAAGAATTTGGCAGTCATTTCCCATGAAATCATTCAATTTTGGGGTAATTAGTAAATATCTAATTGTCCTGGGAATGCCCCTTTTAAATCGCCAAAATGTGACGTCATCTAAAAACGGACTAATGAACTAAATTCTGTAGATGACGTAAGCCAATGAATTGTCAATCACGCTGCCGATTCTGGACCCTATATGTTGGTGGGGCGTAAACTGGCTGCTAAGTGAGATTTGGCATCAGAAAATTAGTCTAATATCACTACTGTGTCATCAACTATGGAATTGCCAAAGTACGTTGTATTCTTTAGTTCCTTTAATGACTGATATGTGCGGCGCAGCGTTCATTTTCAAGAAATATTTGTCTATTGTGGGGTGATTTTCAAATATATATACACAAATATTGCACAAACCCAAAGCATTTTGCAAATTCCAGAATTTTGGTGTATGCTATCAATTCATGATATAAGCCAAAAACAAAAAAGAAAAGTCTGGATTTTGGAGGATAAACCTTCAATATCGCACTAGCCTCATTACACTCCGAGTCTATTCAATAGGGCTATGCTTGCAGCAATGATATAGTTGTCAACTAGATTTAAGTGTATAATAAACGCTTACCCAAATATCCATAGTTAGGAACTAAGACCATTGTGTGTTGATTAATCTGTCCGTCAGCCCACATTTACTTATGGAACTAAGCTATGATTCTAAACCCTATTCTCTTAAAGTGGCACGGACAAGGCAAATAGAGGACGCTAGTCATATTACGCGCGCGCTACGCACGAGACGCGCCGTCTATACAAACTAATGGTATCCCCTTTTAGCAGCACGTTCGTTCTAGCCTAGTTGACTGTCATGGCGCGGCCCAATAAGGGCGGCCGAGTAATTTTTCCCCGGCCCTCTATATGTCTTGTCCGCGCAACTTTAACCCCTTGACTACGAAACCTGATGGGTTGTGTACAAAGTTTATGGGGGTTTCAGAAACTCAAAGGGAATGGGTTACTATGTTATAAGAATTATGTACAGTATGTATGTTAAATTCTAATCTTATGGTACACTGTTATATGTAAATACATTTTGTACAATAAACTGAAAAATGTAAATATTTGAATACTCAAGATTTTTACTTGTTATTATGAGTCATTTATCATATGTCGCATGTGTATGATGCATCAGTAATTGTGAAGGGGCAGGCTGTGATGACGAGGTGTGTAGTATTTGAATGAGATCATTGAAAAACCACAAATGTACAGGGATAGGATGATGATGATGATGATGCGGTGGGGGTTGAGGTGGTGGTGGGAATAGTCATGGTGATAGTTATGATGATGGCGATAATCGTATGGTGGTGGTGCTGGTGGGTGGTGATGATGATCGTGTGATGGTGGAGTTGGTGGTTATGATGATGATTATGGTGATGGTGGTAATGATGATAATGACGATGATGGTGTGGTGGTGGTGCTGGTGGTTGAGGTGGTGGTGCTGGTGATGGTGAAGGCGAGTCGCAATGCTAAGGTGTGTCTGCTGAATACCAGATCACGCATGAGTGCAGTTGATTATGCAGCGTTTTTTTAAAATTATAAACTTAACTATATTCGCTTACCTTTCTTCTTTCTTTTTTTAGGGGGGGGGGGGGGGGGGGGATTGATTAGCATTTATGGCATTCATGAGAATTATTTGTTCACCATTAATGCCTGAAATTGCCTTGTCTACCTATGTAACTGGTTTTGTTAGTTCTTTACCCCCTAACACAAAAAACAAAAACCCAGAGAAGTTTCATGTAAAACCAGTACGTGATATCGCTTTATAAATGCGACATATCTATACAAGTGAAAAGTTGCACTAACATTGCAGACTTTTATGCTTTTATATCGGGATTGTCAGAAAGAGATTTAATTTTACGAATTTATTTGATAGACCTACTAAACTTGTTATTGCTTGACGCGTCTGATGTGTATGAGATATTCTTTAAAAGGGTATTGTGTCCATTCATAATACATATACTGCCAATTCAATGACACGAATATTGAATTCTTATTCAAATCTAACTTGGGAAAATACATGTGAATATGGCCCGGATGACTGGGTCGGGGAAAAAGGCAAAAGAAGGCAGATTTGTGAAACTATTGGAACCATCCTTTATGTCCACCGAGTATGTAAAGAACGCCGTTTTTGTTTTGTTGTCTTTTTTTTGCGGGGGCCCAGCATTCAGTGGCGTAATGATGGGGGAGGGGGGGGGGGGGGGGGGGTGCCCGTGGGTGCACTAATTACGTGCCCCAAATAATTTGAAGATAAAACAATATGAAACCTAAAGAGACATATCAGTTATAAAAGAAAAACGACATACAAAGACGTGCAACCCAATAATTTTTCGCGCCCCCACCCCAAATCAACCCGAAAACGCTACGCCAAATTCATTGTAATATAACTCAACGATTTGCATGTATTGTTATTTATGTTTGTGTTGCCGTTCGTGCGTGATGTGCTGTGGGAATGGTGGGCGGTGCATGCTCGCATGGAGTTTCCCCGACATTCCCCATTTGATAGAAATTTTCCAAAAAAAATCCTCGTCTCGATTCCTTTTCTTTTCAGTCTATAACTGTTGACGTTAACGTTTTTAAATGCATGAGCTGAAGTGGGTGCGATCATTTGAGGGAGTTTAATCATCCCTGCCTTTATTATTAATTATTGTAGCTAATAAGGGATTACACGTCATTGTTGGAATTACTAACTGAGAAGTGAAATGAGGATAAAACAGATACAAACTTGAAAATTGGTTGCTTATCATCATTTTGACCAATAAAGGAATCATATGAAATGGAACGGGCACTCCCCAAAATAAAGTAACACAACTATTATGTTTATCGGATAGGGTGTCTTTTCCAATAAACAACGATGCCAAGATCAGTATTTTGGGTTTTGTAGTTTTTGTTTTATGGCGGTCTGAGTAACACCATGTCAGGTTCTCATTTTTGTCAATTTTTACCAAGTCAGTGCCTGGTAAATCACACTTTTTGCTCATCATAGTGTCGAGCAACCATGCCCATTCTCTGGGCACGTGGCTGAATGCACACTAACAATAGCGCGAGTATTGCTCGTTGTTCGATTGCTATGACAGGCAGTAATTGCAGTTTATTAGGCACTGACTTGGAACAATTTACAACAAAGGGAACCTTACATGGTGTCACTCGGAGTGCCCCTAAAACAAAAACTACACAACCAAAATATCGTTTTTCATTGGAAAAGGACTATATTTTGGGAAGTGCCCCGTTCCATTTTGTTGGGCCACCCTGTATAGTGATTGGTGTTGTGATAGTTGCCATGTCAGACAAGCACAGTGGAACGTCATTATAATGAGCACCTTCAGTCCCTTGAATTCATTCTGTTATATCATAATTGGGTACCTGGTTCAAGTAAATTCAACGATAATAACGATTCAAATAAATGTTTGTTGAAATTCTCAAATACTTGTTTTATTCCAAGGCTACTAATGGCTTTTCATTTCTGTTACATCCAACTTATTTCAACTTAGGAGCTTTATGAAACACCCCTTGAGCCAGTAAGCCACACTGCTAATTAGGAGTCTTGCATTGTGTTTCATATTGTTCTTTTTTCTTCAAGTTAATGAGGGGGGGGGGGGGAACATGCCCCATACCCCACCCCACCCACATTACAAATTCACACAGATAAATGGATATGTTACAGTAAGGTGCCTAAGCTGTTGCTCCAAGCAGAGTCTTTATTGGAGGCCTAAAGGAACTGCAGCGTCTAGATGGCCTAATTTTCACAATTAGGCTCTCTATATGCAGTTTTCCTCAAGAAAAAGAATTTGGCAGTCATTTCCCATGAAATCATTCAATTTTGGGGTAATTAGTAAATATCTAATTGTCCTGGGAATGCCCCTTTTAAATCGCCAAAATGTGACGTCATCTAAAGAACGGACTAATGAACTAAATTCTGTAGATGACGTAAGCCAATGAATTGTCAATCACGCTGCCGATTCTGGACCCTATATGTTGGTGGGGCGTAAACTGGCTGCTAAGTGAGATTTGGCATCAGAAAATTAGTCTAATATCACTACTGTGTCATCAACTATGGAATTGCCAAAGTACGTTGTATTCTTTAGTTCCTTTAATGACTGATATGTGCGGCGCAGCGTTCATTTTCAAGAAATATTTATCTATTGTGGGGTGATTTTCAAATATATACACACATGTTGCACAAACCCAAAGCATTTTGCAAATTCCAGAATTTTGGTGTATGCTATCAATTCATGATATAAGCCAAAAACAAAAAAGACAAGTCTGGATTTTGGAGGATAAACCTTCAATATCGCACTAGCCTCATTACACTCCGAGTCTATTCAATAGGGCTATGCTTGCAGCAATGATATAGTTGTCAACTAGATTTAAGTGTATAATAAACGCTTACCCAAATATCCATAGTTAGGAACTAAGACCATTGTGTGTTGATTAATCTGTCCGTCAGCCAACATTTACTTATGGAACTAAGCTATGATTCTAAACCCTATTCTCTTAAAGTGGCACAGACAAGGCAAATAGAGGACGCTAGTCATATTACGCGCGCGCTACGCACGAGACGCGCCGTCTATACAAACTAATGGTATCCCCTTTTAGCAGCACGTTCGTTCTAGTCTAGTTGACTGTCATGGCGCGGCCCAATAAGGGCGGCCGAGTAATTTTTCCCCGGCCCTCTATATGTCTTGTCCGCGCAACTTTAACCCATTGACTATGAAACCTGATGGGTTGTGTACAAAGTCTATGGGGGTTTCAGAAACTCAAAGGGAATGGGTTATTATGTTATAAGAATTATGTACAAATGTATGTTAAATTCTAATCTTATGGTACACTGTTATATGTAAATACATTTTGTACAATAAACTGAAAAATGTAAATATTTGAATACTCAAGATTTTTACTTGTTATTATGAGTCATTTATCATATGTCGCATATGTAAGATGCATCAGTAATTGTGAAGGGGCAGGCTGTGATGACGAGGTGTGTAGTATTTGAATGAGATCATTGAAAAACCACAAATGTACAGGGATAGGATGATGATGATGATGATGCGGTGGGGGTTGAGGTGGTGGTGGGAATAGTCATGGTGATAGTTATGATGATGATGGCGATAATCGTATGGTGGTGGTGCTGGTGGGTGGTGATGGGGATAGTGATGGTGATGATGATGGTGATCGTGTGATGGTGGAGTTGGTGGTTATGATGATGATTATGGTGATGGTGGTAATGATGATAATGACGATGATGGTGTGGTGGTGGTGCTGGTGATGGTGAAGGCGAGTCGCAATGCTAAGGTGTGTCTGCTGAATACCATATCACGCATGAGTGCAGTTGATTATGCAGCGTTTTTTAAAATTATAAACTTAACTATATTCGCTTACCTTTCTTCTTTCTTTTTTTTAGGGGGGGGGGGGGGGATTGATTAGCATTTATGGCATTCATGAGAATAATTTGTTCACCATTAATGCCTGAAATTGCCTTGTCTACCTATGTAACTGGTTTTTTGAGTTCTTTACCCCCTAACACAAAAAACAAAAACCCAGAGAAGTTTCATGTAAAACCAGTAACGTGATATCGCTTTATAAATGCGACATATCTATACAAGTGAAAAGTTGCACTAACATTGCAGACTTTTATGCTTTTATATCGAGATTGTCAGAAAGAGATTTAATTTTACGAATTTATTTGATACTAAACTTTTTATTGCTTGACGCGTCTGATGTTTATGAGATATTCTTTAGAAGGGTATTGTGTCCATTCATAATACATATACTGCCAATTCAATGACACGAATATTGAATTCTTATTCAAATCTAACTTGGGAAAATACATGTGAATATGGCCCGGTTGACTGGGTCAGGGAAAAAGGCAAAAGAAGGCAGATTTGTGAAACCATTGGAACCATCCAGACCTTTATATTGTGTCCACTGAGTATTTAAAGGGATCTAGTAACTTTGTTGACATGTGCAAAAAGTGATGAAGGGTTGATGCAATGTATATTGTTGTTATCTCATATGTCCACAGGGTATTGTGTGAAAAATTCAAGTCAAATGGACATTGCATGTCCAAGTAATGAGCGACAATGCAAAGTGATATTCACTGACTCACTGCACTCACTTTGTACACGTTAAGAAAAACTCCGGGGGAGTTTTTCTTATCTGAATACTTCAATCGTACATATCTTTGTAACGAAAGGGAAATTTGAAAAACCAAAACCGGTCCCATGATTTTATTGTTAATACGAATACAACAAGGTATGATGGAACCGCTAGAATTACAATTTTATTTTGAGGATTTGGACAATGTTACTAAGTCCCTTTAAAGAACGTTTTTGTTTAGTTGTCTTTTTTTTTGCGGGGGCCCAGCATTCAGTGGCGTAATGATGGGGGGGGGGGGGGGGGGGGGTGCACTAATTACGTGCCCCAAATAATTTGAAGATTAAACAATATGAAACCTAAAGAGACATATCAGTTATAAAAGAAAAACGACGTACAAAGACGTGCAACCCAATAATTTTGCGCGCCCCCACCCCAAATCAACCCGACCACGCTACGCCAAATTCATTGTAATATAACTCAACGATTTGCATGTATTGTTATTTATGTTTGTGTTGCCGTTCGCGCGTGATGTGCTGTGGGTATGGTGGGCGGTGCATGCTCGCATGGAGTTTCCTCGACATTCCCCATTTGATAGAAATTTTCCAAAAAAAATCCTCGTCTCGATTCCTTTTCTTTTCAGTCTATAACTGTTGACGTTAACGTTTTTAAATGCGTGAGCTGAAGTGGGTGCGATCATTTGAGGGAGTTTAATCATCCCTGCCTTTACTATTAATTATTGTAGCTAATAAGGGATTACACGTCATTGTTGGAATTACTAACTGAGAAGTGAAATGAGGATATGATCAGTGTATGTGCATTAATTGTACGACATTGGGAATAACGTTTGTCCTGTACTCGCTTTGATATGCACGCCCTGCGTGAGGAGCAAGTGGGAGCAAGGTTATACATTTTGAACGAGAAAATCACATCCTGCATGGACCAAAGGTAATCTTGAAATCAGTTTCTTTATTAGTTGTTTTGCCTCTCTATGTGAGTACGGTATAGACGAATTATGATAGCGAATTCTCTAATTATACGTTTCATGCGCTGTGTTCTGCACAAGGCGAGTGTGTTTTGTGGAAGTATGTGCCCAACTAACAATTGGACGTTTTCTGAACGTTCTAAACAGGTTCAAAGTTGGTTATTTGGACGTTCTGTGAAAACGTTTTTAAAACGTGTATTTGTGGAAGGTTCAAAACGTTTTTAGAACGTTCCAAATGGACGTTTTTAGAACGTTGCTTAAACGTTAGAAAAAACAATAAAAAACCTTTCATGTATTTGCTTTCAAGTGCAAGGACCAGCAGAAAACCTGTCGGACGCTGGGGACGTTTTAAGAACGTTTTGTAAACGTTCATTAAAGACGAAGACCTACGAAACCTAATAAAACGTTTTGTAAACGTTTTGTGTTTGCTGGGTGAGTGCGTTTGTTTGTATGTGTAGATATGTGTATGTGTGAGCGTCCATGCATATGCATGTGTGCGTGTGGCTGTGTGTGTACGGTGGGTGGGAGCGGGTGCTTAATTTAAATGCGTTTGTTTCTGTGTGTGCGTGGGGGGCGTGGATGTGTGTTTGTGTGTGTGTGCGCGCGCGTGTGTATCTGTATTTGTGTGAGTGCGTGTGTCTGTGCGAATGTGCGTGCGTGTGTGTGTGTGTGTGTGTGCGTGTAGGAGAGTTTGTGTGTGTGTGCGTGTAGAAGAGTTTGTGTATTATGTGCATGTGATTGTATGTATGGTTTCATGCGTGCGTATGTGTGTGTGTGTGTGTGTGTGTGTGTGTGTGTGTGTGTGTGAGTGCAAACGCGCGCGCGCGTGTGTGTGTATGTATGTATGAGCGTGAGTCTCGTGTATTTACTCTATACTTACAACAAAGTAAGTACCCCTAGCATTTTTGTGTATAGTATTATACATATCTTTCACACGGTAATGGATATGGAATGTTTTTTACACAAACAAAATGTTAAGTGTCTGCCAACTGATGGCATTGGTGGTGTGAAATCATTTATTTTATGACAAAGGGTGTGAACAAAATGTTGCACTTTTGAGATTTGTGTCAGCTTCTACACGAATAACAAGAGAATCACGCATGATTCTGAACTTATAAGCACCATTAATTGCAGGTCACTCTAATACCTACTTTTAATAAGCACCACATTCATTAAAACAGGACATGACTTCGTCCACTATAATCCCCAAATATCTCATTTTGAAAGGCCTATTGTTTCAGAAAGTGCATGCTTTACAAAAATTGTTCTAAAATAAATGCAGCAGTAGTACTTATCACATAACACATTTGTGTGTCGGGTCATCTTCAATGCAGATGCTTTCTCGTATACAAAATGTATGTGGTGCTTATCAGTGGCGTACCCAAGTACTTTGAAGGGGGGGGGGGGGGGGGGGTTGAACCCCCTAAACCCGCCCCTGGGTACGCCTATGGTGCTTATTTAAAGGGGTGCGATTCGTTATTCCGAAGGTTCGTTATTCCGAACACGCAAATTTCCTATACCTGAGTGTTCGTTAATCCGAAAATGAAATAGGGTTCGTTAATCCGAACATTTGTTGCATTATTCCGAAGGTTCGTTATTCCGAAGGTTCGCTATTCCTAAAATGAAATCGGGTTCGTTATTCCGAAGGTTCGTTATTCCGAAGGTTCTTTATTCCGAAGGTTCGTTATTCCGAAGGTTCGCTATTCCTAAAATGAAATCGGGTTCCTTATTCCGAAGGTTCGTTATTCCGAAGGTTCTTTATTCCGAAGGTTCGTTATTCCGAAGGTTCGCTATTCCTAAAATGAAATCGGGTTCGTTATTCCGAAGGTCCGTTATTCCGAAGGTTCGCTATTCCTAAAATGAAATCGGGTTCGTTATTCCGAAGGTTCGTTAGTCCGAAAATGAATTAGGGTTCGTTAATCCGAAAATGAAATATGGATTGCCGTCGAGTTGTGTGTGTGTATGTATATGTGTGTGTGCGTGTGTGTGTGTGTGTGTGTGTGTGTGTGTGTGTGTGTGCACTGGCGTACTAGTGGGGTGGGGGTGTCATGGGCCCCCTCCCAACTCAATTTAAATCATGGCTTTTATCTAATTCGATTGTAAAAGAGAGTAAGACAAGAAAACTCAGATTGCACAGTTTCAATTAAAAAAATGCAAAAGCTCCCTCCCTCACGGGAGAGGGGGGACACCCCCCTCCCACACCCTCCCCCATCGTCATTCTGTCACACCCCCCCCCCCCCCCCCCCCGCCTCTTAGCAATAAGACATCACTTACGGGGGTTCAAATAAAATCGCCGATTCGCGGCTCGTGGACGATGCTCCGCATCGTCGTTGGGTCGGTTACAGTCCGTTATTCCGAAGGTTCAGTTATTCCGAAGGTTCGTTATTCCGAAGGTTCGTTATTCCGAAGGTTCGTTATTCCGAAGGTTCGTTATTCCGAAGGTTCGTTATTCCGAAGGTTCGTTGATCCGAAAATAAAATCGGGTTCGTTATTCAGAAGGTTCGTTGATCCGAAAATAAAATCGGGTTCGTTATTCCGAAAATTAAATCGGGCTTGTTATAATACTATAGTTTGTGTTTTGTTTATTTAATTTACAGCCTGCATTAAGCATACCCTCCCCCTTTCCCCCCTTGGCCAGACCAATCAAACATTTAAGTTTATTTTATCTCTTTACATGAAATTATAGCATTATAACAAACCCAAATTCATTTTCGGATTAACGAACCCGATTTCATTTTAGGAATAGCGAACCTTCGGAATAACGAACCCTCGGAATAACGGACCTTCGGAATAACGAAACTTCGGAATAACGAACCTTCAGACGAACCCGTTGGGTCAACCCCCCCCCCCCCCCCCCTTAGCAAAAAGCTAGATCCGCCCCTGCCCTAAGTTGCTATTTATGATGAAATACATACAATTCAGACAAATAACATGTTAGAATTAAGATATTCTGGACTGATCTAACTCCTAAAATCTAACTTTATGACATAGTTATAATTATATAATATCAAATTGATTTGGGTTTTATTTCATGTTTTTTAACATGAGAAAGGTTTAAATATATCTCAAATATCTAATTCTTATTGCACTGTTTAACAAAGTTTTACAAAGAAAAAATAACAAAATAAAAATTCATTTCAGTTTATAACACCATGTTACAAACGATTCTTATACAATTTGACTATAATTGTAAAGCCACTCTTTGCCCATTTCCCTTCTCCCCCACCCCCATGCAGCCACGGCAATTAGAGTAAGATTGATCCCCTTTCCCAAGTCCACACTGCTCAAAATCATTTTTTTTACGCAACATTGCTTAAAAGAAATCAAATTCTTTTCTAAATCGTATTTATTTCATTTTCGCATTAACGAAACCTATTTCATTTTCGGATCAACGAACCTTCGAAATAACGAAGCTTCGGAATAACGAACCCGATTTTATTTTCGGATCAACGAACCTTCGGAATAACGAACCTTCGGAATAACGAACCCGATTTTATTTTCGGATTATCGAACCTTCGGAATAACGAACCTTCGGAATAACGAACCGGATTTCATTTTTAGGAATAGCGAACCTTCGGAATAACGAGCCTTCGGAATAACGAACCTTCGGAATAACGAACCTGCGGAATAACGAACCCGATTTTATTTTCGGATTAACGAACCTTCGGAATAACGAACCCGATTTTATTTTTGGATTAACGAACCTTCGGAATAACGAACCTTCGGAATAACGAACCTTCGGAATAACGAACCTTTGGAATAACGAACCTTCGGAATAACGAACCTTCGGAATAACGAACCCGATTTTATTTTCGGATTAACGAACCTTCGGAATAACGAACCTTCGGAATAACGAACCGGATTTCATTTTTAGGAATAGCGAACCTTCGGAATAACGAGCCTTCGGAATAACGAACCTTTGGAATAACGAACCTTCGGAATAACGAACCTTCGGAATAACGAACCTTCGGAATAACTGAACCTTCGGAATAACGGACTGTAACCATTTAAAGTAGAACTTACAGTGCCAATAAATGGCGACCGTTCAGAAAAATGCGTGCTTCTCTTCTTACCATCATTTGCAAAAGTTTAAGACCACCTGGGAATTTTTGGGTAATTCAATAATTTGGAATGCATTCTTTTGTCTTATTAAATGATAACATAACATGTTTACTACAGTGGTCAGTAGCATAAGAGTAATGGTTAGCGAAAAAATTAATATTTTTATTTTGGAGGCTCCATTTTCGGGGGCCCCATTTTTGGGGGCTACTTTTCCCATTATCGGGGGCTACAAATTTCAGAGCTTTTTCCGAATTTCAGGGGCTATTAATAAGCTATTATGCGGTAAGTGATCATTTTATAAGCACTTGATCACAATCCAAACAGACAAATCCAACAAATAATCCCGAAAAAATAAAACAAAAATAATTAAAACAATTTCGGGGGCGTATTTTTTTTTTCGGGGGCGAATTTGGGCATTTCGGGGGCAAATTCGCCCGCGCCCCCGTGTATTTTTTTCGCTGGTAATGGTATAAGCCCAGCAGTTCAAGTGTGATACAAAGGTTATCGGTTGAAAATAAAAGTATGTCTGAAAAATAAATGTTTAACTTTTTTTTTTTTTTTTTTATTTTGAAAGGGTGGTCTTAAACTTTTGCAAATGATGGTTGTGTAGAAGCTGACACAAAATACAAAAGTGAAATATTTGTTCACTTATTTTTTAGCAAAACACATGATTTAACACCAACATTGCCATCAATTTGTAAACACATGACATTCATTTTTTGCGTAAGAAAAATCCATATCCATTACCATTTGAATGATCAAAATCAGTAAATTCCTTTTTGTGATATACATGATATGCACAAATGCTTGGGGTATATATACGCGTGTTTTGTGTTTATATGTATTAATAAGTATTTATTGCTTTTGCTAGTCCTTATTTTTGTTCCAGTCAAGGTAAGAAAGAGAATAGTGACATTTACTAAGTAGCCACTTTTGGAAAATTATATCAGATGATTCCCATAACTTGTTTACTAATTGGAAACCACGAAACAAGAACAATATGTTATTTTGTACGCCCTTGTTGCTTCATTTATTTGTAAACAAGTGTTGGATTGGCGTAGGTAAATATGGAAAATACTGGAAAATGGGTGGTACTCCATGGAACAAAACGAAGTCAATATTATACAATGTATAGCGATACGCGCGGGAGGGGTGGGTGGTGGGGGGGGGGGGGGATTCGAACCGCCACCCCCCCCCCCCCTTTGACCCAAAAATTGCTGTTTTGGGGGGTTTGAACGCCACCACCCTTTTCAAATTTTAGCTGGTCTCGAGAGTACTTTTAAGCGATCTCGAACGTCTAAAACCCGGTCTCGACCGACTAAAACCTGGTCTCGACCGACTCTCGGACCCAGCATATTTTTGAAGATCTCCGGTCTCGGTCTCGAAAATGTTGAAAGTACTTGGTCTCGGTTTCGAATTTTTTTAATGGAGACGACAGAAGTGACGTTCAATAATCATACTGATGTTTTCTCCTCTCAAATTCATCTAGGTGTTCTACTCGTCATGCTTCTCCCATGCCGTAATCTGATCTACATTATGCACGCAACATGGACAGTAACTTCTTCACATTCTACTGTTAATAAATGTTTGTATAAACAAGACATGAACGACATCGATTTGAGTTGTCTGTTTTTGACAATGGTTGGATATATGAAGGATGACAAAGTCACTATCTGGATCATTACTCAGACATAAACGGTGTAAAACAATCGGGAAACAAACATTCTAATTACATCTGTCCCTGTGAAATATTACATTAGATATGATGACCAGTGTATGCATTGCTGCTATGGGATTGATATCATTCAGGAACATCGGACTATTAATGAGTCCATCCGATATTAAACGAGTCATCCTGCTTGAATAAGATCTGACCATCATATGATGGTGTTCTGTTTCTTGCAAGGGTAATCCCACTAGGCTGTGAAGTTGTTTTCTCCGTCTCGAAATACGATAGTTGATAACGGAAGAACAATGGATGAGATCTTCCCTCTGCATGTGGCATGTAGGCGGGGTCACTTCCAGACAGTTAAATTCCTGGTTAGTACAGGTGCGGATGTGGATAATCCCGACAATGATGGAAGGACACCTCTTCACATCGCCTCGTCAGCTGGTCATCCGAGAATCATCCGTTTCCTGGCAAATAAAATACGACACGATGTCAACAAGAGAGACAATGAGGGGCGTACGGCTCTTCACCTGGCAGCTTTGAACGGACATCTTGATATCGCAACCTGTCTTCTTGAGCTGGGTGCAGACACGGGGGCACAGGATCTAGCCGGCAATACACCGCTGCATGTCGCCTCTATGCTCGGACAAAAGCACATGGTGTCCTTTCTTCTGCAGGAAGGTGCGGGTGTAGAGGTGCAAAATAACGAGGGATTTAGTCCTTTTCGCGTAGCAGGCCAAAATGGTCACATAGAGACGATGAGACGATTGTTTTCACAATCTGGAGTAGATATTAACGAACCGGATGATGACGGATACACGGTTCTGCATATTGCTAGTAGGTCCCAACAACAAGACACAATAGAACTCCTCGTAAAGAATGGAGCCGATGTCAACGCACGAGACCGAGCAGGAAACACACCGCTCATGGTAGCATGTCAAACCGGACAGTCACAGGTTGTGGAGTTTCTTGTTGCGAATGCGGCTGGCGTAAATGAAGAAAACAAGGATAAATGGCAGCCGATTCACTTTGCATGTCGGGCTGGACGCATCGATATTGTACGATTCCTTCTATCAAGTGGGGCACAGACTGAAGGGAATACCAGTATGATCTGGTCTCCTTTTGCGTTGGCTTTGAAGGGTGGACATCTAGCGGTTGCTAAGCTTCTCATTACGGGTGGAATCGACGTGAGCCATAGGAATGCGAACGGCTGGACTCCGCTTCACTTCGCCGCGCGATATGGCCATGACGAGATTATCAAGTATCTTACAATCCAAGGCGCCGATGTGAACACCGTAAATCACGATGGAAGGACACCGCTTGAGCTCGCAGTCCTTGGAGATTTTCCTGATACCGTACGACTTCTTGTAGACGAAGGGAGCGAGATAACTGAGAAGACACTGCTTCTTCACCTTATTTGCATTGGCAACTCGGATAAGGACAAACTCCTGCACGGTGATGAACAAACAACCCCTTACCATGGCGCAGAAAGTGGGAAAGTTAATATCTTCAAATACTTCCTAGACCTCGGCTTGGATGTAAATGCCCAGGATGAAGCAGGATTCACACCACTGATGCTAGCGTGCAGATCTGGACGCCGTGATCTCGTAACTTTTCTCGTTGAGGGCGGTGCAGACCTTCATCTCCGGAATGAGGAAGGTTGGCAAGCGATTCACTTTGTATGTGAAAATGGTTACGCCGATATCCTGGACTTTTTGACATCAAGCGAAGCTGATGCGTCCAGGAGTGCTGAAGATGATTCAACTATAATGAGCTTGGCTGTAGTAGGTGGTCATGCAGCAGTTGTTCAGCGCCTCATGGTCAGTGGAAGTGACGTAGATTTGAAAAATGTTCATAGTTGGACCCTCCTTCATCATGCAGCGATGCACGGACATTCAGACTTAGCGAAGACCCTTCTGGATGCTGGTGCGGACGTTAACCTGACCAATGATGACGGAAACACCCCTCTTCAGTTGGCGGTCCAGTCGGGGCACCTGGAGACCTCCAGGTTATTGGTGGATGCTGGCAGTAAAATCACCGAAGATACGTTACTTCTTCATTCTGCCTGCATAAACGGACACAAAGAAGTCGTCGTATATCTTGTCACCATTCTAGGTCTCAATGTCAATTTGGCAGACAAGAATGGGAAAACACCTCTGATATTGGCCTGCCAAATTGGAGATCTAGATGTGGTTGATTTCCTTTTGAAATATGGAGCAGCTGGTTTGGCTCGAGACCACACAAACAAACGTCCTATGACTTACGCATTAGAAGCTGGTCATCTAGACATAGTGCGTAGACTGCACCATCTCGAGACGCCCTCTTTGCATGGTTCCGGTGAAAGGCTTTCTTCGATTCACATTGCATCAAGATGTGGTCACGTGGACATTGTCCAATATCTTCTAGCCGATGGCGCAGACATTAATACCACTGACAATAACGGAACCACACCGCTTCACTCCGCCACAAAGTACAACCAGTTCGACGTCGTCAAGTGCTTACTGACTGAAGGGGGCAACGTCAATGCAGCGGATAACCGTGGATTTACTGCTCTGCACATTGCGTCAGAGTCTGGCAATGTTGGCATTGCATCCTGTCTGCTAGACTACAAAGCAGATATAGAAAGTCAAGGGGTTGATGGCCTGAACCCGCTGCACATTGCAGCACTGCGCGGGAATGAAGAGATCGTCTGTCTTTTTCTACAAAAGGGAATTGACGTTGATTCGGTAGACGACAACTCGGAGACAGCACTTCACATTGCATCACAGCACGGTCATACTGCAATTACCAACAGTCTGCTTCGACACGGAGCCAACATCGCAGCAAGGAGCTTTACTGGGTCATTACCAATCCACCACGCGTGTGCCAGCGGACATTTCGAGATCGTTCAGTCACTGCTCGACCACGATTCAGACGCGAACACGAAAGACGCTGAAGATTCAAATGGATCAACACCTATTCTTTTCGCGGCATCGTCAGGTCACACCGAGCTCGTGAAGTGCCTCCTCGACCGTGCTGGGAATACTGATATCACAGATGCAGAAGGAAACTCGGTATTCCACGTCGCCACCTGCAACGGCCATTCTGACGTTGTTCGGCTGTTGTTGGATTATAAGGTTGATCCCATTTCTACGAATAAGAAGGGACTAACACCTCTTCATATTGCAGTTGATAGAAGCAACTCAGACATAACGAAATACTTGTTGGAAGCCAATGCAAAAGATGTATCACACGATCCATCCCTTCTCCACCTAGCCTGTAAGAAAGGCAACTTTGATCTATCTAAACATCTTGTAAGCTTGGGGTGTGATGTCAACGGGAAAGATGAACATCATACAACTCCGCTCACTATTGCAGCTAAAACTGGAAACAGGGATATCGTAGAACTTCTGTTAGACAACTCGGCTGATGTCTATACTCCAGATGGCGACAACTTAAGGCCATTGCACCATGCCTGCGAAGGAGGACACCTTGAAGTTGTTAAACTGTTGATGTCTTTTCGTACAGGTACAGGAGAAGGGGATTCAGATTCCAGTCGAGATGTCCTGTCACATCTGCACCTGGGCGCATCTTTTGGTAATATGGACATCGTTTCACATCACAAGGAAGGCGCTCACGTTAACGAAGCAACTTTCCACGGATCAACGGTACTTCATAACGCTTCGCAAAGTGGACACGGTGAGACTGTCCTTGTGAAACAAGGTGTAAATACAGACGCGATAGATATAGATTACAAACCCATTGACCAGGCATTTACAGACCTCAATACATCACCTCTGCATATTGCGGCGACATATGGGCACGCCAATATTGTACAATATTTATTAGTCCGCGGCGTTGATGCTGATGTAGTCGATGATGAAAACTGTACTCCGCTTCATTTGGCATCAGGAAGCGGCCATTTGGGGGTCGTGGAGACTCTTCTCTCTAACGGAGCATCGTGCAACCAGACAGATGGTCACGGGAAAACGGCTCTCCGTAGAGCTGTAGAAGATTCTTATATCCCTGTCATAGACCAGCTCATCAAAGGAGGAAGTGATATCAATAATGTTGCCGACGATGGCGCAACATTGTTGCACGTCGCTTGTTCGGCTGGAAGCCTTGGAGTTATCAAGTATCTTGTCAAGAAAGGCGCTGATGCCAATGTTAAAGATTCTTGGGGAAACACACCAATTGTTGCCCCATGTATGAGCGGAGAATTAAACATTGTAGAATTCCTAATGAGTAACGGCGCTGACAGTCTGCTCCCAAACAAGGCGGGGTGGTTGCCGATACATCACGCAAGCCAAAAAGGCCATTTTCCCGTTGTATCATTTCTTGTAGACTACGAGGCGAAGCAATATGGACATCGAGTCAGTCAACGCGTAGGTGCTCCTGATAGCAAACCGTACGATAACCTTCATAGTAAACCACACACTCACATTTATGTTGATGCACACGGATATGGTAAACCACGGCCTTCTGAAAAGAACAAAAGCTTCCCAGCGGAATATCGAAGCGTGAATGTCAAGACAACAGACGGTTGGACACCCCTTCTACTGGCAGCATCGGGTGGCCATCTCGCTGCGGTCCAAACGCTTGTTAGCAACCTCGGAGATATCAGCGAGACAACAGCTGAGGGACAAACAGCTCTGCACATCGCCTGCCGTGAAGGTCACTTGGATGTGGCATCATACCTCTGCACCCGGCACGCGGATATCAATCGGAGAGACAAGCACGGGTTCACGCCACTCGCTCACGCATGTGAAGCAGGCCACTCGGACCTCGTAAAATTGCTATGTAAATGTGAGGCAGACACAGAAATAGCGACCAATGACCACTGGCTTCCTGTTCATCTTGCTACCGGGACGGATAACGTTGGCATATTGTTCAGTCTTATATACGCGGGAGCGTCCTTCAATTCGCCGGGTGGGAGAGGCCGCACACCCCTGCACCTGTCTTCCCAAAAAGGCCATACAAAGACTGTCGAGTTCCTTCTGAAAGCGAGGTCGCATATTGATGTCAGAGACGTTGACGGCTGCACGCCACTTCATCTTGCCTGCATAGAGGGTCGGCTTGAAACTGCTGAGTTTCTGCTCTCATCGGGCGCGGATAGAAATGCACACACTCTTCAAGACCCCTGCTTTCCATATAAGGTAAAATGTTTTAATTTAATTTGAATGTTTTTGATAATTAATATGGATGTTCCAAGTTTCCTTGTAATATGTAACTCGGACAGACTTTTGAGGATTCATTATAATATCATCATGATCAGAGTCGTTATTGTAGTAGGTAATGTAAAGCACAGGAGTTAGGAGACACATTCTTTGACAAAATATATAATTATTGTCTCATAAAACATGCTTTCGTATAAATCAATACCTGCGTTTTAACATGTAAACGTAGTAACCTTGACGATCATAAGTTTTTAAATCTTTTTATATTTTTCTTCTCCAAAATCACAATCAGTATGGCGGCTTCACTACTCTGCACATTGCTGTAAAGCGCGGACATACATCCGTGGTCAGCGCGCTCCTTACCTCTGATTGCGACTTGAACGCTCAGACGAATTACCATGATTACGGAAAGACGCCATTACATCTTGCAGTCGAGCATCTTGGTAACCATGGCAACTCTTCAGGACAGAGAGAGGTCGAGATGACCAAAGAACTCCAGGAGGTGGGTTTATCTTAAAGAGACTTAGTTGTTAATTTAGAGGCGTATTTACGAAGATTCTACATGAGAGGTGCCGTGTAGATACGCTTGCATACGATTAACGTTGCTTGAGACCTTTATGTGAGGCCTATGGGCGCGCCCACGCACGAATCCGTCGGGTCCTGGCCCTGGTCCTGAGACATAGCGCTATTCAGTGCTCTTCACATGGCACTAACCCCCGCTGGTGTCACCTCGTATTCAGAGGTAGGACACATAGTTCTATAAGTTGAAAATGACCCCCTATTTTGCAGGATTTCAGGAAATTAGATTCGCCTTTTTATCAAAAAAGTACAAAGTAGCATTAAAAAGAAACCCTAATTTTTGCAGGTCAGGTACTTACTTTACAAAGACCCTATTATTTGCACGATTTCAAGTACACGAACAAAAAAATAGAACCAAATAATGTTGCGAAATGCTTTACACTTCGTGAATATCGTCGTTCATGAAAATAATCCTTGTAGCCATCACAAAGGCATACCTAAATGTTTAATTTCGCGAACAACGTCATGAAACAAATTGTTGCGTACAGCATCTTGACAAAATACCCTATTTAAATTCCGCGTACATCATCATGAAAAATATATCCCGTTTATCCATTTCCGCGTGCAAGTAAATATTCTCACTCGAAATTGTGAACGATCATGCGTGTCTACGGGCAATGCACCACTGGGTGCTACCATGCTGAGAACATATTTCCTAAATGCAATCTATAGAAAGTTGCGGACTCAAGCACTTTATGAAGTTTATAAAATGAATGGCCCTTTTTCAACCTTTTCTTTTGAATGAAAGCTTTGTGAAATTATTTTTTTTTCTCGAAATAGCGACCGAAAATTATATTGTTTCTTCTTGGAAACAGATAATCGAAGGGACACGGGTCAAGCTGTCAAAAGAAGAGGCATTCGTCCTTTACCTCGTAAATTTGGGTGCTGACCTACACATAAAAGATGCAGCAGGGCGCACTCCATTAGAGTACACGGCAGATCATCCAGGCAGTGATGCACTACGGGAGATCCTGACATCAAGGTAACATCCTTACCTTCCCCCACACCCACTTGTGCACCCAGGATTTGTTCGGGGGGGGGGGGGAGGGGGGGTTGTTGTCAACCAAAATTACCAAGGCATAGACCAAGACCACTTGTTGAAAGTTTCGTTAGCAGGGGGGGGGGGGGGGGGGGAGGGGTGAAGGTGAGGGGTGTCCGTCAAACATTTTCGCAGCCGCAACCGAAAACTTTTTGAGGCCGAGATAGATGACGGACGTGTGGAGGGGGAGGGGGAGGGGGTGGGAGGTTAGTCGAAAACGTTCGCAGCCGAATCTGGAATACGTCAGAAATTGTGTCTTTGGGGTCGAGATGATTGGTTATGATGGTCGAGACCGCTCAAAGGTGGTCCCAAGACAGTAAATGGCGGGGGGGGGGGGGGGGGGGGAGGGTTCAACCCCTCAAAACAGTCATTCTTTCGTCAAAGGATACGCCTATGCTAACACCTCCTCCTTTATATTCTCATCATCTTCATAAAACACTAATTCAGTGACATTTACAGGGTCTAAAGAATACAACATACTTTGGCACTTATTCCATAGTTAGTAACTTGTAAACTAGGTCTGCAGAAAAAAACTCCATACAAATAAACACATGTAGTGATTTTAGTCTGATTTCTGATGCCAAATTTCACTTCATGCACTTAGCAGCCAGTATACGCACCGCCCACATTTAGGGTCCAAAATCAGCACCGTGATTGACAAATCATCGGCTTAGGTCATCTACAGAATTTAGTTGTGTACGGGGCGAAGTTCTTTAGATGACGTCCCAATTTGGCGATTTAAAAGGGGCGTTCCCAGGACAATAAGATATTTACTAATTACCCCAAAACTGGTTAATTTCATGGGGAATGACAGCCAAATTATTTTTCTTGAGGACAAAATTACTTATTGAGAGCTTAATTTTGAAAATTAAGCCATCTAGACGATACAGTTCCTTTAAACGATCTTCCCTAGTTAATGCTAGTTCGAGAATATCGAAATAATTATGATTATTATTATTTTTTATTTTACAATACGAATTTCGCATCATTACTTTCACATTATACAAATGATGCACAGGCATGAGTGGATCGGTAAGAATTGGATGCACGAGTTGAACTTTGGAATGGCAGAGAGTGTGTTTTAGACCATATCCAAAGTTAAAAGAGTGCATCCAATTCTTACCGATCCACGAAATATGCCTGTGCAGCATTATTTTGTTTGATAAATTGGGCGCAAACAAATCTGAAAATCAAAATTTTCCCCAGTAATGGCCAAATGGCTAAATTTACCGACGCAATCTGTAAGGTTACCGATGCATGCCTGTACAAGTACAGACACTTGCCTTTAAAAGTACCGACGCATGGCTAAATTTACCGACGCATAACTAGGGAAAATTTTTACTTGCACATTTTAATTTTTTATTTTTATAAACGATGTAATTTTTGTTTTAATGATATAAACATTTTACATCATTTTAGATTTTTTGTTGGCGATCCACGAAATATGCCTGTGCAGCATTTGTTTTATAAAATGAGCGCAAAAAACTGTGAAAATTAAACTTTAGTGAGCCATGCATCGGTAAAAACTTTTAGACCCTTATTGACTAATCAGAATGCAGGGATTCTTCTACCCATTTTATAAACACATATTATGCATGGGTGAGTAAAACACCCAGAGAATTATGCGTTTTTATATTTACATCTACGTTGTTCAAATCACTGATTCTGAACTTGACAGGTGTATTAAAACGCATCAAATTTAAATAGAAAATAGATCGATAATTTCTCGTATCAATTTATTGTATTAATATTTTAACCCCGCTTTAGATAAATAATAAATATTGAGCAATTTCCCAAATATGCAATAATTTGAACACACATTGAGCAACTTTTCTAAATATGCAATGATGGTTTCAAGTCACGCGATGCAATAACTATTTGATCCCCCCAGGTCTCTTTCCGCACTGGAACAGCATGGTGAGGAAGACGGGGAACAAGGTGATGAACACAAAGACAAACGCGGTAAATCTTCAATAACCATTTTTATTTCCTTAATATCACTGGCGTACTGGTTGGAGGGGGTTGGCCGGGGGGGGGGGGGGGGGGGGTGCTTTTAATCATAACTTATATCTAATTCGATACCAGAAATTGAAAAAAATATTTATTTAGACAAGATAACTATGATTTTGCTTCATGTCATTCCCAAGTATGCACCAGATAGCATGATTTCAAGTAAAACATTGCAAAATCGCCATTAATGTGTACGGGCGAACACCCACCTACGATCATATCCTCCCATCACCCTTTCCCCTTTTGGTAATCATTTCACTACCTCGGAATCGGGCTTGTCTACGTCCGGAATACAATGATCACGGTTTTTGTATCATAAATACTATGGGTTCTGATGCACTGTTTGAACTGTATAATGTCAGTTCGCGAATATTATGTTTTGCGGTGCATATTTAACGCATTTACCGACATTATAGTACATGTCGTCAAGTCAGAATTTCAAAATAGGTATGTACCAGATTGCACAGTTTCAAGTCCAAAAATGTAAAAGCTCCCTTCCACATCCTCCCCCCGCTCACTCGCTTCGCTCCAGCGGGCTTGGTCGCTTCGCTCCCTCACAATATCCTGTGGTGATGCGGATATTGTTTAGCCCCCGAAAAAGAGTTTTTGTTCATTACGCCCACTGCTTAAAATAATTGAAAAGGAATACTATAGTGTCATATTTTCTTAGTTTTTACTTCAGTGTAATAAGGTCGCCAAGGTAACATTTTGATAAGAGTTGTCACAAACACGCGCAAAGTAATCAGTGTCCCGTTTTTGTAAAACCTGTACATTATAATTGGTGTAAATTTATGCCAGTATTATATCACCTTGGAAAAACTACTTCAAATTCCACGTCCCGTTTTGTATTCGGAATATAGTCCCTGCTGGAAGTGACTTTCATATTGACCAGGGAGCTTCTTTGACAGAGAAATATGGTATAAAATTGGAAATCCCACCCGACGTCGATGTCGACATCCACCTCGAGCCCGTGGTACATACACCGGAC
>JBAMJV010001082.1:0-85571 GCA_037951105.1 Echinarachnius parma | reverse complement strand
CCAAGCAGGAAACATTATTTACAGGCAAAGAGGTAGAAAGCGGGTAAGGAACTTCAAAATGTCATATAGAGTCTAAAATTAGACTAAATTCTTGCCTTCAGAAATGTTCTGTTACTATTTGAAAAGTATGGTTTTATATGCAACATATCATAGCTAGGCAGAATTACCCAATAAATACCCAAGCACAGTCCCAAAACACACCATGACAAAAGGAGTCAGAAAGGGGTGGTGTGTGGGGTAGCCTAACCACCCCCCCCCCCCCCAACACACACACACTTACCCTGCCACCCAAATGTTCCCTACCCTCAGTTCAGGAACATATGTGACAACATTCAACATTCTGCATTTAATAATAAAATCATGCTTGCAAGAAATCACAATATTCCAGAAATATCCATGGTCATGGTGATATTCCAGGGAATGAGCCATCATAATCTATAGTTAGTACTTAGTCTTGATTCTATCTTCAGGTGTTCCAACGACTAACTTTAGAAAGGGATCTTGCTTGTCATGTATGCAACATCTTACAGAGTAAAGACCTACATGAGGTCTGCAAGAGGGATGTAATATGTTTTTCCCACCAAAGGGGCAGCTAGGGTTAGATAAGGCCCAGTTTGGGAAAAAGTATTGAAAATAAATCTAACTATGAAGTTGATGAAGTTGGTCTAATGTGGGTAAGTTTCATGATGTAATAGGCAATGTCATTCAACACTGTCAAGAATCCGAGAACATTCAGAATCAGAGGAGTAGTGATGGGGCATGGGGGTGGAGGGGGCACGTGCCCTTCCCCCCCCCCCCCTTCAAAAAAAAAGTAAATAAATAAATAATAATAATAATAATAATAATACAATTTTTAAAATAAAATATAATATTAAAACAATACAAATAAATAAATAAATACAAATAAAAAAATTTAAAATAATATAAAAATTAAAATAAATTATAATAATAATTCGCCCAAAACACTACGAAACATAAGGGGAAGATCTTGGAAAAAATAATAAAATACACAAGGTGTCCCCCCCCCCCCCCCTCAATAAGTTGCCTGCCCCTAATCAGTCCAACCACGCTATGCCACTGTACAGGGTTGGAATATATTTCCAACAACTGGTGGGGGGGGCAGAAGAGGTACATCAATTACCACAGGAAGGGGCTACGGACACCCGCATACCCCTAGCTACGCCTTTGCTCTCTCTACTTGTTGCAGTGTTTCATTTTGAATAGAATTCAGCTGTAGGCTTACAAGTGACTCACCTTCCTGCCTTTGTAATATTACTAGAGTCTCGCGTTTTCCTTTCCAAGTTGAGTATGTTCTTATTTCTATTTTGAGATGTCTTTAACAAGTCTAGAGTACTTTAATTATGTACACCAGGGGTACAGGTATTTGGCTGGGGGTGCATGGGGGTAGGATTGGGGTCGGGGGCAATCTCCCCCTCAAGCTTAGCTTACTGCCTTTGTAATATTACTTGAGTCTCGCTTTTCTTCTCCTAGTTGAGTATGTTCTTATTTCTACTTTAAATGTCTTTTACAAGGTCTAGTGTAAATTAATTAGGTTAACCAGGGGAATAGGTTACATGTCTATTGGGGGGGGGGGTGGGGGGGGGGGGGGGGGGGGGGGGGGGGGGCAAGTCCCACCCCCCCCCCCCCCCTCCCCTCAAGCCTATTTAAGCGCTCCCCCTCAATCTATGATGTCAATAACAGTTAAATCAAACATGTAAGTTTCCTTGTTATTACAATCATGAATTGTGCAATTTGATCATGGATTTGTACTATTCTGACTTTCAAATGTCAAAGTAACTAAAACACAAATAGAAAATGAAGTGAACAAAAAAAATATTGAGAACAGATGCCCCCCAATGAGCAAGTAAAACACCGGGACCACTGATTAAACATCATACTCAATTTCCAATATAAATGTGTGCCCTCCTTCCTTTCTGGTTAATGACAGAGAGATTATTCTACATGCAAAGCATGAGGTTCATTTCTGTTTAAAGGGATCTAGTAACTTAACTTTTTGCACTGACTTTGTACACGGTTACGACTATCCAGTGGATAGTGTAACATCTGAAAACTTCAATCGTAAATATCTTTTTAACGAAAGGAAATTAACAACAACAAACCTGCCCCATGCTTCTATTGTTAATACGATAACAACAAGGTATGAGGGAGCCGCTAGAATTCCAATAGGATTTTGAGATTTGGACAATGTTACTAGATCCATTAAACTTTTCTATTGAAATTGTGCTCCAATACTTATTCTATTCTTCACTATATTTTCAACTTGTATGCGCATTGAGACTTTCATTGTAACATCCACATGACCCCACTTTTTTTGGACAAGTTCAGATGGGTAGCGATCCCCCATGGACCCATTCATCTATAATGAATAGAAGCTTGGTATAAGGCCCAGTCCCATACTGACGATTTTCACGGCGAATCGCAACGATTTGACGTTCGTCGAGAAACCGCTATAGGTCGTGTTGCATCGTATTAACATCGTATCGGTTCTTCCCCAAAACCATGGGCGTAGATCTGTCATTGATACCCATTCAACCTGGGGGATGATCTATTCATTCTCATCCCCTCTGATGAATAGGTATTACGTAAGTCGCTCACCCATGCCCAAAACCGTGGCTAAATCGAGTTGATTCGTTCTAGTAAATCGTTGCGAGTCGTTGCGAGTCGCCATGAAAATCATCAGTATGGGACTGGGCCTTTAGAAGTGAGTGCCTATAGCAGGGCTCGACACTAGCACTTGCCCACTTGCCCGGGGCAAGTAAAAATTGGTGTCGGGCAAGTAAAATTTCATAAATTGTCTAGTTGCTTACCCGATCTGGCAACTAAATAATTGGTCAACTCCAAGAGAACAAGTCATAGTATTTAATCTTATGAGTAATTAATGTGACTAGAATACACCTCAGAGGGTTAGCAGAGTGGATAAATACACACACTTCCTCATCTCTTAGCCAATACATAGATGTTTTTTCCTTATCCTTCTCAATATTATATATCTAAACTCTTGTGGGTTTCACATACTGTGATAAACGCTTTCATTTTGCAATTTGATACCAAGGAGGCTGATACTTCACTCTATTCAGATTTCCAGAGTTCAGATAACACAGGTGTTTAATTTCTTTCACTAACATCTATGATCTATTAAACCTTATTTCAATTCAACATTGAAATTCCCACAGAATGTATATACATCTATTGTACACCAGGTTTCCCTTTCTTGCTAGAAATTACGACAAAAGAAAAAAAAGACAGAAAGAAAAATAAAAAACAAATTCAGCAGCTTTAAAAACTAGATTTGAAAGGCCCAAAACAAAGAATACACACTGACAATTTTCTCTTACATTTGGTTGCATAATGCATACGCACTCAGGCAAGTTAAATTTGGCATGAATGAAACTGATTATTTAGCTGGCCCCGGGCAACTAGGCAAGAGCTTATTTAGAGCGAGCAAAGAAATGGGTCAAACTCTCACTGTTTTGACGGTGCAAACAAGGCACACATTGACACAATGTACATTGGGCAATGTCTTCTGCACATTGGAAGTTAAATACTAAGCCGGCCCCTTCAGCCATAACTTTGGTCTCAAGCACGATTGAAGGTCTGAACAGCACCATGCGTTATCACAAATAACTTCTATTTTTAATACCCGAGGAATTTGGCTTGGCTGCTTCTCAAACTTGCCACTTACAGTACACTACCATTGGACACATGCACTGACTAAGCAGTCCTAACCTGTAATGGTTACCATAGGACCACTAAAGGCATTATGGGTCGCATATTCTCATCCAAATTAGATGATGCAAAGGTCTCCCCCCCCCCCCCCCCCCCCCCCCCCCCCGTTGGTTTATGTATATGATACACAAGAAATTAAATGTATTCCCTTGTGGGCCCAGTCCGGCAAGTAGAATAAACAAATTTTGAATTCTAGTGGCCCTAAACCTGAATCTAGTGGGCCTAAACAAGAATCTAGTGGCCCTAAACCTGAATCTAGTGGGCCTAAACCTGAATCTAGTGGGCCTAAACAAGAAAAAACATGACAAATGTTATACTTGGTTGCCCATTTGGGCCAGTGGATGTAAGCATCAAAGACATTTGATGGCCCAAAGCTAATTTTAAGTGGTCCTGGGCCAGCCTATCTGTGCTTATATAGAGCAATGACTAAAGGCATCATGTGTTGCACATTTGCAGGTATTTTTTGGTGCAAAGATTGTCCCTCAAAGTTGGGTTTTCCAGATTGAGGAATATACTAAATGTTCCTACCCCTTATCTTTCATACAGGAAAATCAAAATTTCTAATTGAATTTCCAAGCATAAGGTTGACTAATTTTGGCAATGATCCACGTGTGTAGAGGAAAAGTGCATGTGACTTACATGTGACTTACATGTGACATGTCACATTGTACACTAGTGACTTAGCTACAGTATCAAATAAGTGAGGGTTCCTTCCCCTACGACCCCTCTGGCTCTGCCTTCGAAAACACTACCTTGGCTGTGGCCTTATATTTTACTTTTATCACCCTCTTTCTCCTTAAAATCAAATTTCTAATTGAAATTTCAACCATAAGGTTTACTTTTATTGAGGGTAAAAGGAGAGGTGCATGTGATGTGACATGTCAAGTGGTAGACGTAGTGACTTACCTATCAAAAGACTGAGGGTTCCTCCCCCTCCGACCCCTCTGGCTCTGCCTCCGAAACACCACCTTGGTCGTGGCATCCTCATCACCTCCCGTCTTCTTATTCTCAACATCATCCTCTTTCTTCTCATCACAAGCCATCTCTTCCTCTTCCTTTATTATGCTTTGCCTCTCCTCTCGAGCAGGCATTACAATCCTTCCTAAAAAAGTAGTCAAGCTGAAAATCACCTCCACTTCGATGAATTCACACCGAGAAGAATGTCCACATGCCGGAATTGAGTCAATCGACCCATCTTGTCTTATCAATTTTTTGTTGGTCTATGGATACAACTTCCAGAAGAGCTCCAAAGTATTAGAATCAAAAGTGTTTTTCTCCTCAGTTTGTGTTTCCATGAAAAGGACAATCCATCCTAAAAGTTTCAAACTAGTCCAGCTAGAAAATCACCTCCACTCTGATGAATTCATACCAAGAAGAATATCCATATGCTATGATCAAGTCAAGAGATTTCTTTATCCATAAAGATTACATGTTAATATAGACCTCTAAAGTGTTATATCAAATCAAAGCTAGTTTCCATCTCTTTAAAGTGTTTCATGAAAAGTACAACTGGAAGTGCTCCTAGTATTCGCTTGACCACATGAGCAACGAGTGGTGACGGGACCTTTTCATAATCATAATTCTTCCGGCAAAGAATATTTGATGTAGAGTAAGTAGTACTGTAAAGTTCCTTTCTGGAGGCAGAAAGTTTGAAAATGATTTTAACTCATTGAGGACAAATAAGCTCAGGCAAGAGCTGGGGTGTTGCATAAAGAGTTGCGATCATCATCAATCACGAAGTTTCAATCAATCGCAAGTCAGAAAATGTGCCTAAATGCGCAAATCTGACTGGATCAATTGTGCTTATTTCCGGACTTCTGTTTTTTCACAACTTTGCGACAATCAATCGCGAAGTTTCAAACGATCGCTAGTCAGAAAATGTGCCTAAATGCGCAAATCTGACTAGGTCAATTGTTTAATCGCAACTTTGCGATTGTTTGCAACTCTTTATGTAACACCTCCCAGGGAGTTCTGGCTCAGATAAAGAATGTCAAGTACTCAGATGCTCGAGCAGTCCTGCCCTCAATGGGTTAAAATCATCATCTTCATCAATATGGAAAGTTTTCAACAACCAAGTGGAACTCTTTTAAGCCCATTGATTTAAGTCTACTAAAAATTGATTTTGGTATAAAACAGTTATTCCTAAGCAAAATATTTAAAGCCTAGATGTGATTTGGTGTATTCAACAGTGAGTCTTCATCTAGAAGCCAGCCCAAGTACTTTTCGGGAATAGTCATGAATGAGTTTATCCTGAACGACTTAAAAGAAAATAACCCGCACTGAACAGTGGTTTCCAAGGAGGAAAGTTTGTAGCAAAATGTTTCAAACTTTCATTTTGTTTCAAACCACTAATAATACATGTGCATAGGGACGTGCATTGGCAATGTGTTATGCGCTATACAAAAACTGTGTATTATTGCATACATCATGAACCTAGTATGTATGTATGATGTATGTGCTATGTAGTCAAATTAACATTGATGCACTCATCCCTCCCTTCATCACCTCTCTCCTTCATCTTTCTTAGAGCTCAAATTCCATTTTCTGCCTGATGCCATTATGTCACCTGCTCCCATCCTTCATCCAGATGAAGTGTCTGGTACAATAATTGAACTCTACTTGGATATCTGCCCTCTCAGTCTATACACTGAAGATATATAACCAGTAGAGCCAGCAGAATGATAATTAATCAACAATCCTTTCGTAGTATCCATCTAGGCACTGGCATGTGTCCCTTCATGCATGCTTTAAACTAAAGACTAAAAGAGCCCCCATTGCAATTTTAGAGTGCCAGTTTCATGCAGGCGAACTTGAAAAGTAGCCCCTCAAAAAGTAAAACTTTGCATGGCTTGAATCAAAGCTAACTTTTGGTAGTCCTGTAGAAAGAGTAGATCGACTTTATAAATCCAAGACTTTTATTTTAGCCCAAGTGACTTTGGTCATAATTCCAATATTTTCTTGAATATGTTCTGCCCTCGTCCTTCAACAGATGAAGTGTCTGGCACAATAATTGAACTCTACTTGAATATCTGCCCTCTCAGTCTATACACTGAAGATAACCAGCACAGCCAGCAGAATGATAATTAATCAACAATCCTTTCGTAGTATCCATCTAGGCACTGGCATGTGTCCCTTCATGCATGCTTTAAACTAAAAGACTAAAAGAGCCCCCATTGCAATTTTAGAGTGCCAGTTTCATGCAGGCGAACTTGAAAAGTAGCCCCTCAAAAAATAAAACTTTTCATGGCTTGAATCAAAGCTAACTTTTGGTAGCCCTGTAGAAAGACTAGATCTACTTAAAATCCAAGACTTGTATATTTTGGTTGGGGTGACTTTGGCCCAATTCCAATATTTTCTTGAAAATTATCTGCCCTTATCCTTCACCAGATGAAGTGTCTGGCACAATGCTTGAACTCTACTTGGATATCTGCCCTCTCAGTCTATACACTGAAGATATATAACCAGCAGAGCCAGTAGAATGATAATTAATCAACAATTCTTTCCTAGTAATAGTATCCATCTAGGCACTGGCATGTGTCCCTTCATGCATGAATGCTTTAAACTAAAAGAACCCCCACTGCAATTTTAGAGTGCCAGTTTCATGCAGGCGAACTCATAAAATATAACTTGTCATGGCTTGAATCAAAACTAACTTTTGGTAGCCCTGTAGAAAGAGTAGATCTATTAAAATCCAAGTCTTTTATTTTGTCTGGAGTGACTTTGGTCCAATTTCAATATTTTCTTAAACATTTTCTGCTCCCATCCTTCAACAGATGAAGTGTCTGGCACAATAATTGAACTCTACTTGGATATCTGCCCTCTCAGTCTATACACTGAAGATATATAACCAGCAGAGCCAGCAGGATGATAATTAATCAACAATCCTTTCCTAGTATCCATCTAGGCATGGCACATGTGCCTACATACGTTTTTAAAACTAATGTGAGAAATTAATTGTTTTGCCTTGTGGCCCAGTCAGGCGAGTAAACAATTTGTTTGTGGCACACAACAAAAAAACAATATATAAACAAATTCTATTATATTTGGATGCCTAGACGGACCAGTGGAATTAATCATCAATTCAATTTGGAGGCCTGAAGCTAATTTTTAGTGGCCCCAGGCCACTACTAATTTCAAGCACTGATTAAACTATGCATGGCTAGAATAAAAAATTAACTTGCCCAAAATTAACTGTGGTTAGCACAGTATTAACGAGTATCTACTACAATCAAAACTTTTATTTTGGCCCCAACAGCCAACACATAAAGAAAATATGAAAATAGTATGTATTGGCTCTCCCCATTTGGGTTGGTGAAATTATGCATTAAAGGGGACCACCAGGCAAAGAACAACACATAATTATATGTTTTGATACCGTTTTGTGATATCAAATAGATACCCAACATTTTGCAAAGGGTTTTGTAATTCATAAACAAAGCAATTAATTACCACCACTTACGGAACCACTATTATTTCCTGGTTCCGTATGGGCCAAACATTTGCGAGTGCGCCAATGCTATTCACGTGTTTGTTTGGAGACAATAGAATCCCGGGCGATTCGTTCGCTCTGGACAAAGTAGTCTTCGTACATGCAGACCCATGAACGCATGCTTTAGAATGGTGATGCGTTTTCCGATTTTTTTTTTTTTCTTTTTCTGAAAACATATTTTTCTGAACTTGTTGATGGAATGGACTACTTAAGATGTTACCTTTCATTTATAAGAATATTATTTTTGGGTGGTGGTGGTACCCTTTAACCCGTTCAGGACTGGTCCCCAAAGTACTCAGGCTAGGGTCTATGGAGAATGCGTCTTATACCAAAATCAAACAGTCTTTCAATGAGTTAACCAATTCAGGACTGGTTGATCACAAAATACTTGGGCTGGGGTCTAATAAAAATGTGTGTTATAACAAAACCAATCAATCTTTCTACATGACTGGTCCTGAAAATACTTGGGCTGGGCCCTGGGGTCTATGGAGAATGCATGTTCGATACCAAAATCAATTTGTCTTCAATGGGTATGAAGAGGGTTTATATTATCAATAACTCTGTGATATGAATATGAATAAAATAAGAATTGCATATTCTTCTCAATGTATGCAGTATTAAGTAGGAATACCAAGCAGCTGTTTCAATAATATAATCAAACCTGTGTACAGTGACCACTTAAGGTAAACAAGAAAAGAGGCCACTGTAGATAGGTGACCTCTATAGACAGGTTTTGTAACATTGCTCTTCTCTACAGGGGATCACTTTGGGTGGTCACTATAGACAGGTGAACTCTATCATAGACAGGTTCTGTAACATTGTTTTTCTCTGCAGCAGATCACTTTTGGTGGCCACTATAGGCAGGTTTGCTGCTATAGTCAGGTTGCCGCTAAGAAAGGTTTTTACTGTAGATATATATATACCAGGCATAACACTACCAAGGTCGCAAAGCATCTCTTCTAGTACGCAGCTTCCAAGAAAAATATATTTCAAGTATGAAGATTATACCAGTCAACTTCCATCAGGAAACTATCCATGAAAAAGTGAAACAATCTCAGTTTTAAAAACAATGTATTCCAGGTAATCCAGGTGAGGAATCCACTAGTACACGATCAATCATAGAATATGCCACATGTATATATTCCACATTTTGGAATCCACAAGTTCATGATAAAGACATAGAAATTGTTGAATGCCGTCTTATCACATAAATTGCTGGTATCCAGCCAGCAATGTCTGCATAGATCTCTCTTTTGTAGTTGGTAACAAGTTGATAATGATATCAGAGCTAGAAGCAATACAAGTAGTTTTTAACACATCATTATCAATATATTCCACATTTTGAATCCACAAGTTTATGACAAAGTTATAGAAAACCGTGAACGTTGTCAATCACATTAAATGCTGGTATCCAGCCTGCGCTGCCAACAATGGCTGGGTCTCTTACTCTAAATTGAGTTGGTATCAAGTTGATACCAGCTACATGTGTGTACTGGTAGACGTTGCGCCGCCGTTCCGGATTTCAGCTACATGTACAATGCATGAACTTGACCACAAACTTGGCAAGAAACAATATAATCTTCTAAAATTGTAGATCATATGAACTACGTGTACATACACACGGCATTCCTAGCTGTAGATGCCTAAACTACTCCTCGGTCTTGGATGCGACATCTGAACTTGAATTTTAACACAGCTGTCAAAAAATGTTGACATCTCCTATTCTCCTTAAGAGTTAAAGTCGGAGTGAAGTACTAGTTGTTGCAGTAGACCATCTTAAAGGTATCTTTTGAAGTTGGTGAGTTGGTGTAAAACTGTGGTACAAGTAAGACATTTTGAACTATTCCACTGCCTGATCTGTCTTTATACGCGATAATGAACACAGCTGTCAATAATGTCTGAATCTCCTTTCGAGTTGGTATGTCAAATGAAGACTGTTTCTTTTAGCTCTGTATCTTTTGAAGTTGGTAAGTTGGTACAAACTATACACTAGAATTCTGAATTATTCCACTGACCAGGCTGACTTCGTATGCGATATCTGAACTTGATCATATTAAACACACAGCTGTCAATAATTTCTGAATCTCCTTTCGAGTTGAAAAGTCGAAGTGAAGACCATCTTGGCTCCGTATCGTTTGATGTTGGTAAGTTGGTACAACTAAACACAAGACATTCTAAAATATACCACTGCTCAAGTCGACTTTGTATGCGATATCTCAACTTGACATTAAACACACAGAGCTCTGTCAATAATGTCTGAAGCTCCTTTCGAGTTGAAAAGTCGAAGTGAAGACCATCTTTAGCTCCGTATCTTTTGATGTTGGTAAGTTGGTTCGAGGTACACACAAGACATTCTGAACTACTGTAATCCAATGCCTTTATGCTTTCTTTGCACAAGTTTCTTAGACTATTTCTGAACTTGTCAGAGCATGTCCTTGCACTATTATACTTTATCCACGCTGTTATGTCTGAACTATTCCAATGCTTTGACTGCGACTGTCTTTGTATGTGTTATCTGAACTTGACCTCGGAACACAGCAGGTGAATAACTGAGCACAACCCTTTTTTTATTTGATGTAGAGATGACATGAACTACATATTTGGTAGGCTGCCATGATCAGTTGTAGCTCTCTGTCTATATAGTACAATAAATAAGTGAACTTGATTACGAATACAGCAGAACTTTGTAAAATGAGCCAATTTCTCTTAGTTTGAGTTGAAACAAAGCTGGCACTGGTAGGCTGCATGTGCTAACTCACTGTTGAAGGTCTGTTTTTATTTGATGTAGAGTTAACATGATCTACACATATTGGTAGGCTGCCATGATCAGTAGTACCTCTGTCTTTATACGATGATTACGAACACAGCAGACCTTTGTAAAATGAGCCAATTTCTCTTTGAGTTGAAACAGAGCTGGCACTGGTAGGCTTGCATCTGCTAACGCACTGTTGAAGGTCTGTTTTTATTTGATGTAGAGTTAACATAAACTACACTTTTGGTAGGCTGCCATGATTAGTTGTAGCTCTCTGTCTTTATTCAATGCGACTCTGAACAGATTTAACGAGTGGTCTCTTTTCAAGTTGATATGCAGTTGATACGAAGCTGTTGCAAAATTGGTACTGGAACCATCCCTGGTTGTTGCTCTCTGTATTTTATACAACGAGTGTGTTATGTGAACTTGACTACGAACACAGCAGAACTGTAAAATGAGCACATCTCTTTTAGTTTTAGATTTCATAAAAAATTGGTACTAGTAGGATACCTGTGCTAGCAGTTATAGCTCTGTCTTTGTACGATGTCTAATATGAACTTGACTTCAAACGCAGCAGTTAAATAACAAGCGCATCACATTTCAAGTTGATAAAAAGCTGGTATGAAGCTGGTACTGGTAGGATACCTAGGTTAGCTTTAGTACAGCTAGCATTTATACGATACTTGAACTTGACTTCGAACACAGTAGTTGAATAACGAGCGCATCAATTGTTTAGTTGATGTAGAGTTGATATGAGCTACAAGTACAGGTACATATGTAGTAGGCCTGGGCTAACTGTTAGCTCTGTCTTAGAACAATTTACTTATAAACGTGTGTTTACATGAACTTGACTAGGAACACAGCAGTTGAATAACGAGCGCATCTTGTTTCGAGTTGATACCAAGCTGATACGAAGCCGACATTAGTAGGCTGCCTGCGCTAGCTATTGTAGCTCTTATGAATGCGTTCTATGAACTTCTTGTGTTATGTGATCTGATACTAGTTTAGGCTGCTTTGGTTAGCTGTTACAGCATACAGCTCTCTGTGTTCTATATACAATGAATATATGTTATGTGAACTTGACGTTGAACCCAGCGGTGAACCTACTAGCTCTCCGGGACCACCGACAGACAGCCGGGGTGATTGACGACAGCACACTGCTCTCCGCCTCTCTCCCGACAAAAATATTTCTCAACGAAATTCCAAGACCCCCTCCCGGCCTAGCAATGCGCCAGAAATTCAAATGGCTTTAAATTGGATCTAAGTGGGTAGCTATTTCAGACCCACCTTCGTATTTAAGAGCCGGTATGAACTATGCATACTTTGCCCCTGATGAGTGTTAACCTGCTGAGGGTTTGGTGACCCCTTAAAGGGATCTGGTAACTTCGTTGACATGCGCAAAAGCGATAATTGGTTGATAAAATGTGTATTTTTGTGATCCGATATATCCACGAGGTAATGTGTGTACATTTCACATTATATGGATGTTACGTTTATGGCCCAGTAACGAGCGAAAATGCAAAGTGATATTCGCTAACTCATTGCACTGACTTTGTACACAGTTATAAATTTCCAGTGGATAATTAAAAATCCAAACACTTCAATCATGAATATCTTTTTAACAAAAGGAATATTATACAACCAAAACCTGATCCACGCTTCTATAGATGATACAAGCACAACAAGGTATGAGAGAACCACTAGAGTTCTAACTAAGTCAGTTTTGTGGATTTGGATAATGTTAACTACATTTGTAGATCCCTTTAAGTATCTCAGAACGGGGTCTATGGAACATGTTTGTTGAATGCCACGATCAATTATCAAATCATCACCAACAGGTTAACACAAGGGTCATGCGATTTTTAAAATAATTTTTGCAACAGTTGTTTTTGACATAGTGTTTTTAATGTCATAAAACCTGTAAGTAAGTCCTAATAACAAGATGGTTATTAGGTGAAAATTAAAGGGCAATGCAACTCAAGAATAGAGTTTATCCTACTTTATACATCGTAATATGCCTGTTTATTATATGTAACATTACTCCGACTCAGATTTCTGCTTTGGAAGAAATATGTGAAAACTCTATCGGGTATACCACTATTCACGCGAACACTGGAGGCCGCCATTATTAGGTTTGTGCGGACTACGGTCAATGATATGCACTAATGCATTTCAATAGCACCAATTCAAACCATTGTCTGAATACTTGTAGACGCTTTGAAATCAGTGAAAAGCTTTTTGTTCGGCCCTAAGCACATACGTCAGAGTTTGAAAAGCATGTCGGGTAATTACAAGAACATGGCCGCTCCCATCATCTTTTGCCGCCGTAAGAATTAGTAAAATGTGGGTATGTTTACGTAAGGATTTCATGGGATCCAGGAGGCCACAATTGCCAAGTTATGTATCAAATCAAATGTCTGTTCACCTTCTAAACGATAATAATAGCCGAAAGCCATAGTTTCATTGCCCCTTATAGGAAAGGTTTTCCCAAACATTTTAAAGCAGTTTGGGTGAATGGATTTTTTTTTAGAAACCCTATGTACAGCAAAAGTTTGAGCACATTTGGATTATCCAATAAGTTATGATTTTTTTTAGAGATTTAGCACAGAACAGCACAGAACAACAGAACAAAGTCTAATGGACCTGAATGCAAACATTTCATAACATTTTACTCTTCATGAAAATGCATCTTCCCTCTAATTTTAATTTCATACTTGGGTATGTTTTTAGAGCAAGGTTATTGTGTTTGTATAATTTACAAAATTTACAAAACTTTCTCAACTGTTTTTTAACCATGTATCCAGAAAGAATGACAAATATGAAAATATATGTACAAAGTCAGTGGGGGTTGTTCTATTGTGGCATAATCACACATTCTAGCAGAGTGCCATCTAGAGAGAGCGGCATACAGATTTAAACAAACATTGGCAAAATCATAACTCTTGAATGGAAAATTTCATAAATGGTATTGTTAGGTTGCCCGATCAGGAAACTAAATTATTGGTCGACTACAAGAGAACAATTTTAATCCCAACAAACTTGCAAATCTCATCAAGAAGAAAGAGGGCCAGTACATTTTCTCTTTGGGCAAGTCAAATTGAAACAAACGTATGATTTCACTTGCCCAAACGGGCCAATAGAGAACAAAGTTAGTGTGGAGCCTTGATGCATGTGATACTGAGGGCATTACCTACTGTAGATATTATATGAACTCTGACCTTTTACCTCATGACCCCTTATTCTAATTAGATCATTAATTATTTCTCAATGACCTACCAGGTAGTGATGAATACACTCAATACAGGCATCTAAACATGTAGTAAGCAAGCTGCCCTGACTATGGAGCACCCTAATTACTGTGCATACTACTTTCAAATTACAGCCTACAGGCATATATTCAAAGGTAATGGATTGTATTAATCATATAAGGGGACAAATTAGAGCTATCAGGAAATTGGACAATCAATATGAATTAAATTACTAGATATTACCGTATTTGCTGGTGTATTAACCGCACCTTTTAAAAAAAAAAAAAAAAAAAAAAAGGGGGGTGCGGTTAATACACGACCGTATTAACCGCACTTTTTTTTTTTTTTTTTTTTTTAGGGGTGCGGTTAATACACCAGAGCGGTTAATACACCGACAAATACGGTATATGAACTCTGACCGTTCACCTCATGAACCCAAAGTCTAACGAGATCATTTATTTCTCAGTTACCTACCAGGTAGTGATGAATACACTCAATACCGGTAGGCATCTAAACATGTATAAAGCTGGCTGCCCTGACTATGGAGTATGGAGGGCCCTAATTACGGTGCATACTAATTCCAAACTACAGCCTACAGCCTACGTTCAAAGGTAATGAGTGGTATTGATCACCATAAGGGGACAAATTAGAGCTATCAGGGAATCTGACCATGAATGTCAAACATCTACTATACCTGTGTAGGTTTTTAGCCGGCCAAACTGCATAATATATGGTTTGTTTGAATCCCCCATAATGTACATGTAGGGTGAATATATAAATAACACTTCATGTACATATTATAAACGAGTTCACAAATCATTTACTAGCATATTTAACAGATAAATGTAGATATTTGGGTAATCTCAGTTGAACTGATAATACAAGGGCAAAATATGAGGATATATTGTAAGTTTTACAGGAAGACCACTGGGGTAACTGACTGGGTTGATATTAAAACAATAACTGGAGTTATATGGGGGAAAATATTCACATATTAGAGGCATAAATGATTGATAACTGCATTTCACTAACTTCATTGTAAGACTAAGATATAATTGCATTTTGACTTCAAACTGATTGTGTTAGAAATGTTAGGACTTTATTTTCAAATCTTGAGAATCCTTCCCATTTTATTTGGGGTTCATCTTTGTGAGCCAATACATTCAAATTGACTGATTCTAGACAATTTTCCAGAAAAAAGCTTCAAAATTATTCAGCTAATTGCAATAGTGTCATAATTTGTTTCCTTGTTCTATTTACTATTGAATCTAGGGAATACTGGGTATATTGAATGACATTTGCTCAGGCGACAAGTGCTTCGTATACAAATTATTGTGAAATTCAGAGTAAGTGTTTAGGTTCAGGTTTAGGATTAGAGTTAGGGTAAATAGTTAAAGTTAGAGTTAGTGTAAAGGTTAGGGTTAGTGTTAGGATTGTGGTAAGTACAAGTACTTTGGTCCATGGCTTTGGTTAGGGTAAGAACACTTTTCTAAAAGCAGAGCAATTGTCACCAGAGCAACGGGGGCAAAGGGCGATTCGCCCCCGATACCTTTAGAATCGCCCCCGTGAGCCACGGCACGGGGGCGGAAATTATTATTATTTTTTTTTTTAACATCTTTTTGCATGATCGGAAAGCGCCAGAAACGTACCAAACATGGCATAATCGGATAGATCACATCATAATCATTTATTAGACCCTTGAGCAGTGAAAACGATGTAAAAAAAAAGAGCCCCCGTGAGCCCCAAAATAGCCCTCGTGAATAATTTCACGAGGGCGTTTTTCTCTCTCAAAATTTTCAAAATCGCCCTCGTGAAAAAAAAAAGTATTTTTTTGGTTGCACCAGAGCAATCATTACTGTACATTATGTTTCTCTTGTTTGAATTAAAATATTCTCACCTCTTGAGGTTTGAAGCTTGGAAGATGAGAGGCTATGAGCTTTAGGTTTGAAATCTTGTTGGTTATGGATAATATGTTAAAAGCAGAACAATTATAGCCAGAGCAAATGTCATCAAAGCAATTATCAAATAACCTACGTGTATTTGTTTAAATTACATTATTCTCACCTCTTGAGGTTTGAAGCTTGGAAGATGAGAGGCTGAGAGAAGGAGAGGATGGGTTGTTCCCCCGATACCTTCTCCATCGGCGCGCTCAAATAACCATGGCTGGAAACAAAGTCAGAAAGCCATGCACTAGAATGCTCAACATCGGCCAAAGTTATTCTATAATTATTTATAACAAATACAAGCTAGAGTCTTACTTACATGTAGTTCATGTTTGTTTCGATTGCTAAATTTCTTGGAATAAGTCTGCATGAATCTTTTACATTCTACACTGAGTAACTTTTAACACCATAACATTATTGTACAATGACTGGAAACGGAGTAAAAAAAGTCATGCACTAGAATGCTCAACATCAGCCAATATTATTCTATAATTATTTATACTATGTAACTAGAACAAGCTACATTTTCACCTCATTTAAATATGTCCTGATTGATTAATGTAATTTGTTTTCTTGGATTAAGTCTGTGTTTTTTACTTACACTGAGTTAATTTAACAACATAAACATAATGCCTCCAGCCACTTTGATAGCAGAGGCATACAAATGTTGTATGTGGAACAAAGCCTGGGGGAAAAAAGTCATGTTCGACAACTGCACAATGTATACTGTAAATTGCTCAACTTCAACAACATTCATTCTATAATACTTTCTATATTTTGTATCTAAATTTTTGCTTATAAATAAATATTTGTATTTGTAATTTTCACTGCAAAAGTTTGCCATTTTCTACAGAGTTGTGCAAACCTGCAATGTAAAAAAATCATGCAAAAGCGTGCTCAACATCAACAATATTTATTTCACTCCAATATCTATTCTAACACTTAGTCAATGCCCATGACTTTTGATCAAATGACTTGAAATATTTGTTGATATTTCATACATTTCTGAACAGATTCTGTCATTCTGACCATACCAACGTGCTCAGTTTCAAAATGTACATGTGTGCTCTTACGATTCCTACACTCAGTTTTCCTCTATCTCACAAAATAATTTAACAAAATATGTTTAAAGCACCCTCTAAACCAGAAATGTATCATCCCTTTAAGCTGCATGTAAGGACAAGCAGAGACTTTACAGTCTAGTAAAAGGTGTGCCAAACATGTACGGTTCACGTAGGAATAATTCATTTCCTTCATTTAATTTTAACCACGATTGTGTTTGCCCTTCCAATCTGGCAAGATGCCTGAGCACACTCGGAGCAACTACAAATCGGGGGTTGAGAGAGAGAAAGACGCAAAGTCACTTTTTGTAGTTAAAGGGACCTAGTAACTTTGTTGACATGTGCAAAATGTGATGAGTGGTTGATACAATGTATATGGTTGCTATCTGATATGTCCATTGGGTGTTGTGTGAACATTTCAAGTTAAATGGACGTTATATGGCCGAGTAATGAGCAAAAATGCAAAGTGACATCACCAACTCATTGCACTCACTTTGTACACGGTTCTGACGATCCATTGGATAATTTGACATCTGAACTCTTCAATCGTAAAATATCTTTTTAACGAAAAGGAAATTTGAAAAACCGAAACCTGTTCCATGCTTTTTTTGTTAATTATACGAACACAACAAGGTATGAGGGAACCACTAGAATTCAAATTGGATTTTGAGGATTAGGACAATGTTACTAAGTCCCTTGAAGAGATAATCATGCTCAGAGTTTGGAAGCCTTGTAGAAACCAAGTTTAGCTCTCTTAGATTCCCAAAATGATAAATTCAGGGCTCGACACTAGCACTTGCCCCGTTGCCCGGGACAAGTAAAAATTGATGGTGGGCAAGTAAAATATCATAGATGGTCGAGTTTGGTTGCCTGATCGGGCAACTGACATTTCTGTTCAACTACAAGATTGGTAAATCTCATCTTATCAAACACGAGAGAAATTTGTCAAGTAGATCGAGCTACCTCTGAGGACAATTCTTTTTCTCTTTTCACACATTGTTTTTTTACGCTCAAGTATATTTTCTGTTCGGGCAAGTCAAATTAGAAAATTCATGATTTCACTTGCCCGAACAGGCAAGTAGACAAAATACGTTAGTGTAGAGGCTTGGTAGATTCCCAAAAGAGTATAATTCAAATTTTGCATCAATCTAGGGCTTAAACCTCAGTAGGGATCTAAGTACAAGATGGTAAATTTATGCAAAACTAAAAAAAAAATCCAAAAATTGACATAATGCCCTTCTCACTCTCACAAGACGAAAATACAGAATACAGTTGGAAGTATGTAGTGCAAAGTTGCCCACACACTAAGGAATCTTTGCTGCCAATCAGCCAACTAAAATAAGACCAAAAATAATATGGAAACTATAATAAAACACAACAGACATCACTGTGACAGAAGATGTTCTGATGCCAAAGTACTCAATCTTATAAATTATGTAAGCTTACAATCTTACAAATTACATTTATTGATGCAAAAATTAAAACATCAGAAGCAACTCCTTGGTTATGCCAAATCAAGTCTGCAGTTCATTCTCAAGGAATTCTAGTATGTGGCATCTGATTGTGCAAGACGCCAGTCACCTGATGCACACAACAACAGCAGGTGCACTAGTTTTCTACTCCCCTAGGAACATTTTAACGTCAATACTTCACACAACTGTTTTCATGTTCCATCCTGCCAGGTTTCCAAAATACATTTGGCAGAGAACAGCAAATAGAAAATGATAAGATGTCTTGCTGCCAAAGAACACACAAGCAGGTTAGAAACTCAAGCCAACTACACCTTTTTAGTGAGAGACGAACGAACCATGACACTCCCGTTCTCCATACATGCACCAGCCTGGATGACTTGGTATCGAAATATCCTCCTCAATTCTCAACATGCATACATGTACAATTTATCTCCACAATTGTGCTTTGAAAACTGGGTCAAAAAAAGAAAGAATCACACAAGTTTGAGCTCATGAAAATTAAGGCCATCACCTTACCATCTCCATCCTGAGCCTTTAGAGCCCATTTGAATATGACAGGAAGTGGCATAGCTACAAGGGGAACTCCCCCCCCCCCCCCGATTCCAATGATTTGACAAAAACAATACAAAACATAAGGGGAAAATCTGTGAAAGGGGTAAATAAGGTGTGCCCTCCACTCAGGCAGCAAAAAAATTAATATTTTTTATTTCGAGGGCTCCTTTTCGGGACTACTTTTCCAACTTTCAGGGGCTACTTTTATCATCTCGGGGGCTACAAATTTCCGGGCTCTTTTTTTAGAATTTCAGGGGCTACTATTAAGCTCTAATGCTGTAAGTGATCATCTTATAAGCATTTCGGGGGCGAATTTGCCCGCCGTCCCCGTGTATTTTTTTCGCTGCACTCAGGCCGAGACCACCAACCATGCTATGCCACTGACGACCAGAGTGCAGGTCAAACATCAAAAGTATCCAATATTTAGAATAAAGACGTGCTAAAAATCTGTCAAAACACCTTCAAAAGTATATCACCCCCCCTCCAAATAAAAAAATATATATTTGTGCGCTTATAAATGGCATACAGTATTATACATATTTTATTTCGGGAGCTTTCCTTTGTAAGCGCAAGGTAATGTACAGCACTGGCTGGTTGTTAGTCCTTCATGCAGTTTTAAACCAGCTCTTGTGTTAGTTTCCAATCAGTATGAGTATACCAGAGTGTCAATTTTGACACCTGTCTGCTTATATTCATAATATTGTTAGAATTGTTACATTGCATACTTGTGATCATGGGAAGAAGAGTGCAATTTTCTCAGTGTTTTCTCAATCAATAAGCCACAACACGTGAGACCCCCATCTCCCCTGAAAATAGGTCATATTTTGAAACTATATTTTTCATGACGTGTATATATATGAATTGTTAATAAAAATGAAAATGTGTCTTTTGTCAAATCTTCCCAAGTTGACATGCCATTACATTATTCATTGTGAATTGCACATGAATTATAAAAAGTTGGATGCATACGTATGACTAGGGGAACCTCAACCATTTTTTGATTTTCTTGTATTTTATGTACCGTAAAGCGGGGTGACTTTGGCCACTTTTTGAGAAGGATGTAGAGGTTTGTATTTTAATCAAGTCTCACTCTTTAGAACTAATTTCTGATTCTATACATGACCCTATAAGAATGTATTTGAAACAATAAGTAATAAGTGAGGTTTGATGAAAATACATACATTGCACATCTCAAAAAGTGGCCAAAGTCACCCCGGTTTACGGTATTTTTATATTTACTATGTACATGCCATACATACGGTTTCCAGGTTTTACAGTGTACATAGAGTGCTTGTTAGCTAGCAGTGTGCTTGCTAGCCATGCATTGCCTGTGCATTGCATATGACACACAAACAGCAGTTTGGTAAATGTGCGTTATGAGTGGTTTCAGGTATACTTACTCTCTCCAGGTGAGCGGGCGGAAGGTGGATGGCTGGGAGTTGAACGTCTCTCTGGAGCCCTGGTTGGTGTGGTCCGAAAGACCCGTCTCACTTTGCGCGTGCGCAGCGTCTCTCCCGACCTCATGATACTGGGCGGTGGATTTGGCCATTGTAGTTCCCTCCACTTACTGGCTAGTGATACAGGGGCGAGGGCTCAACAACATTGATGCTGGAGTTAGGACCAGCGCTACATGTATATACTGATGGGTTAGAGCCAATGATTCTTCAAATATCACCCTGGCTGGTATTTGGGCTGGGACCAGTTTCAAGCCCAACAGGCCTTTTACCCTCAAGAAGTTTGTTTTTTAGTTCAAATGAGCGTTGCACGACATGTTTTTTTGTTTCTGGCTGTGCTTACAGTTGTAACCGGTTGTTCCTTGTTGTTGTTTGGGCATCCCTTTCCTGTAGATGGAAATAGAACAAAATCATTTATTAGGCAAGAATTGCATTATTTGCATTTATCATTAAAAAAATAGGATAAACATGACTGATAGAGAAGAGAGACGGCATTTTCCAAGGAAAATGGACTTTGAAATTGAGCTATTGCTTCTCATCATTTTACAAAGAAAATGAGAATTCAAGCAAACTGTATGGTATAGTTTTTCATTAACGAACCATATACAGTACGGTAGTACAGAGAAGGAATAACTGATCAGTCGGACTGCCATGAATCAGGCAGTTTGAACGATGGTGGGAAAAATGCTGCAGCTGATCGCGAAAGAGGCTGAACAAATTGTTATAACTCTGTCAAAGAGAACAGCCATGTGACTATGAAATTGGCGAGAACTTTAAATTATCGTTTTATTTCATCTTGATAAATAGTTATTAACAAAATGAAACAAAGTTAAACTAGGGTTTTTTTTCAAGCCGTCAGCCCGTCCATCCGTAAGTCAAAAACGATTGTGACTTTGCCTTGCACTGAATTTGGCTATTGTGAAATCTATTGTTAGAAAAGGCTCTTTTACATTTAATTGCTGTCTTTTACTGTCGGCCATTCCGATAGTAAAGACTGCAATTAAAGAGGCCATGAAAACAATAGATTTGTCGATCTATATAAAAGTTAAAACAGTGCAGTAAATGTAAAAGAGGCGCCGTAGTGTAAATACAAGATTTATCTTATTCTTCTTCTTCATCTGGCATTTTTTTGTACTTGTGGCTGGTCTGGTGTTGTGTATGTGCCAGTTAAAAACAGTCAACATCAATCTATGTGCAGCTAAAATCATCAGTCCCCTCCTACCGGAGCTGGATCTTTTGCACCTCTTGTTTAAAGTCAAAGAAAAGGCCCTTCTTTTGCTCTGCACCTGTTATACCTGTGGCAGCGCACAGGCCAATGACAATGGCATTCCCATACCAAAAGTTTTTGAGGGAGCTGGGAGGGTTTACACTTTACAACAAGAAAGTCGATATGGGAAATGAGTATATTTTCAAGGTTTTTAACCCAAAAAACACTTCACGTCTACAAGTCACTCATAAGTCACACACAGATCTATTTTTATCTCAGTTTCACTTGTCTTCGACTTGGTTGATCTAAGAGTAAGACTAATGCCTGTTTTGTGGTGAAACAATATGTGTTCGGTAATAGGATAAACTATCATAATATTGAATTACGTTTGACTTTGATCATTCAATCACCCTCCGCGGATCAAACACCCACCCAAACATATCATCATTGAAATAGCATACAATTTAAAAAGTGGTCTCTCCGATTCGTCAGCTGAACTACCGCGCGGCTTACTAGTCACTTGCTCTGGCTTATTTACGCCAATCTGGTGCAACAAAATGAGCTACTCGTGCTATACAGGAGTGCAATGCGGCGGCTTCAGCATACATCAATAGACCGGTATATTCCGCTGAGCTCTCATTACACAGTTCTTGTACGTTTATAAATATGTCAGCGAACGGCAGCGACTCTTCAATTTAGTAACCGGAAGTATGTAGTAAATAGTAAACAGAAGGTATGACCTGCCTGTTTACATATTGTAAAAGAACATGAGCATTCGTAAAATGTGTTTTCGTAAAAAGTATGACAAATTACTACTATTTGATATCAAATATCGCTACGGAAGTGTTTGTTTAAGTTTCTACTTACACTTTTGTAATCATTATTCTCTTGGATACGAAAGAAATGGAAGTACCCCTGTCCCCAAACATGCAAAGCCGCGATGGGAAAACCACAATGTAATAATATGCATGCAAATGTACCAAAACCACACCCGCCAAGGATTCGCAACATTAATTTGCGTTGGGCACTCCTATTTTTGAACTTTTTCTGAGTTCTGGCAGCTCTAAATCTACATATTGAAGTACAGAGTAGAGGAAGGATTACACCTTATCATAGAGACAAGAGATCTAAGATCGCAAATGAGCAATACGAGGTAAAGATTCGAATATAAAACACCTTAAGTTAATGCGATTTAATTTGTAATGGTCCCATATCATGCTATTTGTGTTAGCTTTTCAAGCTGCATGACGTATACGCGATCTTTTCAATTTTACGCCAGGCCTGCACCAGGCCGGATGTAAATAAAACGTCTACATCTAAGTTAGATACAGGGGTGTCGATCCTGGGGGGGCAGGGGGGGCGGTCGCCCCCCCAATGAAAATATTGGGGGGGCGAACATATCATTTCGCCCCCCCAATAATTCCCAAAATGAGGAAGAAAAAAATCGAGTGATATAATGCCAAAGAGGGGAAAGACACATTTTATCAATAATTAATCTTCAAAATAGCCGTTTTTTAGTTTGAAAAGGACTGTAAATCTCTTTTTTGCCGCGCCCTTCGCGCGCATACAGTTTCTCATAATTGCAAGTTTCATTTGGGTTGCGGGAACTCACCTTTTGAAATGTGTTGGGCAGCGTAATTTCTCAAACGAAGTTTATTAAACCCTTATCGTCACAGAAAATAAAATAATCTCGGTACATATGCGCTGAACGCAAATCAAATTGGAATATCATGTCCCCCCACATTTGAAAAAGGAGAAGATTGTCCCCCTCCCGTTGTCATTATGTATGTTTGGTTCCATACCTATATACTTCATATTACGTGAAATTTCTGTCTCAGGTGTGCACCAAATCGCACAATTTCACGCCCAAAAATACAAAAGCTCCCTACTGTGGGAGGGGGACACCCCCTCCCACACCCTCCCCCGCTCGGTCGCTTCGCTTCCTCGCAATGTCTCCCCTACACTTTTGAGAAATTGTTGACGCCCTAGCTTAGTTTCATGGGAGCTCAATGCCCTAGACTATATCGATGGCTCTATAGTATATACATGATCACGTGGATCCATCTCATGCAAGGCTCAGTCTTTTCCTCGCTATGCCCTTTAAAAATACGTTATGAGTAGGTTCATTATTTTATACAATTTTAACACCCATGCTAGGAGCAAATGTCTGAAATCTAAAAGCTTCGGGGGCTCCGCCCCCTGGACCCCCATTATTGTCCCCAAATGTGGGCGCCCCCCAAAGTCAGGTCTTCGAGCCATCAAGACACATTCAATGAGCGCATAATAAAACTTCCGGGCATGCCAATGTGGGGCTTTTAGCTCTCTCAGTGGTCACTCTGGAAAAAATTTCAAATTTCGCCCCCCCAATCTCAAAAACGGATCGACACCCCTGGTTAGATATAAAATAACATGACTGAATAAACGTCTGATATAAAAGTATGTAATACTGGAAGAACATTTACATGGTAAAACTAGCAATATACAATTTGTTAATTTGTTTTTTATTTTGAATTTGATTGATGAAATGACTTGAGTGAAAATTGAAATATTGGAATCGGATTGGTATTGATAAATTAATTCTTTTAAGTTTTAGTTATGAATAAAATTTTGTTCGACATCATTATCATTATAGGTTGGTGATCTGCTGGTCTTCCAGTCTTAATGATCAGTTTGTGTGTGTGTTGCTGCAAATGGTTTGATGATTTTTGACGATCGTTTTGGATGCGTCAATTGGACACGAGCAGCTATGCCAATAGTACTAGTGGCATAGCTGCTCGTGTCCATCTCGTTCTGGAGGGGTGCTTTAATATTATTTATGACGTCATACTATACCCTCCATCCCGAGATGGAACTCTAAGGTGTTCGTACTGTGACGGAGCAAACCGGCTAATAACAAGCCGCACGCGTACGATATGAGTTTAAACAAAATAGCGATCATGGAGTGAAAAAGGCAAATCAAATTACCAGATCTGATCTACAGAGATTGGAAGTGAAAAACTTGACTTGTGAATGAATACTTTGAAAAACAGCTTGTAGCTGACAAGGGCAATCCATCCCATGAGTGGAGAATAAATAAATAAATAAATAAAAATAAATAAGCTACCTTTAACTTGTAAGTGGCGCCATACCGGTTACGTCTGTAGTTCAAGTGGATATATGGTGGCTCTAAATGTGAAACTAAATAAATCGATCAAGCGAGTGGCCATATGATCATTTCATTTAGTTTTACATTTACGGACATAACCGGTACGGCGCCGCAGGAGTATGATACACACTCTCTCCACTCGCAGGTTGACGGTAGCTTGTGGCATAGCTGCTCGCGAAGTTCTGCTAACTTCGATCTTACCGACCGTAAGTTATTTGGGGTTTTAGTGAGAAGATAACCTACATATCGATGGAATAAGCAGGTACAAATGTACTGCGAACAAGCATGAACGGGATTTACTGCGAACAAGTGCAAACGGGATTTCATAAATACTGCAAACAAATTTGATCGCAGTAAATCCCATTCGCGCTTGTTCGCAGTAAATAGTATTTATGCTATTTACTGCGAACAAGTGCATGCGAACGGGAAATTTGTTCGTACTTCTTCGCGCTTGTTCGCAGTACTTCGCACTTGTTCGTGCTAATTAGTAGGACCCTTGTCTCCTACACGGGATAATATTACCAATTGTGACATTTTCCTGAAGACAGTCAAACCTTTGTATAGTGACCACCCAAGTGAAACAAGAAAAGTGGCCACTGTAGACAGGTGACCTCTATAGTCGGGTTCCATGACATTGGTGTTCTCTACAAGGGATCACTTTCAGTGGCCATTATAGGCAGTTTGGCTGAGCACTATAGACAGGTGGCCATTAAAGGACCTAAAGAATACAACGTACTTTGACACTTATTCCATAGTTGATGACTTGAAACATAGGTCTGCCGAAAAAAAATCCATGAAAATAAACACAGTAGTGATTTAAGACTTATTTTTTTATGCCAAATCTCACTTAGCAGCCAGTTTACGCCCCACCCACATTTTAGGGTCCGGAATCGGCAGCGTGATCGACATGTGATTGACAATTCATTGGCTTACGTCATGACGCGTCATCTACAGAATATAGTTCATTAGTCCGTTCTTTAGATGACGTCACATTTTGGCGATTTAAAAGGGGCGTTCCCAGGACAATTACCCCAAAATTGATTGATTTCATGGGAAATGACTGCCAAATAAATTCTTTTTCTTCGGGAAAAATTATATATAGAGAGCCGAATTGTGAAAATTAGGCCATCTAGACGTTGTAGTTCCTTCAAGGCAGGTTTGACTGTACCTATACAGCTCAGATAATACAAAAATAATAATGTTTTGATGATGTTTATATTACCCAATAATATGGATCATCTCTAAGCACTTTACATTATTACCTTGGTCATCAATCCGCACGCGGCGTGCTGTTTCTGCTCCCTTGGGAGCAATGCGTTCTGCTCTGTTGTTTTGATTGTCCAAGCCTAGAAGGCAGCCCTGTACAGCTTTGCACTAATGGAGTCATGCATAGTGATTGAATCTTAGCTCGGTCTCCATGGGCCCCCAAACACATTAATAATGATTAATCTAAACAGTGTCACCTTTCATTCAGTAGAGAAGGTGGCCATTATAGGCAGTTTGGCTGAGCACAATAGACAGGTGGCCATTAAGACAGGTTTGTCTACAGGTACATGTATACAGCTCAGATAATAAAATAGTAATGTTTCGATAATGATGGTGCCTAATAATATGGATCATTATCATCTCTAAGCACAGTCATCGGACACACACTCACAATCAATCCACACATGGCGTGCACTTTCTGCTCCCTTGGGAGCAATGCATTCTGCTCCAGTTATTTTGATTGTCCAAGGCTGGGAAGCAGCCCTGTACATCTTTGCACTAATGGAGTCATGCATAGTGATTGAATCTTAGCTCGGTCTCCATGGGCCCCCAAACACATTAATAATGATTAATCTAAACAGTGTCACCTTTCATTCAGTAGAGAAGGTGGCCATTAAGTCAGGTTTGTCTGTACAGGTATACAGCTCAGATAATAAAATAATAATGTTTAAATGATGATGTTTATATTGCCTAATAATATGGATCATCTCTGAGCACTTTAAATTAATCCCTTTGTCATCGGACAATCCACCCGCACATGGCGTGCACTTTCTGCTCCCTTGGGAGCAATGCATTCTGCTCAGTTATTTTGATTGTCTAAGGCTGGGAAGCAGCCCTGTATAGCTTTGCACTAATGGAGTCATTATGATTGAATTTTGGCTTGGTCTCTATGGGCCCCCAAACAAGGCCAAACACATTAATAATGATCAGTCTACACAATGTCACCTTTCATGAAATTAAAGTTACTATGTTGCCGATAGCCATAGACTTTAAAGGGATCTAGTAACTTTGTTGACATGTGCAAAAAGTGATAAATGGTTGATACTGTTGTGATCTAATATGTCCACTGAGTAATGTGTGAACATTTCATGTTAATTGGATGTTTTTTGGTCAAGTAATGAGCAAAAATGCAAGTGATATTCACTATTCATTGCACTGACTTTGTACACGATTATGACTATCCAGTGCATAGTTACAAATTTGAACACTTCAATCGCTGAAAGGGAAATTTGAAAAAACAAAACCTGTCCCATACTTCTAGTTCTATTGTAAATACAAATACAACAAGGTATAAGAGAAACGAGTTCTAAGTAAGTTTTGAGGATTTGGACAATGTTACTAGATCCCTTTAATAGTGTGTGAGTCTTAATCATGGTGTTGTGCGTTGATGATCAGGAAGAAATCATATTACATTTTTCGGGGAAATCAAATTGATTCATTCCATCAATGTTTAATGATAATTACAACAACAGATGCTGTGTATTACATAGGATGAACTTCCAGAAGTTTGCTGCAAGATAATTAGATATCAGCAGTCAGCAGTCCCAATTTTCCTTACAGCCAAATAGCAGTTTTGGGAAAGTTACCGAAAACATCTAATGTATATTGGCCAAACTAATTGATCAATATTGTTGAATAAGTATTTAAAAAGGGCTTGTGTGGTAAAATCTGAACCTAAGCATCCAAAGGCCACCCGTGAAATTTATAAATCCACCGCCCGTTTGCAGGCTGGAGATATCGACAAGTGGTCTTTTGCACGTAGCATATGCGCGATTCCGCGTTGGCGATTTGCGGAAAATCAGTTTTATAATTTTGCAAATATATCAATTAGTAGGCGGTTTCCTGACTAAATTTGTATAATCCCATATTAGTTAAGTTATATTCTTTCTAAGTTCTTTCACATGGTTGGTAATAAGAGCGTACATTTTATTTTTTTTGTGTGTGGGGCGTTTCCCACTACTGTCATATAGGTTTAAGGGCAAGGCTCAAAATTAACACTGGCCCGCTGGGCTAGGGCCACCAGCAATGAACTCTGGGCCACCTATATTTAATAGATCTTACAAATTTTACTTGATCAACTGTATAACTAAAATTAACATATTTTGTAATGTTTTTCTTTATTTGATCTACTTAATTCTGGTTTCAGGCAAACAAAAGTTGATTTCACTTGCCCAAAAAAGTAAAAAATAGTTTCAACCATGCGCGTCAATCTGTAATTGATACCCATTCATCAGGGGGGATGATCTATTCATTCATCCCCCCCCCCCCCCCGATGAATAAGTATCGACGCCCATGGTTTCAACCATTACTTTTGGGTAGGTAGACAATCCCACAATGAAAGAAATTGATTTTTTAGCCTTGAGGTCCTGTAAGGCAAGTAAAAAAGAAATTTGTAACATTCTTGTGGCCCAAAACAAAGAAAACATTACAAATTCTGTTAAATTTTATTACCCAATTGGGCCATTAGAATTGAACATCATTGAAATGTGGTAGCCCAGATTCAATTTTTGTGGCCCCAGGCCAGCGGGCCTGAGCTAATTTCGGGCCCCCACCCCCCCCCCCCCCCCACCCCAAACAAAAAAAAGCACAAGGGGAAAATCTGAGCAAATAAAGAGATACATTGGAAGTGTTGTGGCTAATACTATTTGTGGCGCGCTTGACTTCCGATCTCGGGACCCAAGTTCGAACCCAATCGATGCCCCGGCATTTTATGTCAAGGCATTTAATCCACATTACTGCTCTCTACCCAGGAGTATAAATGGGTACTTGGTCGGGTGTTAAATTACCCTGCAGCGCTCTACATCGTAGGGCAGCTTGGGCTAGTATGCTCCCCTAGGAGTTGAGATGGTGCACAAGATAATTGTGCAGGTTTGAACTGTACCCGATGACCAAGGGCAATAATGCGCCTCTGAATAGGGCACCTAGATACACGGCGCTCTATAAATGAGCATTAGTATTATTACATAAAGTGAGCCACCTCCCAATCATTCTAACCATGCTATGTCACTGCACATGGCCATCCAATAAATATTGGTCATGGTTTCTTGAGACTGCCTTTGTTAATTCCAGCCTAAGATTCTAGATCTAGGGTAGATGTAGACATAGTCTAGACATTTGACTGCTTGGGACTTATACAGTATATTATATATGGCAGACTATTATCAAATACATGAACATCACTTGTGACTTCACACAGCAATGTCTTTACTTTTCCATCTGCTTTCCCTCTGCATGTATGAATTTTATCTTGCATAACAAATAAGTTTTAATCTAAACATTTGATTAATATCACCATCACCATCACCATCACCATCACCATCACCATCACCATCACCATCACCATCACCATCACCATCACCATCACCATCACCATCACCATCACCATCACCATCACCATCACCATCACCATCACCATCACCATCACCATCACCATCACCATCACCATCACCATCACCATCACCATCACCATCACCATCACCATCACCATCACCATCACCATCACCATCACCATCACCATCACCATCACCATCACCATCACCATCACCATCACCATCACCATCACCATCACCATCACCATCACCATCAGCGAAAAAATTAATATTTTTATTTCGGGGGCTCCATTTTCGGGGGCTACAAATTTCCGGGCTCTTTTTTGAATTTCAGGGGCTACTAATAAGCTATAATGCTTCTTCGTGTTTATCATCATCATCGTCATTATTATCATAGTCACCATTATTATCATCATCATCATTATTATCGTAGTCATTATTATCGTCATTATTATTATTATCATTGTCATCATCATTTTCATCGTTGATGTCATTGTGTTTGTTGTTGTTTTCATTATTATGTATTACTATGATTATTTCAGGCTATCTAGTTCAGACATGCAGACTGAGTATGGCCAGCTGCAGCACTGACTTCAACCAGCCAGACCTTTACAGCCCAAGTACCAGCTGTGCCACCGTCAGCAAAGGTAAGATTTATTTTAAAACTTGTTAACCTTTTCACTATGCAATAAAATAGACTTCACAAGATTAGATCTAGCATATAGCAAGTGGGCTCAAAAGATCCATTTGATATGATAGACAATGGCATTTTATTTGCGGCTTTTGCTAATTTATGGAAACGGCTTTCTTAAGTTTTCGTCAGAAAATGCATTCAAATGGTTTCATATCTTCATCTGATTTCTATATTTAGCATGATTCTTGGTTGATGACGGTCTGCCTCCATATATTTATGTTGATGGATTGAAAACATTTTGTGAAGCACCTTCTTTATTTATGAACTTGATTCTACTTCTTTACAAATAGTATACTGTGAACAATCTGCCGATGAAAAAAGAAATGTAAAAGATTTGGTAATGTTTTTCTTTGTATGGGGCTACCAGATTCAGGTTTCCGGTCACCAAAATGGATAAAATCTTGATTTTACTCGCCCTACAAGGCCATAAGACCAAAAAAGATAATTTATAGTACTTTTTAATAGTCATGATAATAATAATCATATTTCTTGTTTTATTATCCAGGAAATGGGACATCATCACTGGATGTGAAGAGGAAGATGCTGCAGCCCTACCATGCACTGCTCAGCCAGAACACAGAGTCAGACTATCTATTGGATACCAGTATACTGCCGGAGGGCATTGCTGATGTAAGTCTACTCTTACTGACCTTGTATAACATTATTTCGGTAATTATACTTTGTTTTCATTAGTTTCATACCCAGCTGGTTAGAATTTTAAATCTAGCAGCCCTACCATGCACTGCTCAGCCAGAACACAGAGTCAGACTATCTACTGGATACCAGTATTCTACCAGAGGGCATTGCTGGTGTAAGTCTACTCTTACTGACCTTGTATTACGTTATTTCTGTAATTATACAGTTGTATCATTAATTTCCTTTCCATTAATGGCAAATATAGTATATACCCAGCTGGTTAGAAGTCAAATCTAGCCGTCCTACCATGCACTGTTCTGCTAGAGCACAGAGTCAGACTATCTGTTGGATACAAGTATATTACCCAAGGGAATTGCTGATGTGAGTCTTACTGACCTTGTACAATATAAAAATTGAATTGCAAGGCTCAAAACTGTTTCATCATTAATTAGTTCTCTTTTCAATAATGCCAAATATCCCCAACTGATTAGAATTGAAATTTATCAGCCATACCACGCATTGCACTGCTATGCCAGAACACGGAGTCAGATTATTTGTTGGATACAAGTATACTGTCAGAGGGCATTTCTGATGTTTATCTTACCAACATTTTTACAATAAAATCTTTGTTTCTTTAACAGAACAATATGATTTGCGAGGCTCAAAACTGTATTATCATTTTCTCCATATCATCAATCCCCAAGTATATGTGTCAGTACTTTGTAGGTCAGAATATAATACAACCTAACAAAACAATCCTATCATGAACTATTGTTTCAGAACACAGAATCAAACTATTTCTATTAGACATACATGTGTGTACACACTGTCAGGTTATTGCTGATGAGAGTATTGACTTCTTCTAGTATGCTCCCCAGGGAGTTGAGACGGTGCGCAAGATAATTGTGCGGGTTTGACCTGTACCTGATGACCAAGGGTAATAATAATGCACTTAGAAACATTGTATTAAGCGCTATATGAATGTAATTTATTATTTGTTATTGGACCCATGAATTAAATTTAGCGCAAAATAATGTAAGATACAGGGGAACCTTGTTATAAAGAGATCTGTATTACAAAACTCTTGTGTAACAAGGTAACTTTCATGGTCCCATGCAAGCTCCTCAGCAAGGTTCCACTATAGTGTGAGTGTGAGTGTGTTTGTTTGTTTGTGTGTTTGCATGTATGTCTTTTATCAAATATAAACGTATTACATTTTATAAACATATTTCTTTTTATAAATGTATTTTTTTAATCAAATATAAACAGAATTCTACATTTTACTTGAACATTTATTATGAAATTTTATGCAAATTAATCAGAAATTGCACACACAAAATAAACGCGTCTACCTACCTGCAAATAAAACAGAACTGATTTTCAAAAGTGATCCATTAACTTTTATAAGATTATTCTAAAAATGGTAATTTCAGACTTCAGTCATATTCCAATATCATTTAACATTCTTCTGAATGATATGTGATATTTGCATAGAAAAGGAATTATGTTTACCTGGTGAAAAGGGGAAAGTTTATGTCAGATTTGATCCCCGATCATTCGCACAAAGTATTCGATTTGGGATACTATCTATAATCAAAGTATCCAAATTCAATACTTTTTATACAAAAATCAAAAACATCAAAAATACATCAATCAAAAAGTGTTCCGGAATGCTTTTCATTTCAATCTTAAATTCTCCATAATTCGAGAGATGTTTTACAAAATCAAAGCCCAATACCAAGGCTCGACACTCGCACTGGCCCGCTGGCCCGGGGCCAGTGAAATTGCACTTTGGGCCAGCAAAATGTATAAAAGTCATATTTTGGTGGCACGATCAGGCAAGCAGATTTTTAACCCGATATTGACAAAATGAAAAAAATTGTGTTTTCTTTTACGTCATGCTTCATCTGTAATCACAGGTTTGATTAGAAAAGGGTGATATTTTGAATAGTAAAAAGCCTACTCATGAAATACAATTTTAGGGCCAGTAATTTTTCTTTCGGGCCACCAGAAAAGGGGAAAAAAATCATTCACTGGCCCGACCGGGCCACTGACTAAAAAAGTGAGTGTGGAGCCCTGCCAATACATTCTTGTGTAACCACAGTCCAAACACCAAAGTAACAAGAGGAGTGCAAAAGCTCCAAGTGATTTTTGTTGAATTTGAAAAAGTTAATGAATCAATTTGATGGGGTACAATTTATAGGGGTACACATGTTAAAAGGGTAGACATTTCTTCTGTTTCTTAAGGGAATATCGCCACTTAGTTGGGTGCACCTGTAAAAGGACTAGAATATACCATGCAAATGCACATGTACCTAATTAAGCAGAGACTACCGTAGTACAGTTCTGAGTACTGAGTACTGAAAGAAATAAAGCATGAATGATCTATGAATGGGATTGATAATTCAGTGAGCCAGGTAGTCATGAGGGAATGAACAAGAATCCTTTGAAATAACTTAGATTGGATGTAGGCAGTAGGGTGTATAAAGGGGGTATTTGGGGAAGTCAAGCCGCAAGGGGGGCAGTGGGGCAGTATGCACTCAAGGGGGGCAGTGGGGCAGTATGCACTCAAGGGGGGCAGTGGGGCAGTATGCACTCAAGGGGGCAGTGGGGCAGTATGCACTCAAGGGGGGGGGCAGTGGGGCAGTATGCACTCAAGGGGGGCAGTGGGGCAGTATGCACTCAAGGGGGGCAGTGGGGCAGTATGCACTCAAGGGGGGCAGTGGGGCAGTATGCACTCAAGGGGGCAGTGGGGCAGTATGCACTCAAGGGGGGGCAGTGGGGCAGTATGCACTCAAGGGGGGCAGTGGGGCAGTATGCAATCAAGGGGGCAGTGGGGCAGTATGCACGCAAGGGGGGGCAGTGGGGCAGTATGCACTCAAGGGGGGCAGTGGGGCAGTATGCACTCAAGGGGGGCAGTGGGGCAGTATGCACTCAAGGGGGGCAGTGGGGCAGTATGCACTCAAGGGGGGCAGTGGGGCAGTATGCACTCAAGGGGGGCAGTGGGGCAGTATGCACTCAAGGGGGCAGTGGGGCAGTATGCACTCAAGGGGGAGCAGTGGGGCAGTATGCACTCAAGGGGGGCAGTGGGGCAGTATGCAATCAAGTGGGGCAGTATGCACTCAAGGGGGGCAGTGGGGCAGTATGCACTCAAGGGGGGCAGTTGGGCAGTATGCACTATGACCCCCCTCCCCACCCTGATAGCCTAATTCAAAGAAATAAAGGACAAACCATATATTAATTGGATTGACAATTCAATGAGCCAGGTAGTGATGGGGGTATTAATCCCCTGTGATAATGTAGATTGTATGTAGGCACTAGGGTATACAAAGGGGTGGGGGCAGTGGGGCAATCTGCACTCCGACCCCCCACCCCCCCCCCCCCCAACCCCCACCCACCCCAATAGCCTAATTCAAAGAAATAAAGGACAAACCATATGTATTGGACTGACAATTCAATGAGCCAAGTAGTTATGAGGGTATGAAATTGAATCCCCTTAAATAAGTTAGATTGGATGTAGGCAGTAGGGTGTTAGGGGAGTCTGCCCCCCCCCCCCCCCATAGCCTGGGGGTGTATTCTGAATATGATTTTAAGTTAAAATTGATTGTACGTATCTACGTCATAACTGCGTCACTATAATATATTTTAGCAAATCGCTTTTCCCTAAGTTTTATAATGAAGAGAAGCCTAATTCAAAGAAAAAGTGGACAAAATCTGAATTGGATTAACAATTCAGTGAGCCAGGTAGTCATGGGGGTATGAATCCCATGGGGTAACATAGATATGTAGGCAGTAGGGTATATGAAGCGGGTCAGTGGGGCAGTCTACCCCCCCCCCCCCCCCCCCCATAGCCTTGGGGTGTATTATAAAACTAATTGTTTAAGTTAAAATTATTGTACATATCTATGTCATATCTACGTCACTATAATATATTTTATTCCTTAAGTATTTGAATACAGATTTGGCTTTAAATATTTTAGTGACGTAGATACAATAAATTTTAGCTTAAAAAAGTTTTCAGAATACACCTCCTGGTCAGTAGAAGAGTAGCCTAATTCAAAGAAATAAAGGACAAACCATAATTGGACTGACAATTCAATGAGCTAGGTAGTTATAAGGGTATTTAATAATCCCCTGTGATAATATAGATTGTATATAGGCAGTAGGGTACATAAAGAGGGGCAGTCTGCACTCCTACCCCCCCCCCCCCCATATCCTATTTCAAAGAAATAGCGGATAAACCCATATATGAATTGGATTGACAATTCAGTGAGCCAGGTAGTGATAGGGGTATGAATCAGCCAGCCAGAAGTAAACAGTGGATAATGAGCCGTTTGGTCCTCTGGGGCAACTGTAGATTGGATTCGCAGTTAAAGAGATCTTGCGTGATCTTAAAGTGATTCACTTGCCATAAGCCGGTGTCACACACACAATTATCTAGATAATAGTTCAATCAAGATAATTCATCTAGTTATGTGATAGACAGGTGACAGACATGCTACAAATTATCTAGATAATTGTCCTCAGTGTGAACCGACTATATTCAACCAATATCACTTGTAGCTTTCCCACTTCCCTTGTCTTTTCTTGTTTGGCTTATATGGTAACAGAAAGATGAAAATGTTTCGATTTTTTTGTCTTCAAATTTCTTACTAGTTATGGAGATATTTAGGATTGAATTGAAAAATATTCCAGAAATTCGCTTTTTGATTGTGGTCAAAAGTATCCAAATTTGGATACATGAACTTTGAAGTATCCGAATTTGGATACATGAACTTTGAAGTATCCGAATTTGGATACATGAACTTTGAAGTATCCGAATTTGGATACATGAACTTTGAAGTATCCAAATTTGGATACATGAACTTTGAAGTATCCGAATTTGGATACATGAACTTTGAAGTATCCGAATTTGGATACATGAACTTTGAAGTATCCGAATTTGGATACATGAACTTTGAAGTATCCGAATTTGGATACTTAGCACGAATGATCGGGGATCATATCTGACATCAATTTTCATTTTGTTTTTACTAGGTAAACATTTTTCTTTTTCTATAAAAATATCACATCATTCAGAAGAATCTTACAATGATATTGGTATGTGACTGAAGTTCAATTACAAGTTTATTTAATCAAACATAAACAATATATGTACAAAAGTTTAAAATATCATTATAGTTAGACTGTATCAAAAGTTAAAAAATAATGAATGATTCAGGCCCAAAGGAAACAAACTGACAAGACCCATTTAACACATGCAAAAAATAAAATAATGTACAATTCATATATATCGTAAGGGAACAGGATAATTATATAAATTAAATACACACAAGTCTCAAATATATAACGGATCACTTTAACTGTTGTAGTGTGCTCTGCTGGCCTGTGTATCATGCTCTTATGGCTAAAGTTATATAGAAGGAGTAATATGGGAATAATATAGTAAATTTGAAATATTGTTTCTACCATGCGGGCAATAAAACATTGGATAATGAGCCATCTGATCACCTGGGGGTGTATTCTGAATACAATTTTAAGTTAAAATTCATTGTATCTACGTCATATCTATGTCACTAAAATATATTTTAGCAAATGGATATTGATATAAAAAATGTGTAAATTAAAGGAACTACAAATTAAATCAAATTCTTTTAAGAATTAATTCATCCTGCTAGCAATAGAATATAAAGCAAAATGTACTTCAAATATTGACAAAATCATGTCTTATTTGGGCAAAATCGTGTCATCTTGTACACCCATGCTCAATTATAATCATGATCATTTAAAAAAAAGTTAGTTCTGGGCCACTGAAATTTCATTAAGGTCAAATTGTACTTAACTGACAGGTCCACCAAGGAAAAAGGTTAATATCAAGCATTGGTTAATATGATCACTAACCCCAAAAAATACAATCTTCTCATTTTTGATGAAATGCGGAGTAAATAAGTCAGTCAAATTACTTAAAGAATGCACTACAGTACCATATCACTTCTTATTTCTTGAAACTAATCAACGAATTAATATTTGCTGATCTACTGCAAAATCAATTATATTTGTTATTTTACATTGTTGTTCATGCCTACATTTCATGTAGGGTACTGGAGGGACCCTGTATTATATTTGTTATTACAGTTACATCATGAGAAAGCAACAAATATTCATGGTCTTTCATTTTATTTCATTTCAATTCAATCATAAAAGAATAAAAGTATATAGTATTGATAAAAGGCGAATTCATGAAGAATGGGATTTGCAGTTGAGTGATGATGATAATTAAAGATGATGATAATGATGTTATCTGATAGATTTCACTTCATCATACTTTATCATCGTATCATGGACTTAACAACTCCCCTTAATACTCATATCAAATAGTTCATACACTGTAGTTTATAAGGAAAATATCCATGAAATATGTTTGAAATTCCTGCTCAGAACTGCAGCGAGAAGTGAAATTGTCGATTGACTTTCTTGTTCATGCGTGCATCATTCTCATATGAGCTGCATTATGAATCACCAGCTAATTTAACACCTTCTATGCCGGGGGAAGCAAGCGCAATTGAGTCGTAACTCACGTAATGGCGCCCACGGTCCTCGGAGAGTTAACGGAGCGCATTATAATATCACGCCTGCATCGCCCCCACCAATCTGCCATAGATCACCCCAACTCCCCTGGTCCCACTGGCCATAGACATAGCCCTCGGTTGAGAGGGAGGAGGGCAATAAGTCACATTTTTTACTTTGGAGATAATCACGTTTAAAGTATGGGAGCCCTATAAAAAAATTAATGTGTACACACTAGCACTTGCCCAGGGCAAGGACAAATTTATGACGGGCAAGTAAAATTTTAAAAATTGACTAGTTTAGTAGTTGCCCAATTGGGCAACTCACATTTTTGTATGACTACGAGAGAAAAATGAATTCCTTTACTTGAAAATCTCATTTAGAAACGAGGAATAAACTTGCCAAGCAATTTGAATTACCTAGCGTGATATATTGTACTTTTGTTGCACATTGTTTTGGGGGGCAATGTAACTTTTTTTTTGACGGGCAAGTAAAATGTATGATTTTCCTCGCCCAAATGTGCAAGTAGATAAAAATTAGTGTGGATGCTTGGTCTCTTTAATTTTTGGATGAATATTTCAAAAATTATTTAGAAATTTGGCATCATATAGAGGAAGCTCTGACCTACAAGATATCGTATGCCTAACTCATTTTAGCCCAAAACTGACTTAGTGCCCTTATTGCTCTCACCCATCATAGTGTTACTTTGCACGCTTTGGATGAGGTGTGGCATGCCATATACTATCCCATACTGCGCTGTGCTGTCACCGCTGTGGTTGCGGACAAGTTTGCGGGATAGACATAATTCATATTTCATCGTTTTTTTCATCCATTTGAGTTTGTAGTTGGATTTTACAACGTACCATAAGAACAAGCGTGCGGATTAGATAGGCTCTATTATCCGTTTGAGTTTTTAGACGGAGTAACGATCATACATGAATGATGTATGATAAGTATGTGGATTAGATTCATATTCATAGTTTTCATCCATTCAAGTTCGTAGCAGGATTTTACAACGTATCAGACATGTGTGATGTATGATTAGGACTTTGCAGATTAGACGGGATTCATATTCATCTTTTTTCATCCGTTGAGTTTGTAGTATTTTACAACGTATCATACATGTATGATGTAGCAAAGGATGTCAATATCGAAGTGTTGTTTCTCGAAGATGTGTTTGTCAAGACCAAAGCCATACCCCTATGCTACGGAATGATTTGGATTTTCTTGCAATTGGGTTTTCTAAATTTTAATTGCAATTGGATTTAATTGAGAATATTCACGTTACCATCACATTACATTACTGGTCGTTCTTACCAGTTGTGTTTTAAAAGGAAACTGATCAACTGAATATTTTGAGGTTAAACAACTGAGTATTTTGTGGTTTCTCAACATTTTGTTTTATTTATTAAACTCTAAATTCATCTCAACTATGGTATGTGCCACAAATAATCACTCCTACATAATGCTGAACAACCGATCTTGATTAGCTGAATTTCTTCTCAATGTGAATCATTTGGAATTCAATTTTCATTTTTAAGTGGAACTAAAAAGTAAACAATTTGCAGTTTCTTAACATTTGTGTTTTTTCATCTCAACTTTTCATGATGCCTGCGACATCCAATCACTCCTACAAAATGCTGAACATCTGATCTTGAGGGAATCATTTGGAATTCATTTTAATTTTTGTTCCTTCTTAATTTCCAATTCAACTGGACCTTTCATGATGCTAATAACCCATCTTCATTACCGGTCGTGTTTTAAACTTAAAGTGGAACTAAAAAGTAAATAATTTGCAGTTTTCTTACCATCTTGTGTGTTTTTCATCTCAACCTTTACAATGCCAGCGACATCCAACCACTCCTACATAATGCTCAACTACCGATCTTGAATAGCTGGATACAATCTCACAGTGGATCATTTTGATTTAATTATAATTTGTCCTTCTCAATTCCCAATCCAACTGTTTCTCTCACGATGCCTGCAACATCCAACCACTCCTACATCATGCTGAATAATCCATCCTCCTCCCTGGATGTGTCCATCCCATTGGAGATGTCTCATCTACTGGATGTTCCCTCCACCCATCTTGACGTCCCCCCTGACGCCAACACGCTTGCCTCGCTGCAGAAATGGAAGCCACTTTTTGACAAGGTCAGTTGAACATCAATTTCTGTAGCATTCTATTAAATGTGTAGAATTTACTTGTCTAGAAACATGTAGTTTTTAGTTTGGAGGTAGTTTGGAGGGACATCTTATTTACTGGACGTTCCCTCCACCCATCTCGATGTCCCCCCTGAAGACAACAACACTCTTGCCTCCCTGCAGAAGTGGAAGCCGCTTTTCGACAAGGTCAGTTAAAAACAATTTAAAAATCTACTTTCTTCTAATTTTCTTGTCAGATACAGGTATATGTATTTGTAGCCTGTTGTTTCTGTAAGATTTGAAGGACTTTTTTTTCATGAATTACTCATGTATCCTCTCACCTTCTTGATGTCTCCCCTGATGACAACACACTTGCCTCCCTGCATAATTGGAAACCACTTTCGACAAGGTCAGTTAAGCATCAATTTCTGTAGGATTGTATTAAATGTATAGAATTTCCTGGTCAGAAATGTGTAGTTGTGAGTTTGGAGGTAGATTTGATGTAGTTTGTAGGGATGTCTTCACTGGACGTTCCCTCCCACTATCTTGATATCCCCCTGACGACAAGACTCTTGCCTCGCTGCAGAAATGGAAGCCACCATTTGACAAGGTCAGTAAAACAATTTTAAAATAAATTTAAAAATCAATTTTCATAGAATTTGCTTGTCAGATCCATGTACTTTGGAGTTTAAGGTAGTTTGGAGGGTTTTTGCAAGTGAATTAATCATCTCTCCACTGGACATTTCCTCCACCCATCTTGATGTACCCCCTGACGACAACGATCTTGCCTTCAGAAGTGGAAGCCACACATCTGTATATTTACTTGTAGGTCGCTGTTTTTTCTGTAAGATTGCAGGGAATTTCTTTTTATGAACTACTGATGTATCCACTCACCTTCAGTCATAACTTTCTATACTTCTTTGCTTAACCCTATTCTAACTGGGCTATTTCAGACCAGGTTTTTACTGGGGGGGTGTCAATTTGACCCCCCCCCCCCCCTAAGATCTCGAAGACCGATTGTCCGATTCACCCAAAATTTTGCATGGAGGTACATTGAAGTATTAGCGACGCGTTCATGTTTTCATTTAAACGATCCAATGTTAAATATGCAAATTATGCACTATATTAATTAGCAAAGTATGCTAATTTATGCAGAAATCCTCTTTTTGTCTGTAAATCACTAAATTATGCTCAGAATATGCTAATTTTGTGCATGATTATTCTTTATGACTTAATTAACAGGTTTTCAAAAAAAAATTCTTGATGTATTTCTTTGCTTTTGGAATTTCTTATGTATTTCTTTGTTTTTTCGACTTATGTTTTTTATTGTTTTTTTCAATGGAATAAATTATTGACCATTATCCAACCATTTTTAGCCCAAAATTAAATGATTGCAGTGATTAGAATGAAAAATAATGAAGGTTTTGTCTATTCTAGAAAAAAAATCAATTTCCATAGGATTTGTACACAAATCACAAAATTTAGCGATTTTTGGGCCGACGAGCACTTACGAAAAGTCATGTGACTTTACAACGGTATATCTGATCGTCGCAAATTTGGTCTCAAAAGTTGCGCAAGACTTCAATGAAAAAACTCATGAAGTCGCGTGGCAATATCTGCGCGCGTTGAGGAATTATCGCACAAAAAGTCGAGGGGGGGTCAAATTGACCCCCCCCCCCCCCCCCCCCCAGTTAAGATAGGGTTAAAGGGATCTAGTTTCTTTGTTGACATGTACAAAATGTGATAAATGGTTGATACAATGTATATTGTTGTTATCTGATATGTCCACTGAGTAATGTGTGAACATTTCATGTTAATTGGATGTCCTATGGCCGAGTAATGAGCAAAAGTGCTAATTGATATTCACTATTCATTGCACTGACTTTGTACACGGTTATGACTATCCAGTGGATAGTTTAAAATTTGAACACTTCAATCATAAATATCTTTTTAATGAAAGGAAAATTCAAAAAAACAAAAAAACTGTCCCATGCTTCTATTACTAATACAAATGCAATGTGGTATGAGAGAACTGCTAGAGATCGAAATAAGTATTGAGGATTTGGGCAATGTTACTAGATCCCTTTAATTTCACTGATTACTCCTCTCATTACACACCTTAGTGCTCTAGGCTCTCGCCCAAACAGTGCACAAGGAATATTTAATGGAGATAAACTGTAAAAGGGGTCACTTCTCCATACTTATCTCTAATGTCTGTTTTCTTTTGTACATGCATCAGTTTGATCTAGATGGCAATGGTGTGATCAGCATGGAAGCCTTCCAAGTGATCCTCTACAAGTATGGCTTGAGAGAGGATATGGATCTAGAAAACAAAAGTTGGTACTTTGCAAATCAAATTCTAAATTTCTAATCATTTTGCTCTCTGACTTTCATTGTTTAGTTTGATCAAGATAGTGCAACGGGATTCGCTCCCGGGTCTTCCATTCTCACCACAACCATCCACTCGCTGGTCACACCCGACAACCACATCCCGTTTAGTTCTTTTATACTCTAGGGATTTGCAGCTAACTCTCCCCCAATCAGACACATTACAAGTAATTTGCCTTTATAGCGGCCCTTGCCTTTATTCTTGCCAGAGGACTCCTAACGTTTGTACAGTCGATCAGGCGCACATCTCGACTATGCGCCTGATTCCGTCTCGGTGCATCCAGCTAGCTCGCACACACGTCCTGTCCTGACAACGGCCTTAGACCCAACTCCCCCAAATTTGACTATGACGTGACTCTATCTATCTTCCACACACCGCCGTACTCCGATATCCACGTCCGTCGGATCAGTGCGCGTGTGGAGATCGTGTGTGCGCGCTAACCAGCTATACCAAGCTCACATGAAATACCCATCAAATACACATCATACACTACTCTGAGTCTCTGATACACAACTAAACATGCCCTATCCACAACAGTACATCAGCTCGCAGCATGCAATACGGTACAACCCTTTTCACATCTGTGACACTGCAATTTACAACGGTTCAGGCACAATGATTACAAGCGCAGTTACAATTTCGTCACAATAGCAATGGTGTGATCAGCATGGAGGCTTTCCAAGTGATCCTCTACAGGAATGGTTTGCAAGGATACAAAAGTCTATCAGTACTTTGTAAATCAAAGTAAAGCTAAATTTCTAATAATTTATCTCTCTCTGACTTTTCTTGCCCAGTTTGATCTTGATGGCAATGGTGTGATCAGCATGGAGGCCTTCCAGGTGATCCTCTACAAGTATGGATTGCGAGAGGACCTGGATCCACACAAGAGAGAAGTGCTGGAGAATACCATAGAGGAGAATACAGGGGGCAATATTAGCTATCAGGAGTTTGTCAATATTGTAAGTTTTATTTTACTTTTTAAAGGGAAAGTCTAGATGATTTCAATACGATAACTAAATAGTGAAAGGTTTTATTGTTACCTTGTAGGGGCATCGGCTGGTTCCTATGCCCTCCTTTCGGCACACCTTGCTAACATAGCCCTCGTAAGTCAATTGGACAATTCTGTAAATCATAATGCCTCTGCAGTGAAGTGGCAGGCGTCATTATATTTAGGGTTGTTTGTCCGCCTTTGTATACCTCCCATTATTGATATTGCAGTATCTCAAGAACTGATTTGACAATAAATTACCATCCCACTTGGTACATTCATATTATATCTTGTGGAGCCATGAACTAATTATGATTCCATGAGGTCGAAGGTCAAAGGTTGTATGTAAAAATAGCTTGTAATCGCAATATTTGCTGACTTTCATAAACTTTACCTCATGATATTTTTCTCTCTTTCCTAGATGAGCGACAAGCGATCGCTAAGCTTTTCGCTGGCAGTCAGAGCACACTATGAAGAGCATCAGATCCCAACCACTGACACAGATGGAGGATACCTCAAGGTCGACAAGGGACCACTTACATGTAGACAACGCTTCCTGAAGATTATTGCTGACGAGGTTTTGACGAGCGAGACTGAGCGGCGGTACTTTCGTTATAATTTCTCCTGGTGCCTGCCTCCTGTATTCATCTTTGTAGTAACATGGATAGAGGTAATAATAATTATAATGATATACTTATAAAGCGCACATTATGTGAACATCGCTATGCACTTTAAAATCAAATTAATCAATTTGAAGTAGTATAGCATAGTCAGACTCATTAGGGGCAAGCAAATTATTTGTAAGGCACAAGCTTTTAGTTTCTTTATATTTTTGGGGGGTGGGGGGAAATTTTCCCCTTGTATTTTTTATTGTTTTATCATTATTTGTATTCGGGTTTCATTTCATATATGGTAAATGTACAAAAAATTGCTGATGCTCCATTCTAGCTTAGCTAGCTGTGAAATTGTAGTCTTCAATAAGTCATATAATTCATAAGTCATGATCATTCCAGCTAACTTAACAGCTTAGCTAGCCTTGAAATTTTAGTCTATTCAAGTAACATAATTCTAAATTTATGATGATCGGTTTTATATACTGTGTGTCTCTTTGCAGCTGAGTTTCTACATTGCGCTGTCAGTGAATTGCACTCGATCACAAACCAATGTGACTGGATCACATGTGCTGTGGACAGGGCCTACTCTCACACACGGCTGGCTGGCCTGGGACCCCAACAAGAAGATTCAGTTCTGGAGGTTCCTTTCTTACATTTTAGTCCACGGAGGGTGAGTGGAATCTAGACACGCTTATTCTCTTGCACTGTTCACTTTATACTGATAGAGATAACAACTACATTTGATAGTTACATATTATTAAAACTGTAAAATGCATCAAAAATAAAATAAAGGACAGTATTAAAGTGAATGAGAAAAAAGGAGCAAAATATGACTTTAAAGCAAATCAAAATATTATTTAATTAAATAAGTCCAAAATTTCAAGAGGAAACTTAGCATAGTTATTAGTTTAGAGTGTTTAAATTTGTCCTATGAAATGACTGACTAATCAGATCAGATGAGATTTTATCATATTCCCTCTGTTCTTCCTTGTACCTTTCCAGAATCGCGCACGTTACATTCAACTGTTCTGTCCAGCTGCTGGTCGGTGTCCCTCTAGAATTTGTCCTCTGCAGAAGAATTGGTTCACTTTTTATTTGGAAATCATTTCAAAATGATTGATAAATCAAATGAAAGTTTGTAATTTTCCCTACATTTCTCGTTGTACTTTTCCAGAATAGATCACATAACATTCAACTGTTCTGTCCAGCTGCTAGTTGGTGTTCCTCTAGAATTCGTCCACGGAACAAAAAGAATAGGCTCACTTTTTATCTAAAAATCATTAAACAATTTATTGATTAATCCAATGAAAGTTTGTAATTTTCCCTCCGTTTCTCCATGTCCCTTTCTAGAATCGCGCACGTTACATTCAACTGTTCTGTCCAGCTGCTGGTCGGTGTCCCTCTAGAATTCGTCCACGGAACGAGAAGAATCGGTTCCCTCTACCTCATCAGCATTGCTGCAGGTAACATCCCATTTTCATTGACTTAAGCCCGGCGCAGACAGAGCCGACTCGACCCGATCGACTGGTTTCAATCAGGCTAGAGGTGGGCCCTGTCGGTCGGATCCATTTCATCGTGTTGAATTGGCCCCAACTAGCATCCGACTGTCTTTCGACTGGCAAAATGTGTGTCGCAAGGCACTGAAAACTGAGCCGATCCGAATGAAAACCAGTTGAATCGGGTCGAGTCGGCTCTGTCTGCAGAGGGCTTTACTTGACTTACTTATGCCTTTTACTGGAACAGTTGGTTGAGTGGTGGCAATCAATTTATCAGTTATACATGTTTATTTTGTAATATAAATATATATTCAATGAATATATTTATTTTTATCTAATTGTGTATAATTGTTTGTACCATGAGATTATGTTGAAAATAAATGAATAAATCAAATGAAATTAATAAAATGAATCACAATTTCTTACCATTTCCATTGGTTTCTTTTCATATAATATTGTCAAATGTCCAGTAATTACGCTAATAGTCAAACCTGTCTTAGTGGTCACCTGTCTGTAGCAGCCATCCAGCTTATAATACTGTTATAATGATGAATGTTCTGCCCAAATTTACTTAACAGTAAAAACTAAAACATTTCTTATTTAATTGACTTATTATACCTCACTTATGCCTATTACTCGAACAGTGGGTAACGTTGAATGGTGGCAATCACAATTTCTTGCCATTTCCACTGGTTTCTTTCATACTTTTTGCCAAATGTCCAGTAATGACGCTAATAGTCGAACCTGTCTGTAGCAGTCAATCTGCCTATAATGTTGTTATTTTGCCTTTCTAATAGTGAAAAGGAATGTATTAAAAGAAGTTTGTGCCATTTATTCATGTTTTTGTAGAACTATCTTGGGAGACATGCCCTTGTAGGCAGATATATCTTGCAAAGTCCTTGATCCTGGATGAATTGTTAAAATTGAAGCACATCAAACATAGATCTGCGATCATAACGGAATCTTGTGTTTCTGTTATTGTTGAATGTGTGTAAATGGGGGCACAGAAGGATTGGAACATGGTTCCTTAGCACTGCTTGTGTCTTACAGGCGCCTAGCTGGAATCCTCCCTAGGGAGCGGATATTAAATGTGCACTCTGTCTGCATGAATAATAGCAGTGTGTATCCGATGACCGGGTTATAATAATAATGTAAAGCACTATGATACACACTGAATAGTGCTACATGTATATCAAATAACCGTTATTTTTATATTATTTATTATTTACAGGCTCAATGGGGACGTCGGTGTTTGACGGCAGGAGTTACCTTGTAGGGGCATCGGCTGGTTCCTATGCCCTCCTCTCAGCACACCTTGCTAACATAGCCCTCGTAAGTCAAGGAGGAGGATGGTGATGATGATGATGATGGTGATGACGATGAGGATGATGAGGACGATGAGGATGATGAGGAAGATGAGGAGGATGATGATCATCATCATCATGAACATAATGATGGTGGTGGTTGTTGTGGCTGTGGTAGTGATGATGATGATTGTGGTGGTGCTGATGATGATGATAAAAAATGACTATTTCCATAACTGTATCATCTAATTTAATAATTAATATTTTCACTTGTTATGATGAATTATTATTATTATTATGACTATCCAATGTGGAAATGGTTAATTGTAACGAGGTATTTCAGCTTCATTTCTTTTAGTTGTAACATATTTTTCTATTTTCCCTTTTGCTCATGAAACAGCACTTTCCAGATTCCAAATTAAGCCCTCAGAGAATAGCAGTGATTATTATATGTGGTAAGTACATTTCCTTCACTTCATTTATTTATGTAAACAACAAATTAATTTTGATTAGATTATATCACTTGACAAAGTGTTGCAGCGGCGCACGAAACGTCATGATCTTTTAGATTCCTTGTTGACCCTACATTGCGAGACAAACGAATATCACTAGCGATATTATTTTCGATACTATATCCGCAATGAGTAATATATTTAACAAATTAATTATACTTGAATATTGGTAATTTGTCCTTGATTAAGCACCTGCTAGGTTTCGAAATCTCCATTTGACTTAAAAAACTTGAATACTCATAGAAAATTATAATGATGATGATGATGATGAGGAGGAGGAGGAGGTAGAGGAGGATAATAATAATGATGATGGTGGTGGTGGATATGCCTGTGGCAGTGGCGGCTGCGATGGCGGGCAATGATGGTCGATGACAATGATAATTATGGTGGTGAAGATGATACTATATCCAACATTTAAAAATATGTATTGCATTGATATCAGTAAATATTTTGTTTTCATTATCAACTTTGGGGTCAGAAATCATACTGTTTGAACTGCAACATTTTCCATTAATCCAAATATCTTTTGTTCTTTTCTGAATGCAGTGAGCACAGACTTTGGTTTAGCAGTATACAGACGATATAGCGGTGTGTGGACAGCTACGTCGTTCGTCGCACATTTAATGGGCATCACCGTCGGCCTGACGATAGGCTTGTTCATTCTAAAAAATTACGAGCAGCGCTTACACGAGAGACCTGCCATGTGGATCGCCATGGTAACATATATCCTCTTCATTCTGTTTGTGGTGTTCTGGAATATATTCTACAAGCCAAGTTCTGTGTAGCAATTCCTTTTAAGAGGAAACCACTTACAAGACAGAAAAGACAGATTTAGTTTTAGAGCTACCATTTTAAGCCTGTAATCATAGCACAGTGTTTTTAGTGGTTATATTGAGAGCTCATCTCTTTATTTCTTGGGTTCTATCCCTGGTCGGGTCATACCAAAGAAAGAATGGACATTTATTATAGTTGGACATGCCATCTGCTAGCCAGGAGCTTGCCATTTATCGATTGGAGAAGGGAAAACAGTCATACACAACATGACGTAATTTTATCGCTTGCTGAAAACCGCTTCTGAGGGCCTGACAAGCGGTGCGAGTTTTCCGCTCTCAAGCCTGCATCCAGGAGATTTTTTTTATCAGTGTTGAAACTTTCTTATCACTTGCGCCTCTTTCTGTGATAGCACTGGGACTCGGGGGGCAGTAAACACAGCTGGGATTGCTGACAGTAGTGGCAAAACTGTCAGAAACTGATAAGAATGTGACCGAGTTGATTACCACGATGGTGGAAATCAAACTAACGACAGAATCGCCTAATGGCTACTAGAGGACTAGCCTCTGTAGATGCCAGTACTTGTAGTAAGTGTGTGGCCTACAGCTATTGAAATGGAGTTAGGTGATATTTTATCATGAGAAAGAGCCATGATTCACAACTCTGGAAGATCCAAGAAACTGGTCTGCAAAGTAGCAAACTGTGTTTCATTTTTATGATAAACTTTTCCAGTATTATTGAATATTATTATGATATATAAGTATATAAATATGTCAAGAATAGTTTCATTTGCTCATTTGTAGCTTCAATGTTTCATTTGGAAATGTATTTGTATATTTTGCACAATGCTTTTTTTATTGATTAGTTTGGAGAATTTGTATGCTTTTTTAATCATTTAGTTGGGAGTATGTTCATTTTTTTATCAATTAGTTTGAAGAATTTTGTTTATCAATTAGTCTGGAGATTTTTTTAATGTGTGTTGCAAACATGCATATATAGAGTGGCTTAGTGGTAGAGCATTGGCCTTATGGCCATTAATGTGCATTTATGTGCATTAATGCGCAACACACAGATGCCTGCTCTTGCAGTCAATGTGCTATTTGCATTTTTATATTTTCAATGGGTTGCAGACTCTTTTGTTTTGCAAAATGTTGTTTTTCCACTTAGTAAAAGTTTCATTGTGAATGATTTTTCTGCATGAATTAAATTTGAAACTGAAGTCAACAAGTTTGACTACTAATTTGTTTTTAATATTAACTATAATATGCACATTATTTTGTAATGTGTAGATTACTGAAATTAGTTCTCGTACATACATTTACGATATTCAACTACATTTATGTGCCATAATCATTGTACTGTGTACTTATGTTTAGTATTCAGTACTTAATTTGTCCATGTGTCAAAGTATCAAACTATGTTTGATCGCAAAAAAAACTCTCTGAAATGAAATTAATTTTGCCTGTTAACTATGAAATTGGTGGACCAGTTAAATGTCTTTTGTATTCAAATGTATTCACAATTCTTCATCGAGGACCTACAGACACGTATTCCATTAACAAGTTTCTAATCAGTTTATTTCAATACTTTGAATCCTGTTCGTTGCCATGGCAGGAAAACCTCTGACCAAAATTCAGGTTGTCGGGAACAACCTTTGATCAAAATGTAAACATGCTATATGTAACACTATAGTGAAGCGGTTTACTTTGTATTTATGTTTGTTATTCTCAAGACACATTGTGTTTGACAGTACTTAATTTTTAGGTCAGTATTCATGTTATTTCTCTATAAGAGATGACCAAGATTTATATGCATGTGTGTGTATGTGTCCATATGTCCGAGTGTGAATGTGTGCTCAATGGTATGACATACTTGCTCTAAGGCTGATAATATGGAAGTTTTATTTATTGAAAAATAATCTGAAAATGCTCACATTTGAGACAAGTGCTGAAGACGGAAATGCAAGGCGATATTTATCATTTCTTCTTCATACTTTGGACGATATATTTACAATACATTTCAGTATATCTTTGTTTAATTACCTATATTCTGTTGGGAGATTATTACATTTGTAGCTGCAAAGATTAATCTCAAAGAAAAGTAGCCTAGTAAACCATAATTAGGTTGAATTGGCATTTAGTTAAATATTTGCTTGAAGCTTGAGTAGAAGTGAGACTTAATGACTTCAACTTATGCAAGTTTTACTCTTATTTCTCGTCATATTTTTGTGATGACATAAATGCCTGACCAAATTCACAATATTGCTGTATTCAAAGTATACTTAGATATATGTTATCATCTGTGAATGTGACGTACATTGTACAAAGCAGTCCACATGTTCAAGCTGTTGAACGTATGTACACAATGAAATCATCTCTAGATATTTTCATCGAGATATAGTCAAACAGATTTGAGATTTTGTTAAAGTTGAGATTTGAGGCTGACGAATGTGCAAAGTGTTTACAACCCGGCACATTACAAATGTATGAATTCGAGCAATGAAAAGGGTTTCATGGGAACGTTCCTCATTCAAAGGTTTTGTGGCTCGATGGTTAAGCACCGGGCCTGTCTAGCAATCCGGAGGTCTCGGTTTGATTCCCGGCAAGACTATTTTTCTTTGCTCATTTTCATTCACAAATGTATGAATGTACAATATACGCAGTGGAACCTCTTTATAATGAGATCCTTGGGACCATGAAAATTATCTTATGTCAGGTACCTTGTTATATTGAGGCAAAAATTACAAGAATATAAAGAGCTTTGACTGGCAAAATAAACTGTTTTATGAGAGTTTTGTTATATCAGAGCTCTTTATAACAGACACTGTATATTCAAGTAAATCTGCGGCTTGGGTTAAAACTTGTCGATGGCAAATGTGCCAACAGTTAATTAACGAAAGCGAATTTGCTGATCAGTTCATGAGGCGATTAAAACTGAGTTTGAATAGTACTGGTTGAATATCTTGAACAAATTGACATTCTTGCTCATGATATACAGGTAAAGGCCTGAAATCTTATCAGTAGGTTAAATTTAACCCTGTGTTATTTTAGTCCATGAATTAAAGGGATCTAGTATCTTTGTTGACAAAAACTGATGAATGGTTAATAAAATGTCTATTTCTGTGATCTGATATGTTCACTGAATCACAATTCACAGTAATTCCCCACTAGAGAATTTCAAAACCTAACACTTCAATCATACAATTTCGTTGCCCTTTAAATGTATTGGTAATTCCATATTTAGTCCCCCTGGGTTAGGTTAAGCCGTGGACTGAAATCACTGAACAAATTGTATGTATCTTACCCTGGTTTAAATTTAACTTGCTGTTCAAAATTTGGCCCGAAGGTTATGTAAGAGAGGTATATTTATTGATTGGTTGTAGATATGTACTATGTATTTTGAGATGTGCCATATGGTCATTAAATTATGTGCAATTTATTAAGATAAACATGAATCCATGTTCTTGATGTAGTCTTATTTGCCAGGTTTGTACATTTATTTGTGTAGAAAGTTATTTGAAAGCAAATTATTTATGAACAAATTAGAGGTTTAGGCAAACATTAGGATCTTAAAACTTGTATTACACAATAGTTTTAACAGAGACATACACTGTAAGTAACAATAAAACATTTCATGTTTTATTTTTCTATATAATATACATGTAAAGATACATACCCCTCTAAGGTACTTTTTCAATGGAACCAACTTGGAATATAGAAAATAAAAATTTAACTTAAAAAGTAAGACAGTACTAGTATTCAAATACAAGAAATAATATCAAAAGATAAGGAAATTGTTATTACAAAGTATTGATGCAATTACATATATATATTTCTTTTTGGGGGAGTGTACTTTATAGCTCCCTGTTTAAAACTGATCACATTCATATTTCAGTGGTCAACAAAAGTGAAACATTTTTCTTTTGAAGTAAAATATTCACAAACCATACATACACAAAAATTAAACTCTATACTAGTAAATTGAAAGACGGATAACAACTTAAATGACTATTTACATCATTATGGAAGTCAGAGTTTGAATCCCGAGGAAACCCTATTTTCTTTGCTCATTCACATTTATCATTAGAACAATGGGATGGACTGATAGATGGACGGATGGTCTAAAATATAATGCCTCTTGAGACTTGGGGTGTTTCACAAAAATCCCAAGTCAAACCTAACACCAAGTTGGACTTCAAAATTACAGAAAGCCGTTTTTAGCTTCGGAATTATACATATTCAAGAGCCCAAATGCGTATATTTGAAACTTTCCACAAGATTTTACATCAATAACTTACAAGTCTCTTTGATAAAAAGAAAATGTTAATGATTTTTATCAAAATTGTAGGCCTGTTTAAAGAACTTGTTTGTCAATTTTTACAAAGAAACTAATGGCTTCCATAATTGTTATGTCCAACTTAGTGTTAATTAAATTTGATTAGGGATTTTGTGAAACACCCAAAGGTGGCAGAAGCATACAAATTAACATTATCTGGTGATACCTAAAATATAATTTGAATATCTTGATGGCATCAAAATGGAAATCAATTAAATTCAAACCATTCATAACCAGCCAAGGAAAGACTTCATATCTGTGTAATTAAATCACATTCACCACTTCATTTCAAAACATTTGTAACCATTACTATAACCACAACTCTAGATCCTATAAAAGAAATATCATTCAAAATAAGCAATTCTGTCATTGAATGTTTTAGGTGGTTTTGCAAAATAAAATATTCAAGTTTATGCCACCACTTTGTGACTGTATTGAAAATCAAACAGTCCTGAATTAGTTAATGACATACATTATATCAACTTAAAGGGGTAGTTCAGTTTTGGTATAGAGGGTGCAGCAAAAAAGTTTTATTTTGTGAGATAATGAAAAACTGAGTGCAAAATTTGAAAGAGCATATAATTTTAATGGCAGAATAAACTTTATTTGATCAAAATCGGTTCAGAAACGGCTGAAATATCAATAAATATATGTGATTGGAATAAATCTGGGGCCCAGATTTATTCAATGATTTTTTTTTTTTTTTTTAAATGTTTACACTTTTTCAAAAATTTTCAAAAGAGGTTTTTAATTAGTTGTTGATGCTCTCTCTATTTAATCATTATTTCAACAAAACACCACATGCATACTTTTGTAAGAAAAACGGTTGAAACCTATGACTTTTTAGAGAGCGCCCTCTTGTGTTTTAATGGCTCTTTTTGAATGATAACAGGCTTTTTACTGAGTCATTTGTAATTTTGTATACCTTTCGAGCATGGTGGAGTTATAACTATTAGTTTGTAATGTTATTGTGCAGGTTTTGGTTACTAAAGCTCAGCCTTACCAAAACTGTACTACCCTTTAAGAAGTAATCTATAACATTATTAAATTAAAGGGGAACCAAACGCTGGCATTTTTGCTCACTGTTGCTGATAATTGCATAAAAATTCATGTTACTTCTAGGTGTATATTCCCTTTGGGGTATCACTAATAATAACAAATAATAATTTTGAGACCACTAACAGATGTTTTGTCTGACCACTAGAGGCTGCCATGTTTTTCAACAGTACCGCATGAAACATCTGTTGAGCCTGCACTATACAAAGCGAGTTATGTAACCACTAACAACATAGCAGCATACACAACAACAGTGGTTACATATCCCGACTAGAAGTAACAGGAATAATGTACTTATCAGTAACAGTGAACATTAAAGCCAGCATTTGGTTCCCCTTTAACATCTTTCTCACTAAAAAATTACTTGAGTGGACTGGAAATGACTTGGCAAGCTTCAAGGTGATTTAGATCCAGACTTCGTCCTCTTCATCTTCTTCTCATTGGTTTGATCATGCCTGCAAATTTTGAAAGGGTGGAAGGAATAGTTGATAAGCAGGCTCCTTTCATCATTATTGCATAGATGGCTATTACACTTCAGATAAACTTCAGATTTCTTGGACACAATAGATCCATATATTAACCCATTGCCTACAGGAGCCTGGTGGGCCCTGTATTAACTCCATGGGGATTACAAACTCTAGTAGGGAACAGGTTGAAATCATAAAATAAACTAGCACAATGTATTTACCTTGATAGCGTGGCTTCCACTATATGAGAGAAGCAAGGCACACCATGTTTGATGATCCACCCAGAGCAAACAGCCTCCCACCATCAGTACTGTCCAGGGCCTGAACAGACGTGCCAAGCACACCAATCAACATAATGGTGACCTATCTTAACCCATTGCCTACATGAATCGGGTGGGTCCTGTATTAACTCCATGATGATTACACAATCTAGTAGGGAACATGTTAAAACCATGGAATAAAAGAGCACAGTGTATTTACCTCTTGTGGTGTCCACTATCTGAGAGAAGCTAGGCACACAGTGTCTGATGAGCCGCCCAGAGCAAACAGCCTCCCTCCATCTGTACTGTCCAGGGCCTGAACAGACTTGCCAAGCACACCAATCAACATAATGGTGCCCTATCTTAACCCATTGCCTACATGAATCGGGTGGGCCCTTTATTAACTCCATGGAGATTACAAAATATATTAGGGAACAGCTTAAAATAATGGAATAAAAGAGCACAGTGTATTTACCTCTTGTGGTGTCCACTATCTGAGAGAAGCTAAGCACACAGTGTCTGATGATCCACCAAGAGCAAAAAGCCTCCCTCCATCGGTACTGTCCAGAGCCTGAACAGACTTGCCATGGAAGTCAACCACACCAACAACCTTCAAAAGCAACAAATACACCACATCTGAATTTAAAAATATGTCACATTATCTCGTATTGTAAATTAAGCCATATGAATAGTTGAGTATTGCAAGCTAAAGAATGGGACTGATGGAGGCAATTAGAGCAAACAGCCTCCCTCCATCTGTACTGTCCAGAGCCTGCACAGACTTGCCATGGAAGTCAACCACACCAACAACCTTCAAAAGCAACAAATACACCACATCTGAATTTAAAAATATGTCACATTATCTCGTATTGTAAATTAAGCCATATGAATAGTTGAGTATTGCAAGCTAAAGAATGGGACTGATGGAGGCAATTAGAGCAAACAGCCTCCCTCCATCAGTACTGTCTAGGGCCTGGACAGACTTGCCATGGAAGTCAACCACACCAACAACCTGCAGGGGCAAATGTATTACAGTAAATCTATGTTTATTTCTGAAGATTATAGATTGTTTGGGCATCCTTATTCATTGGAAGCTAAAGAATGGGGCTAGTAGGGGCTACATAAGCTGCCCAGAGCAAACAGCCTCCCTTGCCTTGGAAGTCCACCACACCAACAACCTGCAAAAACAACAAATACATCACATCGTCAATAAAAAAATATGTCACATTATCTTGATTTCTAAATTATAGCCTTATAAACAGTCGAGTATAGAAGAGCCAACTACAGCACATAGCCTCCCCCTACGAGACTGAATGGATTTGCTCTTGGAAGTCTACCACACCAACCATTAGAAAAGACAAACGTAACAAACTTTGTGATAGAAGATGTTACACTTGGTGTTTTCTATCTGCATTCTGGAAGTAAGCCTTATAGCTAGTGATAGTATTGGAAGCTACCCTTTTCCATTCAAAAGTTATGATTTCATAAAGTTCTGTTTGCCACCATCTAGATGGTAATTTGCCAGAATCTGTGCTGCCCCAACAGAACAACCTTCCACTTACTTTGTAATTAGATGTTCTTTTTTTCCCCATTATTCATCGATATCATTAGACCAGTTGAGGAATTTTAAACCTTAAATGCATGCACAATCAATTATTCTCCAACATATCGAAGTAAAGGGAAAATTCATTTCCATGAAAAGTGAGATTTTTTTTAAACAGTTCCAATAGAGCAGGGAATAATTTTCCTGGTATCGCATCGCAATTTGCTATGCATTTTTAATATGACTGCTATAGAAAATATCTTTTGTATAGCAGTTTTCTACCATAGAAGTGTACAGAATTTCATTTGAAATATTTATCCATCGGTTAAAAGTGCTAATCAAATTTGAGGAGGTAAATTATTCCCTGTAGAGTTATTCAGGTGTGACGTACATCACATATTTAGCAAAGAGCTAAAAACTTGTAGGAACTTCTTTGTCAGTTACTGGACTTGACTTACATCAAATGTCTGCGTGTTGATGGCCTGCACGTTGCAGGTGCCACTGCCTCCGGCCAGCACCACCTGGTTATCACAGAACTGTGAGCAGTACAGGAAGTCGCCCTCCTTTCCGTCCGTGTCAAGGTCCAGTGTTCGGTCAAGCTGACCGCTGGAGAAGTCCCAAACCTGCAGAGCCTGGTGCTGGACCCATGATGCTGTTAAGATCTTGCCATCCTGAATGGAAAATAGAAGTAACAAATATCAGGAAAACATTTGAAAAATGCAACAAATTAGACCAATCATTTCATGATGACTTATGGTCAATGACCCAAACTTGCAGGGCCTTATGATGTTACTGTAAGAATCTTGCTGTCCTGGAGGAAATGTTTAAATTGTTGTAATAAACTCAGAAATGATTACATAAGAATGTCAAGTAATACATGAAGGCTAATTCACTTGTGGTCCGTGTCCAGATCCAGTGTTTGGTAAAGCTGACCACTGGATGAGTCCTGCATTTGCAAGGCCTGATGCTGCTCCATGAGGCTATTAAATTCTTGCCATCCTGAGTGGACAATAAGAAGAAAAATGGCTGAGAAATTTGTTAAGTCCAAGAAACAATGACAGTCAATTCATGATGACGTATGGTCAGTCTCTAAGTCTAGTGTATGGTCAAGCTGACCACTTGGGAAGTCCCAAATTTGCAATATCTTTGAACTTATGTGTTGAAGTATGTCTTTGCGCTATCATCTATAAAGAATACTACATTTTCATTTATGTTTCCACTCTGTTGGTCTTGTATTTTCTGCGATCCAGAAAACACTTAATCATGAATAAAGAGTGACCAATAAAATGATGACTTCAGGTCAAATTCTATTCCAAGCTTTGATGACTTACCTTGATATCCAAGCCATTGCCACAGACATGAGGTCCTGAGATTGTTCGTTCTACTCCTTGTTCTGTTCTTGTATCCCACACCTGCAAAAAACGATAACAGCAAGATAAGCTTGATATCATTTTTTTAATTTTTACAGAACTAAAATATAATGCAAATACATTTTTAAAGGATAACATAAAAATGTGGTGATTTGAATAATATAACACATCATTTTATTATATTGATGCAATTCATACAATATTAAAAAATGTAAATTTTACTTTTTACACAAACTCCAATTTTCCATATTCATAATAATCATCAGCCATTTTATTAAAGAACATTTTTAATACAATAAGGTAAATACTTTTCTAATTAATCCATTTATAATTTATTCAATACATTTGGTCATATAATGTTGTAATATAAGATGAGAAAATATTGCACCGCACTGTTCACCTTTTAACTCTTTCTTCACAATAATCTTGTACACAACGCATTAACTATTCTGCAAATATAACATCTAGGAAATTAACTGGTTAATCATTACTTACCTTGACACAGTTATCCCATCCGCTGGTCACAAAGATGTTGTCATCATCCGGGTGGAACTTGAGAGCGAAGATCCTCTGACCATGGCCAGACTCCGTCAGGTCACTTCTCTCCAATCTCTCCGGAACTAGAGCATTGGATCCTGGGTACTCCCGCAGTAGCTGAAAGTCGGTGCATTTTTTTAAAGTAGAAAATTGTCAATACAATTAATTCCCAGTGCCATTTGATTTCATTTTAAGGAGAACAATTTCAATACACTTATTGCATAGAGCACCAAAGTGATAACATCACACTCTTTTTGTAACAACAGAAATAATAGTAATGCTTCTAAACAACTTGCTCTTTCATTTAAGATTTTGAGAGTGTGGTTGTTTGCCTGTGGCTGTTTGCCTTCTGTGATTCTGCTACGTCACACATTTTTGGCTTGCCTGATATTGTTCAAACCATTACCCAGGGGTCGACACTAGCACTTGCCCGCTTGTCTAGTTTGCTTGCCCTATCGGGCAACAAAATTATTGGTCAACTATGAGAGAATAATGTATATCCTTGAGTTTAAATCTCATCTAGAAGTAAACAGTCAAGTAAAATTTGAAAAGTTATGATTTTACCTGCCCGAATGGGCCAGGTATGTTAGTGTGAAGGCTTACATTACCCATAGTGATGAAGTGCTGTGAAGTCACACTTTGGTTCTCCATAATGCTTTTAAAACTTGGCAGATAACTTTGTTTAAATATTATCATTTGAAATTTCCATTGAACTAAGGCCAGCATTATAAGAAAAGGTTTTCAATGCCATTCTTTTTTTCATTTTAAATTTAATTCACAAATCATTGTTAAATGACGTCGATGACCTGGTACCCATTCAATAAAAATTTGAAATTCAAATAAATGGAACATATTATATACTTTATTTGAATTATTAGTTACCTTGTTAGTATTCGCGTTGTACAGGCGCACACACTGATCCTTCCCCCCTGTTGCAAAGACACCTCCCAGAAGACTGAAGTCTAGTGCATTGATCTCATTGTCTCTCTCTGCAACAAAAAGAAAATACCAAACAAATAAGAATCATGTGTGAAATAACACTATATTTGTTTTATATATGGCAATTTGTTCTACAAGCTTTGCTTTTAAAATGGTCCAAACCATGATATAATGTACAATTTATCCTTGATTATTAATTTGTAATCATGTTTATGTAATCTCATTTCATAGTTGAATAAAGGAAATGAAATGAAATGAAATGAAATAAAAAGGAAAATGAAAATATACAATTGCCTTTTGGATTTCAGGAATATGCTAGAAGATAAAATATTGTTAAAAGTGCTTCACTAAATTACAAACCAAACATATGAGGTTATTACTTCAATCATGTGTTGTGTTGCTTAGAATAACTCTTTTTGCATAATTTTCAACCATTTTTAACTGTGCTTCAAACTTATTTTAAAGCACCATTCATTTTCCCTTCTTCCATACATGCCATTTTTGTACACCCCCTCTTAATCATGAGTAAACCTTCCCCCAAAATGTATTACCTAGGATTGCATCGACGGGATGAGCTTTTTCTGTGTTCCACAGAGTGATGGTTCCATCTGATCCCGCAGACACCAGGACATCATCCATGCCTGGATGGAAAGTCAGACACATGACTGGCAGACCGGTCTTATTGCCATGTTTCAAGAGCCTGGCTTGCTGTCCAGTCTTAGTGTTGAATAACTGGAAAGATAAGCAGAGCAACATAGATCAAAACAAACACTTTCCTCTCCAGGATTGTTGCCAAAGTAGATTTATAAATTGAAGATATGAGGACATCCCTCCGCCATGCCTTGGTGGAAACTAAGACACATGACTGGCATACCCGTCTTGTTGTCGTGTTTCAAGAGCTTGGTTTGCTGTCTAGTCAGAGTGTTGAATAACTGGGAAGGATAAGATAACAAGAAATGCTAAACAAAACAAAAAGAATCTGCACAAAATAAATTCAAGATTCCTTTGACTTTGGTGACCCCACAACAGAAATGTCGCCAGCAAAAATAAAATAAAAAGTTTTAGTGGGTGGTTGCTTAGATAGGCAAGTAAAATGTGGCTTGAACTTAATTTTATTCTATTATGATGACCCAAGGTCAGTGAGTTTAAGAGCTAACTTTCCAGTATCATCTTACCCTGATTCCCCCATTGCCAGTGCCCACTGCGATGAGCTCACCACTGTGTGAGAACTGCAGACTGTACGTCCCCATCGAGTCATGGTCAAGCTGGATGGAGGAAAGTTCCTTGACCTCCGAGAATGTTCCCCTGCTCTTCTGCTGCTCGGTGTCGATTGCCCTCCCAGCTATGATGGCTGCTTCCAGTCGGCGGCGAGCCATTCTTCATTTAATGTTCCTTCAAATGATATTCAATCAATAAAAGTTCCATGGAATACATTGGAAATATTATGTGATTGCTGCTTCATTCAAGTCTGCATCAAATCATGATTTAATCATTATTTATGAAACATCAGTAAAACATGTAAGGGGAGATGAATATTATTTAGCCATATTAAAAATTTGTATTTCTCTACAACTTACATTTTGATTTACATAGTCATTTACAAATCGTATTTATCTAAAGTAAAATTCTAAAGTAAACAAATAGCGCCGTCACTTTCAAACATGGCCTGGATATTGTTTGGTTAAATAAAAGTTTTTATATCATTTGACTTTCCATGCGCGCATGCTGTGCACAGTCAGTAAAAGGAATGCTATCAACGTGTTTATGACCGGGAGATCTACTGTACAGGGCTACCCTACACTCCTGTCTAGATGATGATGATGATGATGATGATGATGATTGATGATGATTGATGTCAAATGATGATAATGACAATGTTATTGACTTTATATTGTTTTTTTTTATTCAAAACATGCTCACCTAAATTCACCAGCTTGAATAAAAATCAAACATAAATATAAAGAACTAATTTAGTTGTTGAGTTTTGCTATATTTTGTTTAATTGGCGATTGTTTCAACTTGTTGTAAGTAAGTGTAATTTGTATTTTATCCATACACCATTTACTTTATATGGGACTGCCGAAGTGCTACAAACACAAATATGAATGTGTGGGACACAGATTAGAGAAATTATCTTGTCGTTTCTGTATTAAATTCAATTTATATAGATTCCTCAGCAGCAGACTGCTTTAACTTTTGACAAGAACACCAACCAGATTTAGATTTACAACATCAAGAAAAATCAAACTCATTCCAGTATGCGGCATTTATAAAAAAACAGCTCACCTTTCCAACTTTTGAGCTTGATCAGGAACCCTGGAAACGCAACGCTTTTTTTAGTGGTTTGTCGCCATCTATCGGTCCAACTCATTTTGTATCAGAATTAGTCATACCTGTAAAGTGTCCAAATCCAGGAAAATTACTTGGAGCTTCCTCGTTTCTCTTATACCGTGTTGTTTAGCTTATGGTAAGAGAAGAATAAATTAGGGTTTGATTTTTTCAAATGTCCCTTTAGTATGAAGATAATTATCATTGAAAATTATTATTTCTAAAGCGTTAATCAACGCAACCTACATTTGTCTCAGCTGAGAACGTCCGCATGCAGCACCCGTGAGAACATTCCGGAGATTGAACTTTGAGCCGAGCGAGTTCAAATTCCATGAATTATGTACTACGTGTGTAAAAATACACGGGTGCGAATATCTCAAACGGATCATTCATTACTGTGACAAAAAGTATGGCAGACCATCAGTATTCGGTGATAAAATATGAACTCAATATTCGTTTTTTTCACTAGGTAAAGAGTGTTCGTTTTCTTTCAAACTTTCACAAATCTTTCAATTGTATTTTAGAATGATATTGATATAGGATTGAAGTCTCAAATGTCATTTTGTGCAATATCTGACACTTTACACGGATCACTTTAATGATTGAAAATATTTCTAGTCAGTTTCCTTTATGTTTGAACAGAATTTATTTTGTTACAGAAATAATTTTATTTTGTAAAATAAATATTTCTGTCACACATAAAATTTACAACATTTCTAGGAAAAAAAAAATTTTGTCGAAAAATGTTGTAACAAAATAAATTCTGATTAAAAATGAGCAAAGAAAATGGGATTAAAATGGGATTCCATCCCATTTTCTTTGCTCATTTTTAATCACATGATATCTGGTCATGATTTCTGGTCAGTTTCTCTATATGTTTGAATTCAAAATAAATTATGTCACACATGATGACTTTGTCAAAATAATTTTAGTTTAAATCATTTGTTACAAAATTAATTCTGAAGTTACAAAATAACTGACAAAATAATTTTGGTGCCAGGTTGAAATAGCTTCTGACTATACGAGCAATAAAAAAGGGTTTTATGGGAACATTTCCCATTCAAGGGTCTTTGTGGCTCGATGGTTGAGCACTGGTCTAGTAATCTGGAGGTCTCGGGTTCGATTCCCAAGGCTCCCGATTCATTTATTCAAAATAAATTCTGTTACAAAATGAACCTTGACAAAATAAATTTGACAAAATTATTGTGTTGACAAAACGCTTCTACACTGAAAAGAGGGTGGGTCTGATAAATTCTGATAAATTAGTAAAATAATTGTCAAAATCGAAAAAACGGCAGAAGAACTGGACGGGGAAAAAATAACTCGAAACTGAGATGATGAAGAAAGATGGGGAAGTGGATAAATGACGTACCTGGTACATTATCATTTCAGGAAGCACAGCCGCATGGAAGATAGTTCAATTTACACAGCAATGACAATAGGTAGGAGAGGATTTGTGTTAATGAATACTGAACTGGGGGGTAATAACGTAGAGATTATATATATGAGTGAAAGAACAAATTTATGAGAGGGACAGTAACCCGGATAAGTGTTAATTTAGCAAATGAACCCCGGGAGGTGCCTGACAACTGATATAAAATCGTATGCATTTTATAAGCCAAATTATTATTTTGTATGCGAAAAAGGATAAGGGAACAAAATTAATTTAGGAAAGAAGAATCAGAAAAAGAAGTATACAGTAATGAGGAAAATGGGGGGAACGGGAGGTTAGGGAAAAGGGTCTTAACTTCTTTCAACAAAAAAAAAGCAGTACGCCAATAAGAAGTATATAGCTAGGACTTCATTTGAAGAGGTCACAGGATGAACCTTGGGAAAAGAATAAGCGGAGAAGATGGCATACCAATATTATACTAATTATTAGAAAAGGACTGAGGAGTTCAGCCTCCGTCGGGCTGGAATAAGTATTGTATAATTATAGAGAAAGCTAGGTAGGCAATGATGATGATCATACCGCTCAGCGCCCGTGGTCGGAATGATTGGGGGTAGGGGGCACCCATTATATTGGGGACATAATAGTACCATACCTTATCATTTATGTATTTATGTACTTTTTGTTTGCTAATGTTCCCCGACTTCCCCCCCCCCCCCTTTTTTTTTAAATAATCAAATTGGGTGGGGCGGGGGCACTGTCCCCCCATGCCCCTAGCCCCGAAGCTGCGCCATGTGATCATTTAATTATGTTGACGGAGTCGACAAAGACAAGTTGGGATCTAGAAGAATCCCCTACTATGTTCGAAAATGGAAATGATCAAGCCTGATGAAGTGAAGGAATATGAAAGCATAATTAAAATGTATTTAGGAGAAGAAAAAGGAATTACATAGGGAAAACGGTAAGGAACGTGTTTAGGGTTGGAACTCATAGGTGAATGCTATTGTGAGGGGTGTTTGAGGCACGGATGCTACCAGTGAGTGGCGTAGCAACTGTGCGCCCGGGGGGGGGGGGGCATGGGGGACACGCCCCCATGATTTGAAAACGCAATAGAAAACATATATAAGGGGACATTTTTTGAACAAACAAAGAAATACATAAGGGGTGCCCCCCGCCCCCCCCCCCCCCCCCCCCCCCCCCGGGCAGTCAGTACGACCACGCTACGCCACTGGCCACCGTGGTGTACTTTTATTATTTTGATCCCACACGTACACATACACCAAGTCATGGGGAATTCGAACTTTCAACTTCATTTTGTGTTCAGTATACTATATCCGCCTGATTTGTTTTAATCACCGTAACATTTCATACTTGGAATTTTTGTCGGCTCACCCCCTATTTATAAATGGCACCTTTTACTTGTAGGGATTTCCCCATCCATAAAGCTGGGACTGAGCGGGGGGGGGGGGGGGGGGGAATTGCCACACTAGAGGGGGAGGGATAATCAAGGGCGATGGGACAGGTAAAGGATTTCCGGCCCCAAACAGCTTATCTATAAATATCTACACCATTGACTTTAGTTTCTAAGTAAATATAAATATTGATAAAACAATTCCAAGCCGTGTTCAATGTTGACTTGGGTGCAGTGGGGGCTTCGCTCTGCATGCACTGCACGTACCCTGTAGAATCGACCGCGCATGCTTGGTGAATTTTGAACTTTGTAGACAAACCGGAAGTGCACGAGTCACGTAATACTAATAGACACCGCTAGTCAGGTACGGATTATTCTTTAAAATATGTATTTTTGCTTTGAGATATGTTTAATGACTGAAACACGGGTATACTGCAGTTGTCTTGATTTCACATTGCATAATACTAATTAAAATTCGGATTTGTAAGAGAAGGTATTTAGTATGTCCTTGTCGGGAGTGAGTGTGGTCTGTGGAGAGTTACCGAATTCGAACACGGTTGCGACTGAGGTGAATGATTGAACGTTTGTTTGTAGCGATAGTGGAATGAGTTGGATGCAGTTTATAGTTCTTACAGCATGTACAGGAATTATGCTAACGCAATTTACATGTATTTTTGATAGCATGAAATGTTGATTAATTGTTTGGTTTAGTCAATGTGGTTTTCTATCGACTGCTCCTCATTGCCATGGTATGGCATTGCCATTGGCAATGGTTTGCCCATTGGAAATTTCAGGTCAATTTTTTAATAAATAAAATACACAGCAACAATTTTCTAAATTATATTTCTAAAATCAATGCAAATTTGAAATTTTGAAATTTGAATCTTAGTCCATAAAACTTTACCAGGCTGTCACAATAAAGTGATAGGGTTTAATTTACACTTGACTGTCGGCTGCACTAGATCAATGAAGAAAAAAAAATGGAAAACAGTTCAAAGGTCAAAGATGTCCATTTTTACATGAACATCTTATATAGCCCTGAAACATGTTTTAATTGATTCCTTGTAGGATTACAAACAAGTAGGTATACTGTCCACCTTTCAAATATTTGCACAAAAAAAAGTTACGGCCAAATATAAATATTGCCCTGTACAAAAGGTATATGCCACTTTTTGCTAGGATTTGCTCCATTTGTGTACAGTGATTTGCCATAGTGGGCTGCCACTGCTTTACTCACTGCTCAGGAGTCGGATTGTTCGCTTATTATCGTGATAACTTCTTGGTGTTTTTTATGTCTCGGGACTCTGGATCAAGGTGTAATTAAGCCGCCCTCGGCTCTTGTGGCAGACGAAAAGAACCAAATCAATTTTTAAATTCAATTCATTTAGAGTCGTAGAGATCATCTTGAATATTGCAAAACATTTTTGATATCAAGTAGAAAATAGATCATACATCAAGTTTATTTTTCTCACATGAATGGAAAGAAATTGTATCAAAAGCTACTGCAAAAAGCTGCTAGCTCAAAGAGGGCAGCATTACAAGTTTGAAGTTATTGGGTTTTTTTCTCAATATAAAACAATGTTTTCATGATTTATTTCTTGTTATTTTAAAAATTAAGTGCAGGTTTGCTTATCTTTCAGAAAACATTTTACTAAATATAAGAATCTAAAGTTCTGTCTTTGATTTTAAATTTATGAGTTCCTAGCACAGTCGGTAGAGCACTGGTCTAGCAATCCCGAGGTCTCTGGTTCAAATCCGAGGGAAACCCAATTGTTTCTATTCATCTGTTCATTTATGTCTTTTTCATCTTTGATTTGAACACATCAATTTGAAGTTTGACTCAAAGATTCATCATACTGTTAGCATGAATATTTCAATTGCTTTCAAGCACTAGGGGAGGGGGATTACATGAGGAGGTTTAAATTTCATTTTTTTTCCCTCTAAATGTTTCTGTGTTCCCTTAATTTGAAATAATATTAAATATTTGTCTTAAACTTGGTTTAAAAATCTGAATGTATGCTGTTCACTGATTGATCATTCCTTTGCTTTTTTCATGCAGTTGTTGAGCGTCGACATAGAATGCAAGCCAGTCATTGTCCAAAGGACAGTTGACCAAACTCTGACCAGTCATGTATGGGAGACGAGATGTTCGCATCCTCCTACTGGGAGATGGTGAGTGCACTGGTCAAATAATATGCATGTAGAAGCCAAACCTGTTTGTTAAGACTGCCCAAGGGATGGAGGCTACTTACGGATTTCAGGGGGCTACCCTGTATAGAAAATGTTGTTATTAGCAGGTGGTATTTGATGTTACAGGACTGATATGTGAATTTGTCATGCACTTACATGATCACTAAAAAATTATTAAATTCTAAATCATGCAGTCAAACGTATCCATATAAGGCAGAGGCATATCTTTTTTACTCTACATGCGCATTAAATTGCTCTAGTTGCGATTATAGCTCACACCTTTCATTCATGTTTTGTTTCTGTCTGTTTCTTTTTTCAGCTGCTGTGGGCAAAACCTCTCTGATTCTTGCCTTAGTCAGTGATGAATTCCCTGAAGAGGAGGTAGGAAATAATAATGACATTTACAGCTTTATTTGTAAAATATCTCTTTCAATTTGGTTAAATCTTTTAGAAATTACATTTTGGTACAATGGTTACCCATTGAAGACGGTTTGATTTGAGTAATTAAACATACATTCTCCATAGAGCTCAGCCCGAGATATTTTCACGTAACAATTTATCATAATTTGTCTTTTTTGAATGCTGAATGTCATTAATCTGTTTAAAAGACCCTTTTTCCAGGTAAAATATTATTCTAAAACGTAAAACAAAATTTTGAATCAAATTTATTTGGAGTTTGGACCTAAGATTATTTAATTAATAGTTATGAAATAAGTAATGAATGTAATTGTACAAAACATCTTAACAGCTACACAAAGGCATTTTCATTTAATATTTTTGTTGTTCTCAACCAACAAAAACATGTATTTAAAGTTCTTCTTTTCATGTACATTATAGGTGCCTGCCAGAGCAGAGGAAATCACAATACCACCCGATGTCACACCAGAGAAGGTCCCAACACATATAGTTGACTTCTCAGGTAAATAACTGATACAAACTAAATGTGATTTTATCTGGAAGGCCTTTTCAAATGTGTTATTATCCTAGTTTGAAGATAATGATTGTAGTGAATTCAGCTGGGTTAGAAGAAATCACCAATACCACCAATGTTAATCTGGAGACCCATATAGTCGCCTTATCGGGTAAGCGATATTTAGTTTCATATGTTTATTTGTTTGTTGATTTGTTTCTATGAACATGGATCCATATTACTTGTAAATGATTATGTAATTCAGCCTCGGCTGCCATGGAGTCATTTTTAAATAAACCTTTATTGAATTGAATTGATAAAACATTGAAATTTTACCCCCAAAAATTGTTATAATTATAGTTTGATGATGATGAATTCTGCTACTTAAATTGAAAAATATGAATTCCTGACATGTAACAAAAATATTTAACATTTTACACTGTACATTTTTCTCCTCAGCCCGTGAACAAAATGATGAGATCTTACTTGAAGAAATAGAAAGGGTAAGTACTGCTTTGAGATATTTGTACAAAGTTGTATTTGTCTGTTTATTTGATAAATTAATACCCTTAATCTCATAATTATCCAGTTTGCATTTTCTCCTCAAACTCAAATGTATTCCTTGCTTGAATAGCCAGTTTGATTGGTACATATATCCTGTTTGGATATAATATTTTCATGAGTTAAATTGACGAGGGAAGTATATTTTTGGAGGACATAGTAATTGTAGCTTACTTTCCAAACTTATCCCACCAACAGGCTGCATATTTAACTGCGTGGTTTACGCAGGCAACCACAAGTAGAAGGTAGAGAACATGTGCATGTATGTTAGATTAAAATTACTTTCATGTGCTGAATTGTTGAGAGAAGTTCTATTTCTTGCAGTCTGTAGTCATTTTATATCATTTTCATTCCACCTCTAGGCTGATGTGATCTGCGTGGTTTACGCAGTGAACCACAAGGAGACAGTAGATAGCATCACAGACTACTGGCTTCCACTGATCCGCAACACACTCGGAGCAGACCATCTCACTCCCATCATCATCGTTGGCAACAAGTCCGACCAGGCGGACGCTAACAGTCTGGAGACGGTGGTACCCATTATGAACGACTATGCAGAGATTGAGACATGTGTGGAGGTGAGTTGCTCACTTCTTCCCCCATTTTCCCCCTCACTTTTCTTTCTTCCCTCCTGTTGGCCTGCTCCCTGTTACCCTCATTTTCCTCCAGGCCTCCATCATCCATCCCCTTTTATCGCTTTCTCCTACCCCTGGTCCTTTACCTCCACCAAGCCCTCTTTCCCCGTCCTTTTCCTCCCCTCTCCCTTCTCCTATACTACCACCATCCTAGTCCTACTTCTACTTCCCCCTCCTCCTCCTCTTCCTTCCCCTCATTCTCCTTGTCTACCAACTCCAAGTCCTATTGCCTTTTCCCCTCTCTTCTCCTTCTCCTTCTCCCCTCCCCCTACTCCTTCATTTATTACCACCCCTCCTCCTCGCCCTCCCTTCCCTTTCGCTTTCCATTCCTCTTTCCCTCTTCCCCTTTTCTCTTCCTTTCCCCTCCTCCAACCACATCTACTTTTAGCTCCTACCCCTCTTATTTCAATTGTACTGTCTAAGACCCCTTTTTACTGAGGGATTTTGATAACTTTGTGTTGTTTTGCATTGGTAGCATAATCAATTATATCTTTTGTTTCAATGTGTTTAGAGAACCTCTTTTGAATAAATTAACTATTAATTCAAATCCTTCTTAATTTTCCTCATTGTTTTATTGCAGTGTTCAGCAAAGAATCTGAAGAACATCTCTGAGGTGTTCTACTATGCCCAGAAAGCCGTGCTGCACCCTACAGGTCCATTGTATTCAGCTGAGGACAAAGAACTCAAGCCGGAGTGTAAGAGGGCGCTATGCAGGATATTCAACATCTGCGATCTCGACAACGATGGCATCCTGAATGACTACGAACTCAATCTCTTTCAGGTAAATCTTTTTTACTTTTTTATTAATTGACTGTATTTAGAAAAGAGAAGTGAAAAATGCAGGGAAATACAGAGAAAATTATTTATGGCCCGTTGCCCCAATGGGTTATCTGACAGTCAGATCTATCATAGCTGTCACATGTTAATAGCAGTCAATCTGCATATAGTAGCCACTAGAATTGAACCCCAGCATCGAATAACAATGTTATAGAACATGTCTAATAGAGGTCATCTGTATACAGTACCCCTTATGTTGTTACCCGTAAGTGGTCACTATACATAGGTTTGAGTGTAGAACTATAAACTCACTCATCTGGGGCATATCATACTAAAATTGCAAAAATATCTTTGTTTATATTCCTTTTACATGAATTGAGAAATATAAACTTCTTCTTTGTTTCTTCACAGAGGAGATGTTTCAATGCCCCCCTCCAGCCCCAAGCTCTAGATGATGTGAAGGCTGTCGTGAGGAAGAATATACCAGAGGGTGTCATGAACAACGGGCTCACACAAATAGGTATGGCGGATTGATGATGATGATGTTGGTGATGATGATGATGATGATGATGGTGGTGGTGGTGGTGGTGATGATGGTGGTGGTGATGATGGTGGTGGTGATGATGATTATGGTGATGATGATGGTGGTGGTGATGATGATGGTGGTGGTGATGATGATTATGGTGATGATGATGGTGGTGGTGGTGGTGGTGATGTTTCAATGCCCCCCTTCAACCCCAAGCCCTAGACGATGTGAAGGCTGTCGTGAGGAAGAATATACCAGAGGGTGTCATGAACAACGGGCTCACACATATAGGTATGACGGATTGATGATGATGTTGGTGATGATGATGATGGTGGTGGTGATGATGGTGATGGTAATGATGATGATGATGGTGGTGGTGATGTGATGGTGATGATGGTGGTGGTGGTGGTGGTGGTGATGTTTCAATGCCCCCCTCCAGCCCCAAGCTCTAGATGATGTGAAGGCTGTCGTGAGGAAGAATATACCAGAGGGTGTCATGAACAACGGGCTAACACAAATAGGTATGAAGGGAAGATGATGATGACAATGATAATTAGATGTTGGTGATGATGATGACGATGACAATAATAACAAAGAAAAGTGCTGTTCTACACCATTCTCTACACTTTCTCTATTAATACTAAATATTCTTCTTTTTTTCCCCCCTAGGTTTTCTGTTTCTTCACACACTGTTCATCCAAAGAGGTCGGCATGAAACCACATGGACTGTGCTCAGGAAGTTTGGCTACAGCGATTTGCTCAAGCTCAATGCAGACTATCTTCAACCAAGGTATAGTATTTCAAGGCTTATGTACTTGAGAAGTTGCAATGTATTGCATGATGTCCTTCAAAAGAAAAGACAAAGGGTTTTATTTAGCAAATAATCACAGTGGAAAAACTGACTGTGTTCGATTCCTAGTGCTATCTTGCAACTTTTATTCTTTCCAATGACTTACACAAATATTTTACTATATAGAGAAACTGACCAGAAATATATGATATAAATGAAAAAGAGCAAAGAAAAAGACAAATATTTTAACATAGATTTAACTCAAATGTTTGTGTGATTCCCCTATTTATGTATTTTAATTTGTTTCATTGACTCGATTTTGTTTTTCTTTTTATACGTTGACTGTAATTGGCAACATTTCATTGAAGCACTTAGCCTCACAAATCAATCCATGCTACACATTTTACTTTGTATGATATTTTGTATTCTACAGTGTATTGTGAATAAATTGAACTATTATGTAACTAATATCAGTCATTCCACTTGATCTTATTTCAGGTTGCGAGTAGGCAGGGGCTGCTCCACAGAGCTCAGTCATCTCGGTTACCAGTTCCTCACTTCACATTTTGAAAAGTATGACAAGGTAAGATCATTTATTACAACTTAAAGGGATCCATTAACCTCATATCATTTTGCTTAAAGAGATATTTGAAAATTCAATCATATTGTAAGATTCTTTCTTCATAGAAAAAAAACACTGTTCACCTAGTGAAAAAGTAAAATTGATGTTAGATTTTTAGGGATCAATTTTAGAAGCTTTTTTAAAAACTTGTTTTGATTCCTCCATTTATTCATTTTGATGTTTGTGTGTTTTATGATTGTTTACTATGTCATTCTGTATACTTTGCCAATTGTCATACTTTGTTGGTGTTTTTTAAATGAATTGTGGAAATAAAATCAAATCAAATCAAATCAAAACTGCCCATTGATCTTGACTTTAATCAAAAAGCATGCTATTCATTCAATCATAAGTAATTAAGTAATTAGGGAGACATTAAAAAGAATTAATACCCATTTCATTATTCTGTTACCATAAGCCAAACAATAATATACGAGGTAAATTAATGGATCACTTTATTCCTCTCCTATGCGTAGGATCGTGATGGGGCCTTATCACCAGCGGAGCTTCAGAATCTCTTCTAGACATGTCACATGATACCACGGGGGCCTGATGTCTAAATGGGAGTGTGTACCAATAATAATGATCCCAATGTTTATGAAGATTGTTATTATAATTACTGTTGTTATTTTGCCTAGGATCGTGACGGGGCCTTATCACCAGCGGAGCTTCAGAACCTCTTCCAGACATGTCCCATGATGCCTTGGGGGCCTGACGTCAACATGACTGTGTGCATCAATAATAATGATCCCAATGTTCATGTTTATTATTATAATTATTGTTGTACTTATTATTATGCCTAGGATCGTGACGGGGCCTTATCACCAGCAGAGCTTCAGAATCTCTTCCAGACATGTCCCATGATGCCTTGGGGGCCTGATGTCAACATGACGGTGTGCACCAACGAGAAGGGTTGGATCACGCTGCATGGATACCTCTCGCAGTGGACGTAAGTCACCATAATATTAATTTGTTATTTTGAGGCTGGGCTTATGATAGGTATTGTTGTTATTATATTGCACCTACTGTCTTAATCTTGTAAGGGACTTTTGATAAAGGACTATGCAAGTGACAGTGGATACCAATGAGAAGGGTTGGATCACCCTGCTGTGATACTTCTTTCATTGGACGTAAGTACACTGGTGCTTGTTTTTATATTAATTATTGTACTGTTTAATTTTGTTTTTCTTGTTGGTCCACAACTCCACATAGAACAGCAAAAATGTACTTCCTGCTACTTTGGGGGAGAGAACATAGGTGATGTAATAGTGGGATGGGACCCCTGCCTACAGGGTATTTTCTCATCAGCTATTGTCCAGGAAATAATATTTCATGGGGGGGGGGGGGGTTTCCAGGTTTTCTGGGCCTTAGAAATCAAATTGTCTTGAAAATGTTATACATTTTATAATGTGAATGTCTGGTTACAAAAATCTGTGCTAAATTGCTGTACATCACTTGCTTCCTCTTCTCAGGCTGACCACATTACTAGATATCCAGAGAACGCTAGAATTCCTGGCATACTTTGGGTATAGGTATGTGATGGCTGACCATGAAAACCAACTCTCTGCAATCATCGGTGAGTTTGCAATGCTTTCTGCCTTTCATAATATTAAAATAGTAATGTTTTAAATAATTGACATTATTTATATTGATATTATTTTATTCAAATATTAATGTTTTTAACCTCTGAATGATGATATCACCATTTACTTTACTCTTTGTTGATATCGATATGATTTATATTCGCTGTCTAGAAAGCAAGGATGATTGAGCTACAATTTGTAAAAATTAATGTATTCTAATTCAATTTTGTGGACAATATAGACTAATTAAACATTCTTTTTGTTGTTCGACAAGAGAAGTTTATTTCAAGTCTGTAGTCTTCTGATTAATTGGGGTAGGCTTTTGCAAGGTAAATTTTACTATTTTAACAGGTGTACCCAATTTATGAGAACAATTTCCTCAACAAACAAAGAAAATGTCTGGTCAAATCCTACCCCTTTAACAGGAGTACCCTTTTAAATGGTACCCCATTAAGCAACAACCAATCCACTAGAAAAATTTGTGTTTGTGTTTGACAGTCACAAGAGACAAGAAGGTTGATCTGCAGAAGAGGCAGACATCCCGAAACGTCTTCCGCTGCAACGTGATTGGTCCCCGTGGCGCGGGCAAGTCAGCGTTCCTACAGGGTCTTACAGAGCGCAGCCTTGACTCGCCCGTCATCATGCGAGAGAACCTTTCCGCATACGCAATCAACACGGTGCAAGTCTACGGGCAGGAGAAGCATATCCTTGTAAGTAGTACCCTCTCAATGATAACAATAGTAATTAGATAAAATAGGGCTGTATACAAAGACTCAGAGTGAAGTACTTGTGTGGTGGGCCAGTCTGTGTTCCTTCAGGGTCTGACAGAGCGCAGTCTGGACTCGCCCGTCATCATGAGAGAGAACCTGTCTGCCTATGCAATCAACACGGTGCAAGTCTACGGACAGGAGAAGCATATCCTTGTAAGTAGTACCCTCTCAATGATAACAATAGTAATTAGATAAAATATGGCTGTGAGTGAAGTACTTGTGTGGGCAAGTCTGCAATCCTTCAGGGTGTGACAGAGCGCAGTCTGAACTCACCCGTCATCATGAGAGAGAACTTGTCTGCCTACGCAATCAACACGGTGCAAGTCTACGGACAGGAAGAAGTAACACCTCCTCAATGATAATATAATTGAAATAGATTAAAGATAAAACAATATTGCGATTTGTTTGATTGATTGATTGATTGATTATTGATTGATGATTATTTGTTTTGATGAGAGGTTAAGTTTCTCTCTAAGTTTCTTTTTGTTCTTTCCCTCCAGTTACGCGAGATTGATGTGGGTCTTTCAGACGAGCTGTCATCAGAGGAGCTGGAGTGTGACGTGGCGTGTCTCATGTACGACATCTCTGATCCTAGGACCTTTGAATACCTCGCCAAGATATACAAGGTACAAACAACTCTCACATGCTCTCTGTCTTGAAATGCAGACATAGATTATTAATGCATTTTAATTTGTTATTCTACCAGAACACATAGTGTGCAGCATAAAAATATCTGTATATCTTATGAATGTGACTAGTCGATAATAAGTTTGGTTTTGTGAAAAAGAGAGATCAATGAAATAGTATCAATCTCATGCATGTTTGTGGCAAACATCTGACAAGACAAAAATACCCCCCTTCAGTTCTGTGAATATCAAAGCCTCGCACCTCATAAATTTGATTAATTTTGCAAACAAATACATTTTAGTCATGTTCTGATTAATGTTTTTTGTTGCAATTTCTGCCATGAACAGCAACACTTTGAGCACAGTGCAGCTCCGTGCTTGTTGGTTGCCGGTAAAAGCGACAAGCACCCAGCCAGGCAAGACTACCCCCTGCAACCGGCCCAGTTCTGTGCCCACTATGGCCTGCCACCCCCTCAGACATTCAGCAGCGTGGGCAGACCCAACAAGGACATCTACGTCAAGCTAGCAACTCTTGCTGCATACCCGTGAGTAATCGCGCAATCATTTAAAATCTTTTAATTCTAGTATGACTAACTCCTTGTGCCACAGTAATAATGATGTGTGACGCTGAGACTGGGCAAAAATGAACATTCTAAATTTGTTAATCTTATCATATAAAATGTATCATAACTGGGTGTGGGGTGTGTTAATGAAAAATTAGGATGTGCAGGTTGGAAACTTGAATAGTGGTTAGAAGTGAGGAGCCATTAAAGGGATCTAGTAACTTTGTTGACATGTGCAAAAAGTGATAAGTGGTTGATACAATGTATATTGTTGTTATCTGATATGTCCACTGGGTGTTGTGTGAAAATTTCAAGTTAAGTGGACGTTATATGGCCGAGTAATGAGCAAAAATGCAAAGTGATATCACTATCTCATTGCACTCACTTTGTACACGGTTGTGACGATCCAGTGGATTATTTAACATCTGAACACTTCAAACGTAAATATCTTTGTAACGAAAGGGAAATTTGAAAAACCAAAACCTGTCCAATGCTTTTTTTGTTAATACGAATACAACAAGGTATGAGGGAACCGCTAGAATTCCAATGGGATTTTGAGGATTTGGACAATGTTACTAAGTCCCTTTAACAACTTCTGTGCCACTTGCAGAGCTGCAAAGTCTCCTTGATTTTGCAGGAGACTCACTGAAAACACACCACGATTAATGCATCAGATTTCATCCAATCTCCCTGATTATTGAAAGATTATTGTCATTTAAAGGTTGTATGCATTTGAGCTATGTAATTCAAACAAAACATTTTAAAATGTCATGGTACATTAAATTGTTGCTTACCAATAAGAAGTTTTCAAAGCTCATCCCCTCGCCTTCACAAATCTCTTAAATTTCTTTGTTGTTTAGTTCCATTCATTGTCAAGTAATTGCAAATAATATGTCAGCTGTGTGCAGCATGGGCGTCGATACTTACGTAATACCTATTCATCAGGGGGGGATGAATGAATAGATCATCCCCCCCTGATGAATGGGTATCAATGACAGATCGATGCCCATGGTGTGCAGCACTTGTACATTCTGTCACAAGCTTCTTCTTAGTAGTCTCAGAAAAACCAACAAACTGCAGTTTTTGTGCAAATTTGCGGTCCCCTCTCTTTAATTTTTGTTTTACCGCTGTGTCAAGACTTCAATAAAGGAACAAGATTATCTGGGAGTGGACAATGTGCACTTTGTGTGCTGAATTGAGTGCAGTATGTATCCGATGACCGGGGTAATAATAGTGATGCGCCGCGAGTGTCGAAAAACGGAACGTGCGCTATATAAGTAGCCACCATTATTATTATTATTATCTGTCATTTTCTGTGCAAACCTTTAAAGAACCAATCTATTTGACCAAGTACTAGTTGATAAGATACATGGATATGAGATCTTTAACCTATCTGAGGATGGATCAGATTTTCTGGTGGATTTTTTTAATTTGCAAGTGCATGAATGATTGCCAGGTGATAGCTTGAATAGTTATTTTATTTTTATTATATTAAAAGTTATCTCAAACTTTGAATCATGTCTTGGAGTGAACTGTGTACTTGTTTGAGGTTGAAAAAGTAGAATGTGCTCAGTCTGTGATAAACTCAAAGGGCTATGCATGGTTTATTTTCAGGTATTTTTAATGAAATACAATAGATAACATATTGGATTACTGGAAAGCAGAGTTTGGTTCTGCTGCATTTTGTCCTCGCATCTTGTAAAATTGTTCTCAACTTTTGAGATTTGTCAGCCACTTAGTAGCTTTCAAGAAAGTGAGTGTGGGGTCATTGTGTATTGCCAAAATGTTTGTGATATGATGTTTATAAGTGTTCCTTGAATCAGTTTTCTGTGGAAAATCAAGAAAAAATTCCAAACTATTGCATCAGGATAAGTCTTGACATTGCATCCACAAAATAAATTGTATTTCTTGTTGATGCCTCTGTGTCTCATCAACAGTTGTCCTAGTTACTACATGATTTTTAAAAATGTCTTTGTTATTTCATAATCTAAAGTGAAATTTCAATAAATGCTTAGTGATGCAGAAATATAACTTTCTTCTGCCTTGTTCCATTTCTTCCACTTATCTCTTCTCCACCCTGCCACCCCCCCCCCTAAAAAACAAAAACAAATCACACTCGCGCTCCCCCTATCTTGCATCTATGATCATCGGGTTGCCATGGTGATAGTGTGGTGAAGGGGATGTCTGTTCTGGTGGACCACCCGGCTATATTCTGGGTCCGGGAGAAATTCTGGGGCAGCCGTTCAACCATGAGGTTCTGTTTGATCGTTCTTGCTTGATGAAATTGGTTGTCTTTGCATGGGTTTTTTATATGTGTATCCCTCTGGTGGTGTACCAAATGTTTTATTTCGTAGATCAGGTTTTTTGTTTAATAACAATAATAATAATTGTCCATTTTTATGTAGCACTTTATTACAGTTAAGTCTCAAAGCGCTTGGAGCATTATTACCTTGGCTTTAGCCGAGCAGCCTTATTCAAGCGCTCAAGCATTTCAAGGAATAACTTCCTGCCAAGTACCCATTTGCTACACCCGGGTTGAGAGCAGCAAGTGTGGATAAAGTGTCTTGCTGAAGGACACACATGCTGCAGCTGGGAATAGAACCCAGTTTAGAACAACTTGAGATTCAAATTATGTATTATTGAAGTCTAGAGAAATGATTTAAAAACTTATACATTGTTTTGCCTTGTGGCCTAGTCAGGCAAATGAAACACAAATCTAATTCTATTGGCCAGAAATCTTAATCTGGTGGCACCACACGACAAAAAACATATTTGGTTGCCTATTTGGTCTTGTGGAATTAAGCATCAGTGAATTTGGTGGCCTGAAGCTTATCTTTAGTGGCCCTGGGCCAATGGGCCTGTGCTAATTTAGAGCATCGCTATATATGATGACACACGCGGTACCCCGGGGTACCGCGTTGTGTAGCGCCATCTTGTGTCCACTCGAAGCATAACCGTATTGCGTTGTGCATGCAGTGCAGCGCGCGCAAGTATGCACGCTATACCCCGGTACGGCCCTAAAAAATAAATAAATAATTAAACAAAATGGCGGATATTCGTTTGGTACCCCAGGGTACCATTTATGTCATCATATATAGGAACATAATTATTGGTACAGCACTGTGTCTGGGTGTAAGAAGTGATCTGCATTGTGTTGCCTTTAGCTCCTGTTTCTGTTTTTGGATACCCTCTAGCCTTGTACTTGACCAATAAAATAAAAAATGTGGCCCTTGTGAATGTTTTCCCTTTTTGTCCATATATCCTGAGTGATTTATTATATTCTTTCTAGTGAGTGTGCGCACCTTGTATCCAATTCCTAAGTGTTAGTCTTGACAGATGTTTTTTTTTTCTTTTTATATATTTTCTTATAAATTCCAAGATGAAAATATTGTTTAACATAGAAAGTTTATCAACTTCTTTTGTTTGTATTATCTGAAAGTTAAGAGTGCCCATAAACTGCGGGCCTAGACGTAAATTATTATTATTGATTTAAACCCTCGGTAAATTGAATTAATCACCAAAAGCTACCCCCACCTTTAGATCTTGATCTTACTTTTGAGAATGTTGAAAGTTTTTGGATATGTACTTGTGATGCATGTGTTATTTTAGAATTTGAACCCCTTATTTCTTCTTGTTTCCTTTTATTCTAAGTAGCTTTTGCGCTTAGATGCTCTTTGCATTTTGTGCCTTATAAATTCCTCTTATGATTGTATACCTCTTAGCTAGGTACCTTACTGTTGAGTAACTTTGCGTTCTTGTTAGTTTTATTCAGTAAGCTATATTAAATATGTATTTAAGTTGTTTACTTGAACCTTTTTCAGTGTGAGTCATGTAATCTTCCTAATTGTTTATTCTAGTACAATGGATATAACTGTCCTGCTGTTTATTTTAACCCTTTTCAGTGTTTGTCATTGAGAATTTGTGTGCAGTGAAAAAATACACAGACTCTGGGTCATAGTCGTACCCAGGATTTTTTCAAGGGGGTGTTTAAGCTTCATTCAGTGGCGTATTTGGGTATGTTTGAATACCTGCTTTAAACAGTAATTTTTTCGCTAAAGGGGTGTTTGAACACCCCAAACACCCCCTCTGTACGCCTATGCTCTGGGTGATTTAGTCTTCGAAAATCAGGGTGTGTATTCTGAAGTTAAAATTTATTTTATCTACGTCGTATCTACGTCACTAAAATATATTTTAGCAAATCGCTATTCCTTAAGTACAGTGTAATATTTTAGTGACGTAGATACAATAAATTTTAACTTAAAATCGTTTTCAGAATACACAGCCCTGGAATGCGCCAGCTGCTATCATGATCGAAATTGTGCATGGGTGAATACTCAAAATGGAATATAAACAACGCGCCGTCGGTTTTATTATGTCTAATTTTTTCAGGCAAGCTGTTAAATGACATTGTCTTTTATATAAGACAATAACCTCGCAGGCTCACAACTTTTGAAAATTTGGCTTGCAAAAGGCGGACACTCCCTTTAAGAACAGCTTATATATTTCTCAAATGGTTAATAAAGTTAAAAAGTATTTTACTTTACAAAACAAAATAGAAATGTAGGGCACACTATATTACCACTCGGCTTGCTCACTCGTGACTATTTTTCCAGATTTCTCTCTTGGTGCTAATTACATTCTTTATTCCTTATTATGCCAAATGATATACGCCCTTGCCAATAATGATAGCACATGTTTTGATGTGTTACTTTATCTCATGGTACCCAAACAAAGAAAAGCTTTAACAAGTCTGTTTTATTTTGTTGCCTAGTTGGGTACGTACTATTAGTTGGCATTAGTGACAATATTATCTGGATCATTGCTATGTTTGTTAGCCTTGGGCATCTGGCCAGTGCCTTATTTTCAGTTATGTTCAGTTTATGTTCAGGAATGGTAAACTTTGCATTTCAAAAAGAAAAGAATTTGTTTCTTTGCTACAAAATATTAATTTTGCATCTTTATTAATAACTACCGGGTTTCTGGATCACTGCTATGTTATGTAGCCTTGGGCAAGCAGTCCAGTGCCAATTTTGAGTTATGTTCAGGCATGTTCACTTTTCCTTCAGGCATGGCAAACTCTGCATTAAAAAAAAGAAAAAGAATGTGTTCTTTGCTACAAAAAGTTTATGAGGCATCTGTATTGATAACTATGGTAATAATAAAACATAATAACCTATAATGCATTTTCCATGCACCGTTGATATGACTATCCATGGTCCCTGCAGAGCATACTAGCCAGTGCTGCCACATGATGATGCAAGGTTTATTTATGCCCGAAGCATGAAACCTAGATTCATGCATGCTTATGGGTAATTTTTGCCTGATGTGCTTCTCTGACGAAAGTACTTTTTCAAAAGAAACAATGTATTAGTTCAATGGATAATACAGGGCTCAACTTGCCAATATTGATTTGCTCTAATAGGCAACATAAGTTTCCCTAGTAGGGTGTCAAATAACATTACTGGTGGCCATTTTCACCTTGGCCACCACTAAGGGCAAGCCCTGACACTACCATCATTTGCAAAAGTTTAAGACCACCCTTCCAAAATGCAATAACTCAAAGAAAAAACAAAGTTAAACATTTATTTTTCAGACATACTTTTATTTTCAACGCATAACCTTTGTATCACACTTGAACTGCTCTTTGACATTGTTTCCATGACCACTGTAGTAAACATGTTATGTAATCATTCAATGAGACAAAAGAATGCATTCCAAAGTATTGAAATACCCACAAATTCCCAGGTGGTCTTAAACTTTTGCAAATGATGGTAATTATACAACATATTCTTGTTTGTCTCCCCATTGCAGGCACCTGAAGGGTATACAGGAGGAGAGAACCAGTCGGTGGTTGAAGGTTGGCCTTGGCCTCGGAGCCGTCACAGCTAGTCTATTCCTGGTCTACAGATTCATCAAGTATCAGCGGTCATAACACTCGCCCCATAGGCAGGGCTGGGCGCTAGCACTTGCCCAAGTCCCTATAGGGTCCCTTCTACGGTCAAGGTCTATATGCAGTAGACCAAACGTCTGTGAGACCAAATAAATGAATAAGTTGAAATTTGATGTATCAATTTTGCCTTTTGAAAGTCTACAGATTCATCAAGTATCATATGTCATAGCATTCGCCCCTTAGGCAGGGCTTGATGCTAGCACTTGCCCTAGTCCCTATAGGGTCCCTTCGACAGTCAACGTCTATATGCAGTAGACCAAACGTCTGGGAGACCAACAAAATGAATAAGTTGAAATTTGATGTATCAAATTTTCCTTTTGAAGGTGACATCAGGTAGCAATAGGTGCAATGGGGAATACACCCCCACGGCACCTGCTTGTCTTTATGGCAGATGCTTTGTAAGATATGTGACCTGTTGCTGCAAAACCCTTGTAAAATTGCCAAATGTAAAACTTGAGAATGTGGTGAAAATAGTTTGTTGAAAGAGCTTCTATGTCATTTCTGGACTATGAATGTATAACAAGTTATATATATATCACCAGAGATTTTGGAGAATTCAGATGTACACAAATGAGATAATTGAAATGTTGCGACTTCATGAGGGTTTGTGGTTTAAGGTCACATATACTCTCAGATGACATTAGTTTTCACCATGGGTGTTGATATGTAGTAGTTCCTTGACATCGGGGGGGATGAGACAAGAGATCATCTCCCCTGTGCAAAAGAATTCCTTCTCAAAAATTGAATGCCCAAGATTTTTATGTAAGGCTTTAACCAGGGCTGGACACTAGCACTAGTCCAGGTTCAAAACCTGGGTCGGGGTCCGGGATGGTTATGATAAATGGCGGACCCTGATGTTTGAAATCATGATTGAACGAGTCTGGTCAAGTAGACTGCTGTAGTCCTTTACTGTTCCAATCATACCATGGTTTCTTGCTTTATTCATGTATTCAAGTTGATGTTAGATCATGGGATTTGTGCAACTTGGATGAATGAATGGGACTTTAAAACAAAGAATACGTTGTTATGTTTTTTGTTATTTGTGTCGTGTAATGTTTACCATGATGGGTGATAAATCATGGAGAAGTTAAAAAGAAGTTGGATTAATACCAACAGAAATCATAAATCTCTGAATATGACTAATTGTCCGTGTACTTACAATGTTTAAGATGCTGGGACAGTATTCAATTCCATACTTAAGTCAAAATTTAGCTTAAGTAATTGAGATTTGATTAATTCATCAACTGAAAATCTTACAAAAATGTTGGATGTCATAATGTCTTCAAATATTACATGAGTTTTTGTTTTACTGAAGTAAAAGTCAAAAAGTTGAGTTCTCAGCCTAGAAAATGCTCAGTAAATTTCTTAATCTAAGTATTGAATTGAATACCAGTCCTGGAGAGCAATGTATCAGCCACTACTGCTAGCCTTTGTCAAGCTGACTGCGAGGTTGAGCATTGCGTAAAATAAATCTCATTGGTATTCTCTCCAAACAAAATAGAAATTATCTTGAAGTATTATGGAATTATGATTCCAACTGTTTATTTATGCATGCTTTATAGTGGGAAGTTAATTGATGAATGTTCTTATGAATGGAAAAGGAAGTTGTATGTCTTAATTAACCCACTAGATATCAGGGCCCATTTTATAAAACTGCACTAGCTAGGTTCCTATTCTAAGTTCCTTTCTAGGGCAATCTAAGAAACACAAAGTTTTCTTTAGTCATGAACTACTTATCTGGCTGAGCATTCATTACCTACTAAGTTAACCCTTGTTTGCAACTATAAGGATCGTGTGTTGCACACTGGGCCCTATTATCTCTAACCCTATTCCTAACCCTTATAATTGAGCTAAGCTAGTCTTGTTTTTATGAATTTGGGGCTAGTTTATAATTCCATTGTTCTCCATTTACCCCAGCTATGCCCAAAACAAATGTGCTATTGTTGTTTGAGTCTGTAAAGTTGATCTGAAATTGTTTCTAAATTCAGGACAGCAGTTAGTTTTTACATGTTGTAATTACATGCCAAAATGAAGCATCGTCCATTTTTTGAATTTACATTTTAATACTTGACGCCCAACATGACGGATATATTGCAGATCTAACCCATGGGCATTGTGTATGAAATTGTGCAAATTTTCTCCACTTGCAATTAATGGGTCAAAGAACATATTTGTGAAGATTTATGGTCATAATAGTAAGCCACTTTGTAACCCATCATTTCAGTTTATGCATGCCATCTAACTAGAGCGGTTACAATGCCAAATCGTTTTATTTATTCCAAACGCTTCAAATATTCCTGGAATTAGCATTATTCATGTTGCTCACAACAATAATCTGTTCATTTTGCGTTTGCAGTATTTCTCGTTTCATTTATGACCTCAAAATTGTTTGACTCTAGTTCTCATGAAAGGATGGAGAGTGGGTATCGTTCATAACAAATGTGGAACGTGTCGAGGAGATATAAAATTTCACAGAAGAAAATGTGTATTTTTAGCGTACTGTATTATGTTTAGGTATGTCTAAAATAAATCCCCATGTCAGTATGAAGATGCTGCATTTGTGAAATGTAACAAAATACAAGACATCGATCGGCTTGTCAGAAAATCTCAGTTTTGAGTAAGGCCTAACCTTTCGTAAGAGAAAAAATTTGAATCAAATTTATATATTTTGTGGCATATTGAGTATTGCAAACAAAAATGTATGAATTTTGAAAGGTGAATTGAATTTATATATTTTTTTGCATACTAAGTATTGCAGATTCAATTTGTATTTCATAGTTTTTATCATTGTGTTATATTACCTTCAAATGACTGTATATCAGAGGGAGGATTAGTCAAAGCTATGAAAATGTTTGTTGAATACAACGGAGACATGAAGGGCAATAAGAATCGAATAAAAAGATATATACCTAAAGCCAGCCCAATTGTAGAATGTGTTATCATTATTCGTAGTGCATTGATTACTGGGGGATACACAGTTGTGTAGATATGGGGACCATAGAGTAGCAAAGTAAAGTAGAACCTCTGTTGTAACGAGGTTCCTGATATAGCGAGGTAATTTCACAGGTCCAGGTTCTAAGTATTTTCTTGTTTTTAAGCCCTTTACAACGAGATACCGGATATACACTGGGCCCAAAAAGAAACTTATATTTTTTCACATGATCATATCTTAAAATCCTGTGCATCAAAATTAACCAAAATGACACACAGGATTACTTAAATACTGTACTCTAAGCACATGTCAGTAACCAAGCAGTTGCCCAACTGACACAACCGCAAAAAGCACTGACATGGAACAACTTCAGGGACCACATGTCACGGTATAAGGGACAATCAACCTGTTAATGCACACACTTGGAGCAGCTCTACAGGAAGAGAGGAACAATCTCCCATAGCCTGTATCAGAAACCTGGTGGACAGCATGCGTATCGGATGCACTGAACGATTCTAAGCACATGGTGGACACACCCACTATTGATGTCTGTGTTTGGGTAACTGACATTACCTTAATTTCAATTTGTTTTGACTTCCTCACCTGCCTTGAACTCTGTTGCCAAAATGTCCAGGCTGTGACATGTGATACAGCTAACGGTTCCATGTCAGTGCATTTGTTGGTTCTGTCAGTAAGGTAACCGTTTGGATATTGACATGTCATTGGAGTAGGGTACTTAAGTAATCCCATGTGTCATTTTGGTTAATTTTCATGGACAGACTTTCAAGATATGACCATGTGAACAAATATAAGTTTCTTTTTGGGCCCAGTGTAGTAAGATAAATTCAATGGACCAAAAGTGCTTGATACATTGAGGATTCACTATAGTGATGTCTCATTCTTTGTTACACCATAGTAATTGTTCTATAAAGCAACTTAGTCTTTGGATCGGGCTTTTGGTAGTGAGTTAGAGCTGGACGATTGCCTTCTTAGCAACCACAAATCCCTTGCTTGCCTGACATTGTTAACCCCTTGACTACGGGAACCGAGTGGGTTGTGTACAAAGTCTATGGAGATTTCAGAATCTCGTGGGGAACCCATGTCAATGAATAGCTATAACGTCCCACTTCAGAAGTCTATAATCCTAAATAAATTAACAAAAATTAAAACATACAAAACTAACATTTGCTACTCTCAACCCGAGTGTAGAAATGGGTACCCGAAAGGATGGAACGTGGTTCCTTAGCACTGTGTGGACCTATGAGGTGCCTGGCTAGAATGCTACTCGGCAAGTGGAAAATGTGCACGTTGTGTGTTTCTGATGATTGGAGTAATGATGCGCTGCCTGCTATAAAGTAGCCACCATTATTATTATTATCATTATTAAAATCAAAAGGGGGTAGCTAATGATATGCAACGAGCATGCCAGCCCCCTCTCAAGTTGGACTTAATTATGGAGAGCTGTTAGTCGCTATGTCAACTTGCTTTGAAAAATTTTTTTTATTGAATGCAAATGTTAAAAATCATCAATTATATTCTACTATCAAGGGGATTTTGTATTTTTGCTGTAAATTTTCTGGTGGCTTACCATAGATTTAAGTCAACTCAACATTACACCCCCCCCCCCCCCCCCCCCCCCCCCCACACACACACAATCTAGCCTTTAGTTGCCTTGTACAAACCGTCTATGTCTGGAAATGCTAATGTATGCAACAGTTCGTGCTTGGAAGGTTGTAATAAATGCAAAATTGACTTCTTCCAGTTCACTGCCGATGCACCTCGAGCGTTCTCCCGTATATGAAAACAATTTCACACTCGGAGAGGGAGAGGATGCGTCATTATAATTTGATAGCAATTTGTTTGTCTTTGGGGAAATAATCAATTTATGCCACGCAGATGCACGCCCAGGGGACTCTCATCTTGCATCTTGCTTATCCAGCCTATGTGGGGGGGGGGGGGGGGGGGAGGGGGGTGGTGACGAGATGAGCCCCCAAATTAATTTGCAATTATATTTTATTTCTCATTTTTTGGAATATTTCAGTTGAAAGTTTAAGTTTTTAAACATTCTTTCGCATTTCACCTCTTCCGAGACATATTGAAAACAAATAATAGTTTCAGTTCGTTGAATGAGAGGCTGGTTCAGCCCATACAAACGGGTAATTCAACCAACCAATTTCCAACCAACCCACACCCCTTGTGGGCCATTCTTTGAAAAGTGAAACTTTTTCGGAAAAATTGAAGTTTTATTTTCCTGTAGTTTTGTTCCATTTTTGGAATGATCCATGTGTAATGTTTCATGAAATACATGATTTGAAGTTTAAAATGAAACTGTTTTACTCACTTGCATAAATTTACATATTTCAATATTTTTCTAATAATCATAATTCAGAAAATAATCAAGATATCAAAAGGATAATTAGCAAGCTCATTCTTCTCACTTTCCTGTACAGGTTGATACCAACTTTGTAAAAATTCAACCTTTCATTCTTTTCTAAACCCGATATTATAAAATTCCCATTTTTCCATTCATATTGTACATGTCACACACGTGACCACCCCAAAATGTCACACACGTGACCAGACGTTGCCACATAATTAAGTACTATAAAAAACAACGGTTTGATATAATTCTCATTCATTGCTAGTGTTATACTTACAAATGTATAGTACTTCTCTGGTAATAAGATGAACATTATAGCTATTCATATTTTAAAGAATTTTC
>JBAMJV010001081.1:32500-185134 GCA_037951105.1 Echinarachnius parma | reverse complement strand
ATGCTTATAACACTCATCCAGAGGATGCCATCATATTAATAAATACGTAAATGAAAGTAGATTACACTGTTCATTGCAATCATGGAAGTCTTACAAGGCAATCCTTGACCTAATTGATATTAATTCCCATAAACCAAATTAAATTCACACTTAACTGCTCCAAATATTATCATTTCAGATGCATCGTCGGGCATTAGTATACAAATAGTGCATGGTTTGGAGTTGAATATACCAGAATAGACAACGATACATTTTTAATTTCTCGAGAGCGATTATATTGCATCGAGGCCGCAGGCCGAGTGCAATATAATCGCACGAGAGAAATTAAAAATGTAGAGGTGTCTATTGTGGAATATTTAACGACAAGAAGCATGTACTATTTGTTATATAATATGATTATTTTGAGGAACTGATATGGTTATCATGTTGATAAACCCAAATTGACCTTGCTCAAATTGTGAGTGTTCTCTCCAGCCATTGTCGGCCCTGCGTACTGTGTTAAGTGCCAGCGCGTATTAGAAATAATTGCGCGCTCTGCGCATTTTCCCCATTCAAGAACAAGCGCACAAGAGCATATTACGCACTCCAAGGCAATCCCCTGCGCAGCTCGTTTGGCTCTCTATGGTCAGTTTGTACATACTGAAAAGTTATAATACATATGTATTATAACTTTACCATTGATTATACCGGATTAAGCATCGGTAATCAACCAATGGGAATGCTCAATTTACCTTCATTATGACGTCATCATATTATATTGTATGATAATGCATCTTATACCATAATCTTATTATACTGACTAAAGTAAATAATCACAATGAGCTTAGTGCAGAGTTCTTGCAGATATTTTCATGAAGACAGAACATTTCTCAAAAACTAGTATTATTGCAGAACGTTCTTAAAGTTACACAATCTTGCTAGATACCGATTTTGAATAGTTATACATGAGATAGTGTTTCATTTGAGAAAATAACTTTATTTTAAGGATTTATTTTCTTCATCTTTTCCCCCTACCTCCCCGGTCCTCCTCCTCCTCTTCTTCCTCTCTTCTTCCTCCTCCTCCTCCTCTTTTTCCGCCTCCTCCTCTTCCTCCTCCTCCTCCTCCTCCTCCTCCTCCTCTTCCTCTTCCTCTTCCTCTTCCTCTTCCTCTTCCTCCTCCTCCTCCTCCTCCTCCTCCTCTTCCTCCTCCTCCTCCTCTTCCTCCTCCTCCTCTTCCTCTTCCTCTTCCTCCTCCTCCTCCTCTTCCTCCTCCTCCTCCTCTTTCTCCGCCTCCTCCTCTTCCTCCTCCTCCTCCTCCTCCTCCTCCTCTTCCTCCTCCTCCTCCTCCTCCTCTTCCTCCTCCTCCTCCTCTTCCTCCTCCTCCTCTTCCTCTTCCTCTTCCTCCTCCTCCTCCTCTTCCTCCTCCTCCTCCTCTTTCTCCGCCTCCTCCTCTTCCTCCTCCTCCTCCTCCTCCTCTTCCTCCTCCTCCTCCTCTTTCTCCGCCCTCCTCATCTTCCTCCTCCTCCTCTTCCTCTTCCTCTTCCTCCTCCTCCTCCTCTTCCTCCTCCTCCTCCTCTTCCTCCTCCTCCTCCTCCTCTTTCTCCGCCTCCTCCTCCTCCTCCTCTTCCTCCTCCTCCTCCTCTTTCTCCGCCTCCTCCTCTTCCTCCTCCTCCTCCTCCTCCTCCTCTTCCTCTTCCTCTTCCTCCTCCTCCTTCTCCTCCTCCTCCTCTTCCTCCTCTTCTTCTTCTACTTATTTTTGTTATATTTTTGCCGTCTCTTCTGTTATATTATTCGGTCACTTTTGATATGGGTTAATTTAATAATTAAAACAACTTTTGGCAAACTTGGGTTTTTATTTTTTTATTTTGAATTTTAAATTTTAAGAAATCGTGGTCTTTTTCTCCATGTACTTGAATTAATCTTCATTTTCCTCTTTCCTTTTCACTCCTGTTTTGCCAAACCTCTGACATTTTCTTCAAGACTTTTTTTTCTTTAAGTTGTTCCTCGGCCATCGAATTACATGTCCCTAAAGTATTAAAACCACTGGTTTGCTCTGGGCGCCATTGTTATAAGTTATTAAAGACAAACCGAAAGCACTTCGTACAGCAGGACGAGGATAAATACAAAAGGAGTTGCTTTCAGGAAGTCGCACGGGACTTATAATGAATAATAAAGCGAAAAGCCTGCTATCCTGGCTCATGGTTTTCACAGAAGGAATACTATCTAGCAAATAAGGGGAAAATGACCTAGAAAGTTTTCCAACATTAGCTTCCTTTTTTTACGCAAGCACTTGAATGTATGTCGCGTTCAATGCATAACTATGGTTGTATAAACAAACTATAGCCGTAATGGGAACGCAATGCAAATTAAGAAAAGGAAAATGATAAACACTGCTTCCAACGCCTCGTAAAATGATTGCCTTGTATGTAACGGATGCCACGTAGCACACAGATACACACGGAACAGCCACGTATTCGCTCAATCAGGCCGTCCGGAAAGCTACCGGTGCTCTACCAACTGAGCAAGAATGCCGGTGTTCGTCCCTCAAACCATAGACTTAGTAAGTCTATGCTCAAACCCCTTTTCGATGCTCGTTATGGTCAGTATATACAAATGATACACAGGCTTGAGTGGATCGGTAAGAACCCCACGAGCGCAGCGAGACATTTTGCCTATAACCTCTCCCATTCCCATCATCACCACCAGCACCCACAACCACCTGTATGACTATTTCTCGAGTGGAAGTAGGGAGTTGATGGTTTTCGAAGGAACAAAATGTTTGTTTTGTAATTCAATCTGAATATTTCAACTTTGCTTTAAAATGCCACGCGTTATAATATAGTGCATCGGTCCGGTTATGGTAGGCCACCGAACTGACGTTCATTAATGAAAAGGTCTAATACGAGATAACTTTGTCCAATCCTTTACCAATTCAAAATGTACATTTTCCATTTTATAATTTATTATTGCCAGGTTAATAACAAATACTCACTCAAGAATATAAGAAAGAGAGGGAAGGGGCGGTATACCTGAAGCCCTCTCTCGGCTGGAACCGGTACGTGTCAAGACAATGCGATAAATCAAACAAATCCCAGTGACACAAAACAACCAATAAGTCAGCAAAAATTGTTGTGCATATTTTCACATGACGTTTGAGTAGAGGTCATTCATTACCTTTAAACTTGTATATAATTTGTCATAATTATTCGGAATTAGCAAACCCTCACAAAATGAGCGCCAAAGATTTGGAACATGGCTGAAGAAATTGTATAATAAGGGGGAAAACGGGCCGCTTCAAAGATCGGCGTCCATTCAGGTGCTGTAAACTGATATTTTGTATTCGATGAAAAATTACATTTAAACAAAAGTTTACTATTAATTTTCAGCTACCGTAATAAAAGAGAAACTACCACCGCGACTTAGCGGTCGTTTTGTGGTGTATCACAACTTCACAAGTGGTATAAACGTATTTGTGTTTTGTTTCATATTGCTGGAAACGTTTAAAGGTGCACCTGTAAAGTGTCAGATATTGCCCAAAATGACATTTGAGACTTCAATCCTGTACCAAAATCATTGTAAGATAATATGTCCGAATGATAATGTAAAAGTTTCATTGAAAAAGAACACTGCTTTCCTGGTTAAAAAGCAAAGATATGCGTCAGCTTTTACAACGGACGTTTATGAGGTTTATGACCGTTCCTTAACGCTTTTGAGCTGAATGATAGATATCGTCATACTAAAGGGGCATTTGAAAAAAGCTAACCCTATTTTATTCTTCTCTTACCATAAGCTTAAAAACACGGTAGAAGAGAAACGAGGAAGCTCCACGTGGAGTTAGACACTTTACAGGCATCCCTTTAACCTAAATATTGATCTTTAAAATTAAACTGCAGTAGCCTACGTCTGTTATGTTACACTTCTTCGCCTCCGATCCGTTTCTACCTGATTAAGCTATGCACACTGGCGGCACAGTTTAAACTGTTATGGCGTATAATCTAAACATTAATTAAAGCGCCGCGGTCGTCCAAGTGGCGTAAAAAGGCCGTCAGGTGCTCATCCCACTGATCTAGAAACTTGTGGAAGGCTAGGATGATAAAATTCAGGCAGTAAGAAGACAGTCATCGTAGTCTCACAGAAATAGCGATAACTCTCAGCTGTTCATGAATTTTTAGAGCATTAAGAAAGAACACTTTTTTCACATTGTCTCCTGCATACCTAACTACCCCGCATAAATAATTTAGTGAAATAATACTCATGTTTTTGTTGTGGAATTTATTCAACCATTAATAACACCAACACAAATTTGTCGTATAGGACCCTGTTATTAATAATGGTATTTATTCAACAAACAAATTTTAAACAATTGTTAAACAGAGTAAGAAAAGTATCACTTTGTTCATAAACAGAGTTGCGTATTAATTTTGTTCGTTGCTCTTTTAATTTACCATTTAATTTTAACAGAAAATACTGATAAAATTAATGTAATGTCTATCAAGATGGCAAACTGTGCTACATCTATATTGTTAGTGTTACATGGGCATGTTCATTCCACTGCTAGTCAGTGCAGTGGGCTAAACACTTGGCGGTTCATTCAGACATATCATAATGTCGGAGTAAGTTTTTAAATGGCAAGAGTTCTTGTATTACTGTAGAAACTTATCAAATAAAAGGAAAAAAGTGGTACACAGTGGAATGAAAATGTGTTTGGACATCGCCTCTCAAAACAATGAGGTTTCTATAAAAGAGCAGCTTCCATTTTTTACTTTCTTTTTTCTTATTCTGTTTTTTTGTTTCTTCAGACCTTTTTTCATTATTGTGTTGGTGTCCCTTTTATCATGTTCTGCGAACCCATGCATGCTCAGCTAGCCCACAAGGAGCTTTGGTCACATGCCAGGCGCATGGACTTAGAGTGTGCCAAACCTGCAAAATCAGTGTTTAAAAACGCGCCAAAATTTCTCCGCACCCATCTAACTTTTGCACTTTTACTGAGACGCAAGAACCTTGAAAATATGGTTGTATTCTGCTTAAAGGGGCTTAGTAACATTGTCCAAATCCTCAAAAACTACTTGGAACTCTAGTGGTTCTCTCATACCTTATCATGTTCATATTAACAATAAAAGCACGGGACAGGTTTCGGTTTTTCAAATTTCCATTTCGTTCAAAAGATATTTACGATTGAAGTGTGTCCGTATGAAATTGTCTACGGGATAATATCATCCGTGTACAAAGTAAAGTGCAATGAGTTAGTGAATATCACTTTGCTTTTTTGCTCATATCTCAGCCCAAAAACATCAAATTAACGTAAAATTGTCACACATTACTTTGTGGACATTTCAGATCACACCAATACACATTTGTATTAATCACTCATCACTTTTTGCACTTTTCAACAAAGTTACTAGATCCCTAACTTTCTTGACATGTTAAAAAACTGACGAAGGGTTGATAAAGTATGTATTTCTGTTATCTGACATAAGTATGTCCACTGAGTAATTTGTAGAATGTCGGAAAAACATCACATGCATAATTTGTTATGAAAAATGGTTGAAACCAATGCTTTTTTTAGAGAGCGCCCTCTTGTGTTTTAATGGCTCTTTTTTGAATGATAACAGGCTTTTTACTTATTCGTTTGTAATTGTCTATAACTTTCGAGCATGGTGGAGTTATAACTATTAGTTTGTAGTGTTATTGTGCAAGTTTGGGTTACTAAAGCTCAGCCTTACCAAATCTGTACTACGTCTACCCCTTTAATGTCCGATTTGTCAGTGTAACTTGCAAACTAATTACACTAACTGTGTAATCAGTTGAAGTTCTCCCGTATATAAATTTATATTTTCTAATCCGAAAACTTCAATAATAAATATCTTCATAACAAAAGAGGAATTCGGAAATAAAAACCAAAACCTGTTCCACGATTCTATTGATAATACGAATACAACGAGAACAGTTAGTGTTCTATGAAAGTTTGCTGGATTTCGACAATGTTACTAATATAAATCCCTTTAAGATTGCTTGATTAAGTTCACGTTTAAAAGTCGACACAAATAGAAAATTAACACAGGATTATAAGAAAAGACAAAAAAGAGACAAATAAATAACGTAAAACTTACAGCGAGAACAGAGAGAAAGAGAAAGACTATACAGGGTGGCCCAACAAATCCGGAACGGGGCACTTCCCAAATAAAGTAACAAAATGAACATGTCCATCGGATAGGGTGTCCTTTCCAATGAACAACGATACCAAGAAAAGTAATTTTGGCCGTGTAGTTTTTGTTTTAGGACGCTGCGAGTGAGACCATGTCAGGTACCAATTTTTGTCAATTTTTACCTATAGTCGGCGCCAGTTAATATGCACTCCCTGCCCGTAATACCATTAATCGACCATGCCTATTCTCTTGGCACACGGCTGAGTGCACAGTAATAATGGCGCGCGTTATCAACGCTATGAAAGGCGATACGTGCGATGTATCAAGCACTGGCTTGTTAAAAATTGACAAAAAAGAGAACCTGACATGGTGTCACTCACAGCGCTCTAAAACAAAAACTACACGACCAAATTGACTGTTCTTGGTGTCGTTGTTCATTTGAAAAGACACCCTATCCGATGGACATAATACATTTGTTACTATATTTTGGGAAGTGCCCCGTTCCGTTTTTTGGGGGCCACCCTGTATAGAAAGAAAGAACTGTAAAGAGACATAACTTGTTAAATAACTTTAGAAAATTATAATGAACTGAAGAAAGACACGGTAACGAGAGAAAACAAAATGGAAGAAGCGCCGCTGAAACAAGAGAAACTATACATTAGCCGACAGTCATATTATCTAAAAAGCCGACCATCATTAAGATTTCTATTCAGAGGACATATAAATGTACTCGCTGTGTAATTATGTCAAATTACAAGAAAGTGGGAGCTTTCTGGGTCTTTTGTCAATGGTTGTTAGGGAAAAGTGATAATTCCAGCGTGGCGCCGGTGAAATTTAGCTAATCAAGAAACATCTCACCGCGCCCGACAAGAGGTTTGATTAATAAGAAAGAGCGCATTGTCTGTATTTCTTTAATTATTTGCGAAGAAATTTCTGTTGAGAGAGTTGTGCTTCTTGGTTTGGCCATGTTTTTCAATGATTCCGTGAATGAAAAGTATGAAGTAACTCTAATCTATTGACGGCATAAGCCGATTTGCTGCACGTCATCATCCTTCGTTATTCCAACTTAAAGGGCAATGAAACCCAAGCAAAATGTTGCTTTTATAGTCTTGAAGAGATTAAGAAGAATAATCTCTGAAAGTTAGAGCATAATCGGGTAAGAAATAAGAAAACTACGGCTCTTTGAAGATGTCCATTTTTTCCTATGGGGAACCCAAATTGGCAACGCACTCTCATAAGTGTGTGGACAACTCCCCATATGTTTTGTACACAAATGTTCCCATTTTTACAGTTTTCTTCATAGTCCCATTTTTCCATTCCCCCAACTCATGATATGTTATGTATAAAAGCATTCAACAAAACATATGTTGAACTCGAACGAAGGGTAAACATAAATTTTCAGAAAATTTAACAAAACTGAAATTTTGTGTACAAAATGTATGGGGAGTTGTCCACAACTTTGCCAGAGTGCGTTGCCAATTTGAGTCCCTCAAAGAAATACATGGCTCTTTTCAAAGAGCCATAGTTTCCTTATTTCTTGACCGATTGTGCTCAAATTTTCAGAGATTATTCATTATAGTTAGTGTCTTATAGTAGATACAACAATTTGTCTGGATTTCATTGTCCTTTAAAGCCACTTTCTGACCAAAAGACTTGTTTTAACGAGAAACATGGGCCGACAAAAAATATGGGTTTGTGTCAGCCTGTGTATGAGTGTGTTTGTTTATTATGTGATTGTTTATGTGTCTGTGTGTGCGGGTGTTTGCCAACGTGTGTCTATGTTGCAAGCTTTTTAAAAACGTGCGTGTGTGAAATTGGTTGCAGCACGACTCGTGTATCGTGTGTGCGTGCGTGTGTTTGTGCGTCTATACGTTCATATCTACTTTAGACATGTCGGATAAATCTAAACTGTAAACCGAAAACGTAAAAAGTGTTTCCGTATAGTAGGGGGGAAAACAGAACATTATCAATAAGGGAAACGAGAAATGGGGAGCAGATGGAGAGAGGATAAGATAAAGAAGAAGAAGAAGAAGAAGATGATAATAAGCGTGAAGATGATGACGATGAGGATGGTGATGATGATAGGGTGAATATGTTGATGATGACGATGATGATGATGATGATGATGATGATGATGATGATGATGATGATGATGATGATGATGATGGTGGTGGTGATGATGATGATGATGATGATGATGATGATGGTGGTGGTGGTGATGATGATGATGATGATGATGATGACGATGATGATGATGATGATGATGATGATGATGGTGGTGGTGGTGATGATGATGATGATGATGATGATGATGATGATGATTATGATGATGTAGGGGAACGCGGAGGGGAAAATGAAGTACTATGTGAGGGAAGCAGAAAATACAAAAATGAAGTATATAAAGAAATACAAAATAAATTAATATGTCTACATATCACCAATAAAATATTCGTTGCAAATTGATACTTGTTTAGCCAACACATATACAAACCTAAATATTGAGGAGAAAGATTATACGCCTTGCAAAAAGACCTTTAGAAAAACCCACCGTATATACTTTGGGCTTGGTTCTTTCAATAAGGAAATTTGATAAGAGAATCAACTGAACTTTTCAATTTTCTTTGAAATTGGACCGCGCCCCTGCGTAACTCTTTTGTGGTATTTATTTACGTATCCTTTTCATTTAATGTCGTAGGTTTCGAGGTGCGTCTTTTTATTATAACGTCCATGCACTAATAGCACGAATATTGTCTGTGTCATCTTCTTCGGCTTGAACCCATATCAATGCAGTCAATGCAGGGCTGACTCAATATTTGCACATAAGCTAATACCGCCAAGAAATAAATGCAGTGAGTTGAAGCCGCAAGATGGAAATCAAACCACAACAAATTTGACATAATATAATACGGCCAAAGTATGAAAGGACAACTCTTTAATCAATTGGAGACTTTTTTTTCTTTAACCGCATCGGTGCTATGAAATGGATATGTAAAGGAATTATATAACCAAAAAATAATTTGACCTAGATATTTCAAAGTCGGGTCTAGGCCTCTCTTTATATCACTCCCCTTTCTTTCTATCCCTCCATATTCCTAATCCCATCTAATTGTATCGTTTGTTCATCAAGTTATTAAAACTGTTCGCTAACTTCTTCCAACCCATTAATCGCTCAATACACATAGTGTATTTTATGTTGAAATTAATGATATCTTTAAAGGTTCCCTGAAATCCAAATGCAAGTTGCCTTCAACTATTGTGTAATGGTGTATACATCAACTATTTGTTATTCTATTCGACCTATATATGTTTTGTATATTTTTAAACAGTTTAGCAATTATTTTCTTCAGTTTGCCAAGGCCCATCTCTAAAAAAACAACTCTCCAGAGTAAAAAACCCTTGTGACATCATCTCTCAATCACTGGTCAATAACTGGAGATGAACAAAAGACATATACCGTCTTACAAAAGAACACACACACAATAAGATGCACTGCATGTTTACATATAAAAGCATTTGCCAATCAACACTCAATTACTGAAAAGATGAACAATACACGATGGAATGCAACTTCTCCCAAGGTGAGGGCTTTCTCACAATAGCATCACATGTTTGAACTATTCTAACTGACACACTTTCAATTTCAATAGCAGTTGCTGTAAGATAAGCTCAACCATGATAAGGACAAGAAAGGCATTGATAAGCTTTTGTATGGAAACATGCGGTGCATGTTATTGTAAGTATGACTTTTGTTCATCTCCAGTTATTGACCAGTGATTGAGAGATGATGTCACAAGGGGTTTTTACTCTGGAGAGTTTTTTTTAGAGATGGGCCTTGGCAAACTGAAGAAAATAATTGCTAAAATGTTTAAAAATATACAGAACATATGTAGTTACAATAGTTAACAAACAGTCGATGTATGCACTAATACACAATAGTTGAAGGCAACTTGCATTTGGATTTCAGGAAACCTTTAAATCTAAACAACCAACTGACCAATTTACACGTGAAAACTTTGTGTATAAGTATGATAGTAAACACGACGTATATATGTTAAACCAGTGCGGAAACACTGACATTGATACTAAAGCTTTCCTCGACATTTTAGAAGAAGAAAAAATTAAAGCAGCTCTACAAATTGTCCTTTTTAGGAGAAACCTTACATACATCAGCTATAGAACCCCGTGTTTTAAGCGGAATTTCGACTTAATACAAGACTTATCTCATATAGATATAGATATTCTACTAAAATAGGTCTTACATTTGGGGCCAATACAAATTAAAGAAGCCCTCCAAGTGAAAATTAGCTTGCGTCTGTTTGTCTATTTGTTTTTCTCGAAAGACCTAAAGGATGTATGTTTGTCGGTTAGTCCGTCTTCCTTAATTACGGAGCTTAGCGTTACCCCGAAGCATGGAAAGTGTCGTGAAAGAAAGCCACGTATTTTGATTTCAAACGCCTTGTTTCGGAGAAAGACAACATTTTGGATACTTCAGATGGAATCGAATGGTTTCTTTGTTTCAATTTGCTTGTTTTTCTGCGATCGCAGTTTTCATTTAAACGATGTTCCAAATGAAAGGTCTTTGACTGTCGGTGTTTCAATTTGTTTGTTTGTTTTTCTGCGATCTCAGTTATCATTACAGAATATGTTCCAAGTGAAAGGTCTGTGACTGTCGGCCTAGTGACTGAGAATTAACAAAGAAGTGTCACCAGTAGGAGTAATAAGTCAAAGAGGAGGCAGCAATTGAATTATGATTAAAAATTAAACGTGAATTACTACCATTTGGAAGAGAATATCACTGAAAATCCTAAAGAAAAAAACTTTAATAAGAAGGCAGCTCTACAAATTGTCCTTTTTATGAGAAACCTTACATATATCAGTTACAAAACCCCGTGTTTTAAGCGGAATGTCGACTTAATACAAGACTTATCTCATATAGATATTCTACTAAAATAGGTCTTACATTTGAGGCCAATACAAATTAAAGAAGCCCTCCAAGTGAAAATTAGCTTGCGTCTGTTTGTCTATTTTTTTCTCTCGAAAGACCTAAGGATGTATGTTTGTCGGTTAGTCCGTCTTCCTTCATTACGGAGCTTAGCGTTACCCCGAAGCATGGAAAGTGTCGTGAAAGGAAGCCACTTATTTTGATTTCAAACGCCTTGTTTCGGAGAAAGACAACTACATTTAGATACTTCAGATGGAATCGAATGGTTTCTTGTTTTTCTGCGATCGCAGTTATCATTATCGACAATGTTCCAAATGAAAAGTCATTGACTGTCGGTATTTCAACATTATGTGTGTTTGTCTGCAATCTCAGTTATCAACACAAACGATGTTCCAAATGAAAGGTCTTTGACTGTCGGTGTTTCAATGTGTTTGCTGGTTCGTCTGCGATCTCAGTTATCATTACAAACGATGTTCCAAATGAAAGGTCTTTGACTGTCGGTGTTTCAATGTGTTTGCTGGTTCGTCTGCGATCTCAGTTATCATTACAGACGATGTTCCAAATGAAAGGTCTTTGACTGTCGGTGTTTCAATGTGTTTGCTGGTTTGTCTGCGATCTCAGTTATCATTACAGACGATGTTCCAAATGAAAGGTCTTTGACTGTCGGTGTTTCAATGTGTTTGCTGGTTTGTCTGCGATCTCAGTTATCATTACAGACGATGTTCCGAATGAAAGGTCTTTGACTGTCGGTGTTTCAATGTGTTTGCTGGTTCGTCTGCGATCTCAGTTATCATTACAGACGATGTTCCAAATGAAAGGTCTTTGACTGTCGGTGTTTCAATGTGTTTGCTGGTTCGTCTGCGATCTCAGTTATCATTACAAACGATGTTCCAAATGAAAGGTCTTTGACTGTCGGTGTTTCAATGTGTTTGCTGGTTTGTCTGCGATCTCAGTTATCATTACAGACGATGTTCCGAATGAAAGGTCTTTGACTGTCGGTGTTTCAATGTGTTTGCTGGTTCGTCTGCGATCTCAGTTATCATTACAGACGATGTTCCAAATGAAAGGTCTTTGACTGTCGGTGTTTCAATGTGTTTGCTGGTTCGTCTGCGATCTTAGTTATCATTACAGACGATGTTCCAAATGAAAGGTCTTTGACTGTCGGTGTTTCAATGTGTTTGCTGGTTTGTCTGCGATCTCAGTTATCATTACAGACGATGTTCCAAATGAAAGGTCTTTGGCTGTCGGTGTTTCAATGTATGTTTGTCTGCACATGATCTTAGTTATCATTATAGACGATGTATGAAAGGTCTGTGACTGCCGGCCTAGTGACTGAGAATTAACAAAGAAGCGGTAACCATGGCAACAGTGGGAGTAATAGGTCAAATAGGAGGCAGCAATTGAATTATGATTAAACATTACACGTAAATTACCACCATTTGGAAGAGAATTATATCACTGAAAGTGCATAACTTATTAATACAGACATATTTACAACTTATTATATAATGACTAAAAATATGAATACAACGAGGTATGTGAGAACCGCTATAGCGTGGCCAGAGTTCTTAGTAAGTTTCGATGATTTTTGAGAATGCTACTAGATCCCTTTAAAGAAACGTCAGCATAATTACGAAATTGTTGAACTAGTTCCATCACCCTGGCCGTGGACATGATGATTGTAGAATGTAGATAATTATCTACAGGGCAAGCAAAGGTATGCCCCATTTGTATAATTTCTTGAGAGAAAAATTGTAACGCCGACCTTTTCTCACGCAGAATTCTTTAATCTGATAAATTAGGCCCCGAAGGTTCTGTCTATATAACTTGGCGTAATAGAGTTGGATAAACAGAGGGCAAGTAGGGGCCTCTTCAATCTTCTTCGTAATTCACGATTATATCATCCTACTCATCCCAGCCTTTGCTGTTGCTGTCATCAGCTTGTGTTTCACAGAGATTTTAAGCTGAACTTAAACCCTCTAAGTATACGAAGCTGTGAGTCTGAAAACACTAAATATTGATTGAAATCGTCATAATTTTCTATTACAAAGTAGATTGCATGTGCTTGATGTAAACTTTCCTAAATGTCGCAAATACATGGAATTTTGCTTTTTAAAACGCCCCGAAAACGCTTACTATAATTATATTCGTGCATACCATAATTTTAAGTCAAACTTATTATTCAAGTTTGACTTCAAATCTTTGCGAAACACCGTTATCAGGGCCCCGTTGCAGAAAGAGATTCAATCAATTTTAAAGTTGCAATTAATTGCACGTCAGAAAATATGCACATTTGAGCATTTAGTCACATAAATCAGACTCGCAATTAATTGTAACTTTACAATCGATTGCAACTCTTTCTGCAACGGGACCTAGGACTTCCTCTTCTCTCCTGTTTATCATTATATTCGTCAAATGATTGGCCAGGATCGGGCACAGGTGAAAGCCTTCCCATGTGAATTGCCATCAACGTTTGAAATCTTGAAAGCAGGTCAAAAAAGTATTATGTATGTGCAGTCCATAACCTTTGGAGAAGCGGGCGCCTTTGAACGTTGAATGTTTGAAATGGACACGTGTATTATAGATAGCGCCATACAATACGCTGTGGATCATCATCAACAGATCTTCAATGCAATGTTAAGAGCTCCTGAAGGGATGGGCGTTGTTGAAGGTGTGTCATATTTGGGGTGATGTGCCGCAATCGCAGGTTGATGTCACCCCGGGATGTCATCATCGCCAGTGCACCCCTTATCTTGCATCGTCTTATGCGTTAAATTGACAATTAAAATGTACAAAGCGCTAAAAACAATCAGTCATAAGCGCTGAAGAAACCGGCGGCGTTGGATAAAGAGAAACAAACGTGGTGATAATTGGTTACGTTAAATTGATCCGAGTTACGATTTGTGCAACTCGACTTGTGTGCAACATCCCAGGGATAGGAGTAATGTAGCATTATGCATGTGCACGGATAGCATGTCTTGTTGAAGGTCACGTGCCCCGGTAGCGAAATCGAACCCGTGACCCTCGCATTCTCCAGGCCCGTAGCCAGGACTTTTAAGGGTGGGGGCGCGTAATTTACCAAAACGAGACCGAGACCGAGACCACAGGTTGAGTCGTGCAAGCGGGGGGAACGAGGGGGGGGGGGGGGGGGGGCGGGGGTCGTCAACAAGACCAACCGTTGCCCGAGACCACTCATGGACTGGTTTTGACGGCCGAGACCGATAAAAAGTGAACCTTTCTGAATTGGGGGTGGAGGGCGATGGGTGCATTCGCACCCAACGCACTCCCCTCCCCCTCTATGGCTATGGGCCTGATTTTCAGACGAAGGCCCAAACCAATATGTACCATGACACTCATTTACTTTCTTTATCTCAGGGGCCATACGAGCATTGAGCAAAAGAATTTGCAACGGGTGGGGGAGGGGATGGTGATAATGCAACCCCCCTTCCCCTATTCTGCAATCCCTTAGCTACACCGACGTGTCAATATAACGTGACAATACAATGACACACGTTAACAAATTGAATGATGTCGAGTCAGACAGGATTAATTTCCAAATGTCATCAGACGCCTAGAAAGCCCCTAGAAAGTATCTAGGCTCTAGAATTTGCCATTGAGGCGGGACAGTATAAAGGTCTCCCGATGTGTATTTCTAAGTATATATATTGGCAACATGTTTGCCACATTAAGATAGAAGATTATAGAGAAGAACGTGCAATATTACCAATTGCACATTCTTCTCTACATCTTCTATCTGTTACGTTTTTCCCACTACCCTCTCTCTCATTGTTTTATCTCCCTCGCTCGATCTCCCGTCTCTCTCTCTCTTTTCTCTGTTAATGTATCTCCGTTCCCCTCTCCCTTTCCCCTTTTCCTCGTCTATGGGAATAAATGCTCCCCGGGGAGTGGAGATGGTGCACATAATGTGTGCGGGCTGGCATTGTATCATGGCATTGTATCATATATGCATGCATATGACCGGGTCAAGTTTATTAGAGATGATAGTGCATCGTATAACGCCCTATATAAATCAAACCTATTATTATTACTGTTAGTATTATGTATATATGTTGTGGATGTGGTGTGGCAAGATTGGTAGAGTGCTCGATTTCCAAGCGGGAGATCCCAAGTTCGAACCCGGAGTATGCCCATCGCGTTTGTCCTTCAGCAAGACAATTAATCCACATTGCTGCTCTCTACCCAGGTGTATAAATGGGGACCCGGTAGGAGGTGAAAGCATTTATGTGAACGATCTTCTCAATGCCCATGAGCCACTTGGAAGGAATGCTCCCCAGGAAGTGGAGATGGTGCACACAATGTGGTGGTTTGCATTGTATCCTATGACCGTGGTAATAATATAATTGTAAAGCGCTTAGAGATGATTTTCAATCATATTAGGCGCTATATAAATTGAGTATATTATTATTATATACCCCCCTCTCTCTCTCTCTCTCCCACTATCATTATTCAAGACAAATTATGTAAACAATGAAGGAATCAAGACACATTTTTTTTCATTTTCATGTCAAACTTATGTATATATTTTTTCCAACAACAGCATCAACAATTTTGTTAAAGAATAACTCCATTCTTGCCATGCTCTGGCTGTTTTATTTTTCCTTTTTTCTTCTTCTTTGCAAGAAATTAACCATTTTAATATACAATATCCTTTTCTTTAAGGAAATTACTTTGCAATCTCAACCTAATAAACAAAAAATAGGTTGATCGTATAAAAAAATAAACACTTTATAATAAGAAAAAAACATATTAAAACAAAAATGTAATACACATGGTTACAATATCAGCTGTTCTTTTTTTTAAGCAATCCATAATTTTTTCCATTTCAATCTGGAAGCAACAAAAGAAAAACAATGCTAACATGCAACATATTTACAAGTGATCTTTGGCGTGATGTTTCCACATTTAAACATTTTTCTCAATATCATTATCTCTTAAATACAGTGATGAATGTGCGACTTTGCACCAAACAACACAGCAAATGGATCAGTTGATCAAAACCTATGTTTAAGTTAAATTTCACATTGTCTTTTACTCTTTTACAGAAACTGGTGTTTTCATCCATGTACAATAACTACATAGACAAAAGTTGTTGCCTCTGCCAATAGTATAACTTGCACAAAAATAATACCGGTAGATAATTTTTTTTAAATTTTGTTAATGTCTGTGATGCATTCCGTTTGTCTAAAATGAAATAAAAAACGCTTTCTTTTTGCATGAGTTCACATACTTTATAGAATATAACGTAGGATAATGTATCCATTTGACAGACTGTGATAATGTATACCAGTACTGATGTATACACAAAAATGTAATTTAACAAAAACTATATAAAATACATATATTTATGTGTATTCATTTATTTAAGAAAGCAGCTTTCTATAGTTTATCATTAAACAATACACCACCTAATTGCATTGGCACAATGATGCATTTTGAGTTGGATGTTTTCTGTATAGTTTAAGTATAACTTCTGAAGAAAGAGTCAATATGTTATCAATTTCAGATATTGTAAATAAATAAATATGTTTATGTGTGGAAAAACATAATGTTCTTGTATCCTTAACAAACATGAATAATACAATATGATACACATGTCTTGTCTATTATATCAGGAATGTATTATACATCAAATGAAAACATGCAAGATGTTCATAAAGATAAACACTGACGTACAATAAAGAAGTCAAGCAAGAACTGTCTTGTTTTATAATAAACTCAAATAATTGAAAAGTAATATTAAGAAAGACAAGAACAAATTAATTCCCATAATCTTATGGAAGCAGCTTTGGCACGGACAATATATCAGCATTATATCAAAATTCTATAGTTACATCTTGGGATTTTCATGTCTGATAGGAGCACATAGGTATTATGTCTCCTAAATATGAAGAGAAAAAAAATAAAGGAAAAAACATGATGGAATGAATTGGCATACAACATATAGCACCTTGTTTCGTACATATTTTGCAAAAGATTAAATAAAACTTTAATCACAAATGCAAACTAAAATAAGCAAAGACACAAACTACTGTGGTGTACTCTGGTGTTTGTATACATTTAATTATGAAAAAACTCTTGACATTTCATATCATCGCATTGAAAGTGGAAATAAATCTTAACCCTAATAGGGCCGGGGGGGGGGCCATAATGGCCCCCCCCCCCTCCGTGGGGGGGCCATAATGGCCCCCCCCCTCCGCGATTTTTTTTATTGCTCCGAAACGCTGTAAGATGACGCGCCGCTGCTCCGTGACATTTTTCTTTCGGGTCTTGCGCACATTTTAAAACAAAAATTTCGAAAATCGGACATACCGTTACAAAGTCACGTGACCTTTTGTCTATGCATGTCAGCCCGAAAATCGCTCAATTTCGTGATTTGTGTACAAAACATATGGAAATATAAATTTTTGTAAAATGAGGTTTATCATTGGTTATTCAGTGTTGTTTACATTTATATGTTGTTTTGGGGGTTCAAAATACTTAAATTATAGTTAGAAATAAAATAAACAACAAAAACAATAAAATATGTAAGTTTAAAAAACAAAGAAATACATAAGAAATTATCAAAACAATAGAAAACATAAGGAAGAACCTGGCTCTTCCTAATCTTTTTGTCGTATTATTATTCCACATGCTCTAAAGAATATATGTAGTGAAAACCAGAGTTTAATTATGAATAATATATGATTTATGGGTAAAAATATGAATTTCATGACTTATTTGCATAAATTACCATAAATATGCAAATTAATGAATTTTTCAAATTTTAAAAAAATTACCATTGTATTCTATACACTTCACTTATCATTTGTGCAAATTTTCACGGCGATCGGCCGCTCCGCGGTCGAGATCTTAGGGGGGGGCCATAATGGCCCCCCCCCGGCCTGCTGAAGACCTCAAATAGCCCGGCCCTTTTAGGGTTAACATTTAAACCAAAAACGTAGCAGCCATACAGGACAAATACACAATGACAAAGGTATGTGCTTGATTATTTTGGTAGAAAAAAGCTATGTTAGTCTATATTTGCAAAAGCACCATTTTTGAACTGGCACTGTTAACTCTTAGACTTCAAATGTTACAAAGTGGCAGTAAATATGTTTTCTTACTCAAGCATAACTTATACTACATGGTAAATGACCATCAAGAATTAACTGCTTCCCTTTGAGATTCTGAAATCCCCATAGATGCTGTACATAGCTCATCGGCTTCCTGTAAGTGACAGGTTAACACTATAACACAAATAGATTCTGTGCATCCTAACCAAGACTGTGTAATAAAACAGGTCAAGAAAATGTCTCCATACAATGGCATAATAGGAAATTGTAGTGACAACAAGATTTGTTTCTCAAACATTATACATGTAGCTTAAAATGTTAACAATAATTAGTATTCTCTCTTCATCGCCCAAGTGCTACTACTGAAAAGTTTCAGTTTCAGAAAAATCAACTCATAACTGCGTGATAGGTAGGTCAAAGCGTAACAAGACCATGTACATGTAGACATGTATAACCAGTTATTATATACTTTTGAACAAGTATTCAAGATCAAAACATGACTATACAAGGCACAAAGTGGTATATAATACAGACCTTTCAGGTTTAAGACAGATTGCAATCAAATACTTACACGGTAGGCACACATTGGTAAATGTTTTGGGGGTTTTTTATAGCAAAAAAAGACTGTTTGCAGCACTGGAAAAGGCAACATAAATATGGTGTCTAATGCTTTAAAAAAAATAATAATGTCCACATGTGCGCACTGACACTGTTACTGCTCACTATCCAGTCCCTCACGCACTGCGCTTGAATTGACAGATATGTGTAGCTTCCATCACGGTTCCCAAAAGAAGTTTCCTGCATGAACAGAAAACAAGAGAAATAAAATAAAGTTTTTATTATATTTGGGCGCATGAGCATTCATTAATAAAGGAAAGTGAAACATTTTATTTCATGAAAATCTGACTAAATATTTATCTTTAACAACAAACATATGTCAGGAACATATTTGTTTACAGTTATATTCTTGTTAAAATAATACAAAAATCAGTACCTTCCAAAGTCCCAACACTCTTTAGCGAGTAACAACCGTTTTCATTGATACAAATTTCATATAATACATTGATAAATTTCATATAATACACATAAACTCAACACAATTTGTAACTTAAAAGTATTAATGTTATTATGTAATGACAAAATTTACTGAACAAGAAAAGGACAACACACAGTTACATTTTAAAAATGTATTTGATATTTAAGAAGAAACAGGAAGGAAGAATTAAGAAATTTTATTGAACGATACAAATCTATGTTAGATTAAAAGGTGAAGGCGCCGAGGGGGCCTAATTATTGATTCCAAAAAAGCAACAGTCTTCCATTTCTGCTATAAAAAGCAATGATCATCGAATGAAATACATCCTCACATCCTCCAATTATCTCCATTTTGAACAATTACAGAGCTCTCAAAACACGAAACGGAACATCCGCCTTGCCAATTTGTTGAAGATGTATTTCAATCTTTGCAACAAAAGATTTAAACCCCGGAGGGAAAGTGACAAAGTCATGACAAGGATGATGGAGTTTTGTCCTATTCTTACATGTATGTAAGAAATCAATGGATTCCCATGAATTACACGCACCTGATGGGCTACATGTACATGTACGTACAATTTGTCTATGGGGATTTCAGATTCTTAAAGGAGAATGGGGTTAAAGGGGTAGTTCAGTTTTGGTAAAGAGGGCGCGATAATGAAAAACTGAGTGTAAAATTTGAAAGAGCATACAATTTTTTAATGGCAGAATAAACTTATTTGATCAAAATCGGTTCAGAAACAGCTGAAATTTATCTGATCGTAATAAATCTGGGGCCCAGATTTATTTGATGATTTTTTTTTTTTATTCAAAAAATGCTTACACTTTTTCAAAAATTTTCAAAAGAGGTTTTTAAATAGTTGTTGATGATCTCTCTATTTAATCATTATTTCAACAAAACATCACATGCTCTTATTTTGTATGCAAAATGGTTGAAACCGATGCTTTTTTAGAGAGCGCCCTCTTGTGTTTTAATGGCTCTTTTTTTAATGATAACAGGCTTTTTACTTAGTCATTTGTAATTTTATATACCTTTCGAGCATGGTGGAGTTATAACTATTAGTTTGTAATGTTATTGCACAGGTTTTGGTTACTAAAAATCAGCCTTACCAAAACTGTAAGTACTACCCCTTTAAGTGTAATATGGAGTAGATCAAATTTAGAAAAACACACGTATTGTATTTTTCCCTTAAAGGGACTTAGTCACATTAAAGACAAACCGAAAGCAGGATGAGGATGAATGATAAAAAATATAAAAGTTGTTTTTCAGGAAGTCGCAGACTTATAATGAATAATAAGCGAGATGCCCGCTATCATCATGGCTCATGATTTTCACAGAAGGAATACTTGTCTAGATAAGGGAAAAATGACCTCGAAATTTGCCAACATTTTAAGCTTCCTTTTTACGCAAGCACTTGAATGTATGTCGCGGTCACATAATTATGCAGGTAAACAAATAGCCGTAATAGGAAAGTAATGCAAATTAAAAGAACTTAGTAACATTGTCCAAATCCTCAAAATCCAATTGGAGTTCTCTAGTGGTTCCCTCATACCTTGTTGTATTCGTATTAACAACAAAGCATGGGACAGGTTTCGGTTTCTCATATTTCCCTTTCGTTAAAAAGATATTTACGATTGAAGTGTTCAGATGTTAAATTATCCACTGGACCGCGAAAACCGTGTACATAGTGAATGCAATGAGTTAGTGAATATCACTTTGCATTTTTGCTCATTACCAGCCATATAATGTCCATTCATGTTCACACAACATCTAGTGGAAATATCAGATAACAACATACATTGTATCAACCACTCATCACTTTTTGCACATGTCAACAGAGTTACTAGATCCCTTTAAGCCTTATCGTACATCATTGCTGACTTAACTGCAGAATTGCTAATTAACTAACATACATTTGCTTACAGGGAGTTCAAACATTTGAAGACAAAAATTCACAAAACTGACGAGTAGCTCGCTAAAAACTCCTCAGGAACTATAATTTTGTATTTATTTGTATACTATTACATGACCTGTGCTTCAAAGAAAAACAAATTCCAATAGAAAATACAAAGCTTAAATGTGGTCACGGTTCCACAATAACCATTTTTGTTTCTAGTAGCGTGGTTGGACCATAAAATTTGATCACTTATTGATGGCCTAAAACCAATTAATAATATCACTCCCTTTGCTGATTGGGCTCTTGCTACAGCCTACTTTAATTTTCATATTTCTAATATTTTGAATAATAAAATATATAGTGAATATATTATTCATTGCGGATATGGTATCGGAAAAGATATCGCTAGTGATATTCGTTTGTCTCGCAATGTGGTCAACAAGGAATCTTAAGAGATCACGACGTTTCGTGCGCCGCTGCAACACTTCGTCAGGTGTGATACAAATGTAATGCAAGCAAGGGAATATATACCCCACGGGTAGCGAAGCGCGCTACGCCGTATGAGCGAGAACGCTCCTAATTGGTCAATAACGGACAAGGCCTATTGGTCGGTGCGCACGGGCGCTCGACCAATCAGCGGACCGGTTGGCTGGCTCGCCTGCTCGGCGGGAACAATGGCGTGTTCAACCAATCAGCGGGCCGCTAGCTCGGGCTGGCCTATTTGGCGGAATCAATGGCGTGTCGGTGCCGGATGTTCGGGCAGATTCATGGGCCGCTGTCTCGGCTGGCCTATTAGGCGGAATCAATGGCGTGTCGGTGCGGGCTGTTCGGGCAGATTCATGGCGGCGTATCGTATGCATCCAAAACTCGGGGAAGTCGATCCCGTTGTCTCTATTGAAATTGTTGGGATTCAGGCGGATATTGATAGCTTCCTTTACCCTTCGTGTGTACCAATGCCGTTCTTGGGAAAGGCATTGAACCCCGTCCCAGTCTGGCTGATGCTGGTTGTCCCAAGCATGTTAGGCTACGGCTGAGCTGTCAGTATGGCGGAGCCTGACGTCCCTCTTATGCTCAGAGATTCTTTCGGATATCGGTCGGGCAGTCTCACCGATGTAGGACTTATCGCATCCTTTGCAAGGGATGTTGTACACGATGCCGTCCCGTCTGTGTTGAGGAATTGGATCCTTGGGGCGTGTTAGTTGCTGGCGTAGTGTGGTATCTGATCTGAAGACCGTTCGGATCCCATGGCTCTCTAGGCGGCGCCTGAGTTGTTGGGAGACACCATCTATGTACGGCAAGACTGTGAAAGTCTTGTATACCTTCTGATCCTTTGGGTCTGACGTTCTTCTTCTTGGTGTTGTGTACAAAAGACCCCACAAGCTTTCCAGCACCCTGCTGAAGCTCAAGAAAGACAACGTGTTGGATGAACCAACCTATCGAAGGTTGAAACCCACACAGAAGATACACAAATCCACAATACCACTACGACCCATAGTGTCATGCATAGGTTCCTTTGCCTACAACATCTCGAAGCACCTAGCAGAGATTCTGTCTCCACTCACCGGTGTCACTGAACACTCGATTCCCAACTCAAGTGGTTTTGCATCGTTCATAGCAGAGCAAACCATTGGTCCACATGAATGCATGGTATCGTTTGACGTCGTGTCTCTCTTCACCAATGTACCGATAGAGGGCGCATGCAGTGCGGCTCTGCATCGCTTGCAATCAGACAGCAGTTTGACTACCCGCACCGCACTCTCACCAGAACAACTCACACAACTCCTCGAGTTTGTCCTTCGATCGACCTACTTTCTGTACAGGGGTTCATACTATGAACAGACTGAAGGGGCAGCCATGGGCAGTCCAGTCTCGGTCGTCGTGGCCAACTTGTACATGGAGAGTTTCGAGGAGGAAGCGTTAGAAACATGCCCACTCTCTTGCATTCCCCGGGTTTGGAAGAGATACGTAGATGATACATTCATCATAGTCTCCGGCTCACAAACAGACAACCTGCTCAAACACATGAATAGTCGCCAGCCATCCATCCAGTTCACATCAGAGATGGAAAGTGAAGGGAAGATAGCATTTCTAGACAAGCTGGTTCACAGACACGACAACCACAGGCTCTCCACCTCGGTGTACAGGAAGCCTACCCACACAGACCAGTACATAGCGTTTGACTCTCACCATCCCATATCGGTGAAGAGAGGTCTGGTCAAATGTCTATTTGACAGAGCATCACGCATTGTGACTAGTCCACAGCAGCCATGCAAAGAGCGGGCACGTGTCCGTAGTGCCTTGAGCCTCAACGGTTACCCACGCCGTTTTGTACGCCGTTTTTTGTAACACCAAGAATAGAACGTCAGACCCAAAGGATCAGAAGGTATACAAGACTTTCACAGTCTTGCCGTACATAGATGGTGTCTCCCAACAACTCAGGCGCCGCCTAGAGAACCATGGGATCCGAACGGTCTACCACACTACGCCAGCAACTAACACGCACCAAGGATCCAATTCCTCAACACAGACGGGACGGCATCGTGTACAACATCCCTTGCAAAGGATGCGATAAGTCCTACATCGGTGAGACTGCCCGACCGATATCCGAAAGAATCTCTGAGCATAAGAGGGACGTCAGGCTCCGCCATACTGACAGCTCAGCCGTAGCCGAACATGCTTGGGACAACCAGCATCAGCCAGACTGGGACGGGGTTCAATGCCTTTCCCAAGAACGGCATTGGTACACACAAAGGATAAAGGAAGCTATCAATATCCGCCTGAATCCCAACAATTTCAATAGAGACAACGGGATCGACTTCCCCGAGTTTTGGATGCGTACGATACGCCGCCATGAATCTGCCCGAACAGCCCGCACCGACACGCCATTGATTCCGCCTAATAGGCCAGCCGAGACAGCGGCCCATGAATCTGCCCGAACATCCGGCACCGACACGCGATTGATTCCGCCAAATAGGCCAGCCCGAGCTAGCGGCCCGCTGATTGGTTGAACACGCCATTGTTCCCGCCGAGCAGGCGAGCCAGCCAACCGGTCCGCTGATTGGTCGAGCGCCCGTGCGCACCGACCAATAGGCCTTGTCCGTTATTGACCAATTAGGAGCGTTCTCGCTCATACGGCGTAGCGCGCTGCGCTACCCGTGGGGTATATATTCCCTTGCTTGCATTACATTTGTATCACACCTGACGAAGTGTTGCAGCGGCGCACGAAACGTCGTGATCTCTTAAGATTCCTTGTTGACCACATTGCGAGACAAACGAATATCACTAGCGATATCTTTTCCAATAAAATATATCTTTGTCAACAGTTCCTGTTTCCCCACATGTCAACCCCCCAAACTAGACCAAGGCCATGAATAATACATATGTGAAATCTCTTCTCAAGGATTCCCACTACCTTCATGGATTTTTGGATTATATTTAAATAGTCAAATAATTGAGCCAGGGAAAAAATTAATATTTTTATTTCTGGGGCTCCCTATCTAATTTTGTGGAAGTTTTGGGGGGGCTACTTTTCCAACTTTTAGGGGCTACTTTTATCATTTGGGGGGCTACAAATTTCTGGGGCTCTTTTTTTTCTCGAATTTCAGGGGCTACTATTTAGCTCTAATGCTGTAAGTGATCATCAAATCGGCATTCGATCACAATCCGATCATGCAGAAAAATCGGGGGGGGGGGGGGGGAAATATTTTTAAAATGTTTTTAAAATAAAATCTTGGAGGCTCTTTTTGGCATTTCGGGGGCGAATCGCCCGCCGCCCCCGTGTATTTTTTCCCCTGAATTGAGCAACAAAATCATCTCTTCAACTTGATTTTGAACCTTCTTCTTTCATGTACAAGACTTGAAAACAAACTCAAATCTTTAAGTTGACATGTAATCTTTATCATGTAATTGAAATGTATTCTTAATGTTGAACAAACTCATATCGTAAGTTGATTTTTAACCTTTTTCCTTTGAGTTATACTGGAGAGCAGAACATATTATTGAGTTGATTTTTTACTTTATTCTTTCACGTACTTGTAACGATATGATATTTATTAAAGAACAAACTCATATCATTAATGTATTTTTAATAATGTAAGGTATGCTTTAGAGCAACAAAAAAAGAAAAAAGAAAAAAAAAAGAATGATTTTTTAAAACCTTTTTCTTTGAGTTATACTGGAGAGCGAAAACATATATTATTGAGTTGGCTTTTTACTTTATTCTTTCACGTACTTGTAACGATATGATACTTAAGAACAAACTCATATCTTGAAGTTGATTTTGAACGTACACCTTTAATGTATTTTTAATAATGTAAGGTATGCTTTAGAGCAAAAACAATTTTTTTTTAATTAAAAAGGATGAAAAAAAATGCCAGCAGGCAAAAAACTGCTACCTTGACATACTTACATGTACATGTACATGTAGCTATCAATACTGCAATCATTCACTTGTTCAAGAGATACTCCAAGATACTTGAGTAAGGACACTTCCTGAAAAAATCTTTCGAGAGTGTTTTTTTCCCTTCAATTTAAATTCCAAACGAACATATACTGTACACCATTTGCCTTTTAAAATGGGCACGAATCACCACCAATTGTCTGCATATTTGAATAATATAATTTCAGGTTTTTATTGGACTACAGAATTCACTTGTTTTAAAGAAATGCTCTTTTATTTTAAACAAACGGCTCTGTATCGAAATTAAATTGACAATTATTATGATATAGAAGGAATAATTCTTTCAATGTATTTCTGTCTAAACCCATTGCTTATTAAGGAAACTGGGTGCACATGTATGTACAACGTCTAGATGGGGGTTTCAGAATTTCAAAGGGAACTGGTTAATGGCAGTTTATAGCCATGGAAAGAATTAATTTTTTAATTTAGGGGGCTACTTTTCAAATCTGATTAATATCAACAAATATTTCAGATAATACCCTATGGTAATTTTAGGGGCTACCTACTGATTTCAGGGGGCTATTTTGGAAATTAGGGGGCAAAATCGCCCTCAGCCCCCGTGTATTTCCTACCATGTTTATAGCACGCACATGCACCATACAGTAGCTTTAAGTCGTGTTCTTTAGCCATCCCGTACTAAACAAAAGAATCCTAGAATCCTTGAACACCCCCCCCCCCCCAAACCTGAAGGCAAAGCATTGCTACCTGACATTGATCTCCAGATAACAATATGCCCATCTAGTTCATACTTCATCATCGGCTGAGAGGGAGAAGGCCGCTAAGTCACTTTTTGGACACATCATGATTCAGGAAAATAATTACAATTCATTTTTGGGTGGCTACTTTTTCAAGCTCGCCTGCATGCATGAAAATAGCAGTTTAAAAATGTATTTTCCCTTTAACCCGTTCAGGACTGATTTAAATTACATGTGTAATGTATTTATCTTTGAGAGACAAATTAATTATAGAGTCATCAGACAAAAAACAAAGGTTAAAGACATTATAAATGGAGAAAGTAAGGGAATTAAAATGGAGATGGGCTGGGCATGTAGCAAGAATTAAGGACAATAGGTGGACACATCGTTTAACAGAATGGCAACCAAGGAAGGGTAAAAGAAGAAGAGGAAGGCAATGAAAGAAAAGATGGAGAGATGAAATAACATCATACTGTACATGTACATGGGAACGGCCACGTGGACTAGGATAGTTAGAGACAGAAGAGAATGGAAATGTCATGAGGGGGGCTTTGTCCAACATTTGGATGAACTATGGCCTGATAGATAGATAAATAGTACAATGTATTCTCCATAGACCCTAGCCCGAGTATTTTTGGGACCAGTCCTGGATTGGTTAACTCTATGCAAATTTACTGCAGGGCTCTTTTTTGGAATTTTGGGGGGAAAATTGCCCTGAGACCCCGTGTATCTTTATTCACTATCATGTTTAAAGTTTGCGGGCCTTGCAGAAACCCAATAACTCCCAAATACATGTAGCTCTCTTTTATTTTTTGATGTACATTATATTTTTAATTTAATTTAAACAAAAATGATTTTTTTCTACAAATTTGTTATCACATAGAGAAGATTGTTTTTACTGACAATATGGTATGCAGAACTCAATTTAGACCAAAAATTGTCTTAACACCCTTCTCTCTCTTACCCATTGATATTATGTGTCTCTGTATTGTTACTCCGGGCAAACCTACATACATGCGTGTAGGTCAAGTTCCAGTTTTCATTTCAATAAAAAATTATGTGTCACGTACAAGGGGGAATGATCTGTTCTTGCAATCTATCTCCAAGGGTCTCCAGTCAAGTTACAATCTTTGCACGTAAAAAAGTTTTAAAACAAGATACTCGGGTACTGTTTGAGGCGATTTAGTCCCTCTAATGCCCAAAAGCGCTCCCTCTAATGCCCAAAAGCGCTCCCTCTAATGTCCAAAAGCCTCTTATGTCCAAAAGCGCTCCCTCTTATGTCCAAAAGCGCTCTCTAATGTCCAAAAGCGCTCCCTCTAATGTCCAAAAGCGCTCCCTCTAATGTCTAAAAGCCCTCCCTCTAATGTCCAAAAGCGCTCCCTCTTATGTCCAAAAGCGCTCCCTCTAATGTCCAAAAGCGCTCCCTCTAATGTCCAAAAGCGCTCCCTCTAATGTCCAAAAGCGCTCCCTCTAATGTCCAAAAGCGCTCCCTCTAATGACCAAAAGCGCTCCCTCTTATGTCCAAAAGCGCTCCCTCTAATGTCCAAAATCGCTCCCTCTTATGTCCAAAAGCGCTCCCTCTTATGTCCAAAAGCGCTCCCTCTTATGTCCAAAAGCGCTCCCTCTCCCATCCCCCCCCCCCCCCCAAAAAAAAAATAATGAAAGATCACTTACAATTTTGCATCTATAGAGTTGAATGCATCCTAGTGTTTTTAGTGCAATTTTCCTGCATGAAGGCTTGAAAAGAATCCTTTTCCCTCATTGGAAAGATCCCGAGGTTGCAAGGTTTGGACTGATTGTGGGACTGATTGTGGGACACATGAATAATTGGGGTGGAGAGGCACACATTTTGTATTAAAGGGGACCACCAGGCAAAGAACAACATTATAATTATATGTTTTGGACTTTTGGTACCATTTTGTGATATAAAATAGATACCCAACATTTTGCAAAGGGTTGTGTAATTCATAAACAATGCAACTAACTACCACCCCTTACGGAAACAGTATTATTTCATGGTTCCGTACGTGACAAACATTTGCGAGTGCGCCACGCGTATGTTTGGAGACAATAGAAACTCCTTTATTGACCGATATATAGTTTGATGGAGGGACGCATTCGTTTTTCATTCGGAGAATCCAATTTACAGGGCTGTTCGATCTGATTTTGTTTGTGTGTGTTACATTCATCCCCATCTGTCAACTGGAAACTGTTCAGACGTTTTGTAAAAGAGGGGTTGTCCCTTTAAGACTTAAACTTTATACAAGAATACTTTGTTGAACAGATTTACACTAGAATGCCAGAGTTAATTTAATATAGCTTATAACCTGCAAGCCAAGCCTTAACTCTTAATACTTTCAAGATATACAATATGTTTGGATAAATAATTAGGATTTTATGAGCATACAATATCAAAGGGGATTTCAGATTGTTTGAGCCCAGCATTCATATTCATCATGGTTCAGATTTATTTGCAGTACAAATAAATAATACATTATACAACTGTACTACAAGGGTTATAACTAAAGGCCCGGTCACATATCAACAAATAGCGTAAACGAAAGCCAGACGAATAAAACATTTTCGAAAATCAAATTATCCGATAGTGAAAATCGTCTTCATTGCTTCATGCACAAAACATTGTACCGGATAGAACAACGTACAAGGAATGGAAAAGAAACGCATAACAACGGAGATGAACGAATTGAAAATGCTGCTCTCCGTCGGGCAGCCATTTACGCTATCCACCGATATGTGACCGGGACTTTAATTCCACATGTAAAAAAAAAAAGTTATGAAAAGGGGCTTTCTCTAGGCGGTTGTATCTTACATTGTTATCAGATGGGGATTTTCCCAAATCAATTTAATTAATCTGTAGGCATCTCTCACAATTGCGTAATCCATCATGTTCAAAATTAATGATTTTCCATTCATGTTACATGTGGGGGTGCACAAGAAAAGAGAAAAGATTAAATTTATGTTAAAGGGACAGTTCCTCTTTTACAAAACGTCTGAACAGTTTCCAGTTGACGGATGGGGATGAATGTAACACACACACACAAAATCAGATCCAACAGCCCTGTAATTTGGATTCTACGAATGAAAAACGAATGCGTCCCTCCATCAAACTATATATCGGTCAATAAAGGAGTTTAAAGGGGTAGTACAGTTTTGGTAAGGCTAAACTTTATTAACCAAACCTGAACAGTAACATTATAAACTAATAGTTATAACTCCCCCATGCTCGAAAGGTATACAAAATTACAAACGACTAAGTAAAAAGCCCATTATCATTAAAAATAGCCATCAAAACACAAGAGGGCGCTCTCTAAAAAGGCATTGGTTTTAACCATTTTTCATACAAAATTATGCATGTTATTATGAAATATAACTATGGTTTACCTTTCACCAAGAAGAAACATAATCCACTGAAAATCAAATAGTTTAGAAGTATTGTATGCATCTCTCTTGTAACTAGTTAACAGTATCTCCGGCCCTTTTTGTAATAAAAGTCACAATCAATTTGTGTCAAGAACATGTGCGTGAATAGTTTTCTGCCTAACCCCTCCAGGACTGGTCCCAGACCCAAATATACTCGGGCTTGGGTCCATGAAAAATGCATGTCACAGCAAAATCAATCAGTCCTGAACCAGGTTAATAACGTTAACAGATACTCGACTCTTAACCTAAATCACTAAATGTGATTTGTCTGTTCCCCGAAGCTAGAATATTTAACCATTTTAAAAACGTTTGTGTGCGAAACAGTCGTTAAAGTTGTCATGAACTTTTTCCTTGCCAGTGCCGTGCTAAACATGATGTGCACTGCGTAAACCTGTGCAAAAGTAAAAATGCAAAATTTGTAGAACTGTGGAACTTATACCACTTTACACATGGTCCGAGCGCTTTGAGACTTAATGGACACTCATTATTATTATTATTATGCAATATCTGTGCCAATATGCATGTAAAGCATGCCAGCTAAGGATCCAGTAACTTTGTTGACATGTTCAAATGATCTGATATGTCCAGTGAGTGAGTAATGTGTGAACATTTCATGTTTTACCTGTTGCTTACGGGAACCGGGTGGGCTATGTACAAAGTCTATGGGGATTTCAGAATCTCGAAGGGAACGGGTTAAATGGATATCATATGGCCAAGTAATGAGTGAAAATATTTAGTGATATGATATTTGCTAACTCATTGCACTGAACACAGCTATAACTTTCCATTGGATAATTTATACAAATATGAACATTTCAATCGTAAATATCTTAAGGGAAATTTGAAGAAAAAAACAATTGACCGGTTCCATGCTTCTATTGGTAATACAAATACAACAAGGTATGAATGAAGGTAAGATTTGTGGATTTGGATACTAGATTCCTTTAAAAGAAATTGCTACATGTTGTTGTACATGCACTGGATTGTCATGATTTTAATCATCAGAAGTAGGGGAAAACCAAAAAGTGAAGGACAATGGTCCAGAGGGAAGATTTATGATGTGATATCAGTAACGGTTTCAAACAATTTGTCTTCCGTCATCACTAACTCTCATCTTCCCTCTTCACATATACAGTGGCGGATCCAGGGGAAGAAGGGGGGAGGTTAGGGGGTTTAAACCCCCCTCCCATTTGGGCTGCCAAGTGAAAATGTATCAGTGAAAAAAGTGAACAAAAGTGAAAAAAAATCACTTACGGGGGTTCAAAATAGCAAAAAAAATTGCCGCTTTGCGGCTCATGGACGATGCTCCGCATCGTCATTGGGTCAAACCCCCCCCCCCCTTAGCAAAAAGCTAGATCCGCCTCTGATATATATGACAGATAAATCTCAAGAACTGGAAAATGTTGAATCGCAAAATTCTTGATTGAACATGAATTATGAGCGGGAAAAAATTCAATGTTTTCCCCGCCCGGGTACTTTTTATGCCTGCCTACATGTACATGTACATTCAAATTGCACTCTTTCATTGAACTCGAACGGTATGCTAACAGTGCAAATTTTGATTTTGTACTACAAAATCAATTCGTTTTATTATTCAACCTGTGCAGTATATCTTCTAAATATGTATTGGATTTTAGATACTCAAATGTTTAAATGATTAAAAATGAGCACAAAAAAAGGGGCTTCGCCCAGAATTAAACCCGAGACCTTCCCGAGACCGGTGCTCAACCATTCAGCCATGAAAACTTTTGAATGGGGGAAATTCCCATTAAAAACCCTTTTCATTGCTTGATTATTTATAATATACTCAAATATTTACTGAACATCAATAAAATAGAGCTAACTAGTACATACTCAGACTGGTGTGGGTAATGTTCTAAGGATGCAAGCCAGACACATGGAACACTGACCATAATATTTTATTTTTATTTATTTATTTATTTATTCTCCACTCATGGGATGGATTGCCCTTGTCAGCTACAATAATTATAATAATCTAAAATAATGCATTAACCAGAAAAAACAAAAGAAAAAGTTGGATAAAGAGTCGCAAAGTTGCGATTAAACGCAAGTCTGATAGTTTGCCTTAACCCGTTGCTTACGGGAACCGGGTGGGCCATCTACAAAGTCTATGGGGATTTCATAATCTCAAAGGGAACGGGTTAATGCGCAAATCTGATTGGCACAAATACGCACAATTTCTGACTTGCATCAAACTTTGCTATTCAGGGGAAAAGATACACAGGGGTGGCGGGCGATTTCGCCCCCGAAATGCCCAAAAGATTGGATTTTGGGGGATTTTTTTACTGGATCGTGATCGAATGCCGATCAGATGATCACTTGCAGCATTAGAGCTTAATAGTAGCCCCTGAAATTCGAAAAAGAGCCCCGAATATTTGTAGCCCCCGAGATGATAAAAAAAGTAGCCTCCGAAAGTTGGAAAAGTAGCCCCCGAAATAAAAATATAATTTTGTCCCTGTTGCTATTGATTGCAACTCTGAATGCAAACCCCCCAAGAAAGAGATGGGAGGACTAGATCAAAGATGGTAAGGATATCAAACACAAGAGACACCAAACGGGTGTACAACTGGAACTCCCAAAGAAAAGATCACCAGACAGATCTATGAATGGAATCTTGTGACTTCAAGAAAATAGAAAGCGATAACAAGACCAGATCAAAGATGGTATGAAACTGTTCTAAGGATATCAAACACAAGGGACACCAAAAGGGTGTACAACTGGAACTCCCAAAGAAAAGATCACCAGACAGATCGAGAAAGAGATTCGCGTTTTCCAATTATATAATTTTTTCTGGAAACATATTTTTCTGAACTTGTTGGTGCAATGGTCTACTCAAGATGTTACCTTTCGTTTATAAGAATATTTTGTTTGTGTGGCGGTACCCTTTAACCCTATTAAGGCCGGGGGGGGGGCCATAATGGCCCCCCCCCTCCGGAATTTTTTTTATTGCTCCAAAACGCTGCAAGATGACGCGCCGCTGCTTGGTGACTTTTTTCTTTCGGGTCTTGTGCACGTTTTAAAACCAAAATTTCGAAAATCGGACCCTCCGTTACAAAGTCACGTGACCTTTTGTCTATGCATGTCAGCCCGAAAATCGCTAAATTTCGTGATTTGTGTACAAAACATATGGAAATATCAATTTTCATAAAATGAGGTGTATTATTAGATATTTGGTGTTGTTTACATTTTATATGTTGGTTTTGGGGTTCAAAACAGTTAAATTATAGTTAGAAATAAAATAAACAACAAAAACAATAAAATACATAAGTTAAAAAAACAAAGAAATACATAAGAAATTAATAAAACAATAGAAAACAAAAGGAAGAACCGGGCTCTTCCAATTTTTTTTGTTGTAGTATCATTCCAAATGCTCTAAAGAATATATGTAGTGAAAACCAGAGTTTAATTATGAAGAATATATGATTTATGGGTAAAAATATGAATTTCATGACTTATTTGCATAAATTACCATAAATATGCAAATTAATGAATTTTTCAAAATTTTTAAAAATTACCATTGTATTCTATACACTTCACTTATCACGCGTGCAAATTTTTACGGCGATCGGCCGCTCCGCGGCCGAGATCTTAGGGGGGGGGCCATAATGGCCCCCCCCCCGGCCTGCTGAAGACCTCAAATTGCCCGGCCTTAATAGGGTTAAGAAACCACTGATTGGAATTACAAATGAATGCATTATATTAATACGGTAGTTCCTTTCCAAGGTGGGAGGAAATCTCTCCTCTAGTCCTGATCAAACAAAGCATTGAAGGGGTTTTTAATTTCTCTTTTAAATATCATCTATACTTGTAAATCTTACTACTAGCCGTCGCCACTTTCCAAGATTAAAGTCAATATCTTCTGCCGGGATCGAATTAAGCACAGAAAAGATTTATATATCCTTTCTTTATCATCCATACTATTAAGTAAATCTTATTTCTACCCTGGTAGTTACTTTCCAAGGTTTAAGTAAATCTCTTATAAAGCACAGAATAGATTAATATTTGTATATCCTCAAAATGTTACAAACCTGCTCCCCTCAAAACAAAAAGAACAACGTCTGCAAACACTACAAGGGATTGTATATATTTGTTTCTGTAAACTCTCAATAATTGCAATATCAAATTTCCACCTAAGGTGAGGTACATGTAGATCTTCAGAATTTTTTTCTGGATTTTCTATGAATAGTAATGAAATTGTAACCTAGATGAATCCCCCGGACACATCCAGCCAGGATACAGTGAGGGTCAAAAATACACGGGGGCGGCGGGCGAATTCGCCCCCGAAATGCATTTTTCTCTGCATTTTTCGAAATCGGCATGATCGGATTGTGATCGAATGCCAATCCATTGATCACTTACAGCATTAGAACTTAATAGTAGCCCATAAAATTCGAATAAAGAGCTCCGGAAAATTGTAGCCCCCCAAAGTTGGAAAAGTAATGTAGCCCCCAAAAAACTTAGAAAGGGAGCCCCCGAAATAAAAATATTAATTTGAGTCAACCCAGTCTGACCCACCCACCCATGATTAACCCATTTCTGAAAATTAGCACAGTATTTTGGTAGTGATGCAGCGAAAAAATTAATATTTTTATTTCGGGGGCTCCATTTTCGGGGGCTACTTTTCCAACTTTCGGGGGCTACAAATTTCCGGGCTCTTTTTCGAATTTCAGGGGCTACTAATAAGGTATAATGCTGTAAGTGATCATTTTATAAGCATTTGATCACAATCCAATTTTTTTTTTTTTCGGGGGCGAATTTGGGCATTTCGGGAGCGAATTCGCCCGCCGCCCCCGTGTATTTTTTTCGCTGTAGTGATGTGCAGGGTAACTAGTCAATCAGGTTAGCACCCTACTCTTTTCAAGGAGTAGAATAAGTTCTAAGGGTGCATGAGGAGTGACTGTCTCATACACAGGACCTCTATTTATATTTATCATCCTATCCAAGGGACAGAGTGTTTTTTTGTGACTCCTTTCAAGCATATGAAACTCGAGGGGAAGGACGTTTAACACACGTGAGTTACATGTAACTCGAAGTTGATAAAAAAAATGCTGTGTCCAATGGTAGGATTCAAACCAGGGATCCTGTGCGCCTTTCAAGACACGCACACCCACACATTTCAGACACTAATCACCCCCAACTCAAAATAAATCATCCCAAATATTCATAGTGATTTGTTCCTTTAACACAGTCTGAGGTTTCACTTAGCATGGAAACGGGTTCATACATTTCTAGATTTTAAAGCACCCCCTTAAACCAAATGTCATGCTGATGTGTCCCTTTATGAATTCTGCAGTTTGACATAATTATAATGGTAATTGGCTGATCCATTTCTAGAGGGAGGTGGAACTAAAGATGTAACAGCATTACTTTCAAGACGACTGCATGCCCTGCAGAGCTCTGAAAACTTTGACATTATGTCAAATGATTGTGCAACATGGGGATATTTATAAAAATGTATTTTGGGTGTAATGATATACGTATAAAGTTGATCTGTAACCATTACTTCCATCCCCCGCCAAAAAACCTTTCAGTGCACAATACTACATGTATGCTGAGGCAGTGAAAGAATTAACACATAGCCTATGGGGATCCTGGTGCGCCAATGTTAAGTCAACTGGGATCTAGAAATCTAGTAGAAAACAGGTTAACAAATTGAAAAAAAAAGGATTGAATATATTCTCCATCCATCAATCGAGCTGTGGATATTTTGCATTTTTTATTCTTAGATTATTTATGTTACAGGATTGAGGGAATGTACACAATGTATGTCTTCATTAGAGGGATCTAGTAACTTTGTTGACATGTGCAAAAAGTGATGAGTGATACAATGTATATTGTTGTTATCTGATATGTCCACTGGGCGTTGTGTGAACTTTTCAAGTTAAATGGATGTTATATGGCCGAGTATTGAGCAAAAAAGTGATATTCACTAACTCATCGCACTCACTTTGTACACGGTTTTGACGATCCAGTGGATAATTTAACATCTGAACACTTCAATCGTAAATATCTTTTTAACGAAAGGGAAATTTGAAAAACCGAAACCTGTCCCATGCTTTTATTGTTAATACGAATAGAACAAGGTATGAGGGAACCGCTAGAACTCCAATTGGATTTTGACAATGTTACTAAGTCCCTTTAACCTGACCTAAATTTAGAAATTTGTGAGAGAAAAAAAAAGAAAAAGAAGATAAAAAGTGAGTGAGTGAGTGAGTGAGAAGGCTTTTTAAAAGTTGATTTTGAGGCTCAGTTGAGTTCTGCATACCAGATCTTGTAGGCCACAACCTTCTTTAATTTGTATGCCTAATTTTCGGATAATAATAATTTAAAATTTGAGTAATGTTTATCAAAAATAAAGGAGAAATAAATTGGGTTTCTAGTGGGCTCCCGTACTTCAAACCTGGTCAGCGATGTAAGTAGAACATTCAGCGTAAGCGAGCAAGCAGAGTGCTTAAATACACAGTGCTCCTAAAACAAATTTTCTTAGACCATTTCATGTCACATTTTCTTACCATGTATCAGCTGTCCTAATAGGAAATTTGTTCATTTTTTTCTGGTTTAAAAATCTGGAGTTCCATCTTAATCTGGAAAACTTACACCCCTGAACATTCTTAGTATGAAAAATGACTGAGCCCCCTTCCCTTTCTACACTCACAATTTACTTGGGTCTATAGATGTAAACTGGGCTCCAAAAGAAACTTATCACTTCTTCAGAGCGACACACATTAAAATCCAAAGCCTAAAAAGTAATCATAATCGGGCATAGAATAGATATAATACTCCTTAGCAAGCTCATCTAAAAAAATTATGTTTGCTTTAGGCAACAAAGAATAAAATAAGGTGAAGTTGCAAGAGGTCATTTTTCAAAAATCACAGAAACTGCTCGCTTTACGGGCACAGAGCTCGGTACGGACAATAGCCAGTCTAGTGGTTACATAACCCGCTTTGAAGTTGAATGAATAGCTATTGAAAGTTTTGAATAGACCGCCTTTCGTGGAGGTTCGCAGCGAGCAGTTTCTGTGATTTTTGAAAAGTGACCTGTAGTGATTCCATGGCATTTTTCTCTTTTTTTGGCAAAAGCAAACTTGTAATTTTTGAGATATGCTTCATAATGAGAATAATAGCTTATCTGTGTCTAAATATGAATCAATTTGGTGCTATGGATTTTAGTGAGCGTCGCTCTGAAAAAGTGATAAGTTTCTTTTGGAGCCCAGTTTATAAAGTCTCTCTGTAACCAAAATATTCAACAATATATTATATGTTTACCTCTATTCTTCAAGCAATAAGCGTTTCCACTTTCCACAGCCTGCTGCTCACAACTGGCTAACTCGTCGTTGGCATTTTCTCCTCCTTTCCCCTCCTCTTTCGCATTCATCGCCTCATCTACCCCCTCCTTGTTCTCCTCAAGATCCTACCCTCCTCCTCATAACTCCCAATTTCTCTAACCTTATGACAATTTCACTATCAACTCAACATACTTCAGCATATTTATTCTTCAAGCGATGCAACAGGCACTGTTTCCGAAGACTGCTGCTCACAACTCGCTAACTCGTCTACCGCTTCATCTCCCTTCCCCTCCTCTTTCACCTTCTCCTCATCATCTTTCCACTCATTCTCCTCCTCAAGATCCACCCCTCCTCCTCATAACTCCAAAATTCTCTAACCTCATGACAATTTCACTATCATCTCAAAATAATGAAGCATATTTACCTCTATTCTTCAAGCGATGCAACAGGCACGGTTTCCAAAGACGGCTGCTCACAACTCGCTAACTCGTCTTCCACTCCATCTCCCTTCTCCTCCGCTTTCCCTTTCACCTCCTCATCTCCCCTCTCCATGTTCTCCTCAAGCTCTATCCCTCCTGCCTCCTCCATGCCCAAGACTTGCTGGATCTCCCTTGCAGCTGCCTCAAGGAGCTTGATCTCCGCATGATCCAGACGCTCGGCCAAACCGGCAATGATGAGAGTGCTACAAATGGCTGTGCGCTCTTCGTTATTTTCATACAAGCTTACCAGAGGTATCGCACCATGCTCCTGCAGTGGGAAAAGTACAAAGATGATGAGAAAAAGGGAAAATATTTAAAATATTGATTTAAAATGAAATAAGGCAAACTTTGGACATATATGATCAAGCCCTGATCCAGACGCTCGGCCAAACCGGCAACAATGAGAATGCTATTTTAAATGGTGATGTGCTCTTTGTTATTTTCATACAAGCTGACCAAAGGTATCGCACCATGCTCCTGCAGTGAGAAAAAAAGGTGTGAAATAAGGGAACTAATTTAAAAAGATAAATTCAAACATAGAGGAAACTGACTAGAAATATTTAAATGATTGAAAATGAGCAAAGAAAAATAGGCTTCGCCGGGAATCGAACCCGAGACCTCCGGATTGCTAGACCGGTGCTCAAACCATCAAGCCACGAAGACCTTTGAATGGTGGTTGTTCCCATGAAACCCTTTTCAATGCTCGATTAGTCAGAAGCTTTATAAACTGGGCCAATCCCAAGGATAAAAAGATAAATTTAAAATGAGGCAAACTAAACAAAAATCTAGAAAAATGCTGCATTTATAACCCGTTCAGGACTGGTCCCGAAAATATTCGGGCTTTGGTCTGTGGAGAATACATGTTGTAGCAAAATCAATCTGTCCTGAGCGGGTTAAAAGGAGATTTGAAAGGACAATGAAATCCGGAAAAATTGTTGCATGCACTATCAGACACTAAATTTGATAAATTTAGTCCCTGAAAATTTCAGCACAATCGGTCCAGAAATAAGAAATCTATGGCTCTTTGAAAATAGCCATTTATTTCTATGAGTGACTCAAATTGGCAATGCACACTGGCAAAGTTGTGGACTACTCCCCATATATATGTTTTGTACACATTTCAAATTTGTTAAATTTTCTCAAAATATTTGTTTACTCTTCGTTTGAGCTCAACATGTTTTGTGGAATACATTTATACACCAAATATCATGATTTTGGGGAATGGAAAAGTGTGACAATGAAGAAAACTGTACAAATTTGAATATTTGTGTACAAAACATATATATGGGGAGTAGTCCACAAACGTTGCCAATTTGAGTTCCCCATGGGAATAAATGGACATCTTCAAAGAGCCACAGTTTTCTTGTTTCTGGCCCGATTATGCTCTAATGTATTCGCTCGAAGAGTTCATTTCCTAAAGCATAAAAGAATATTTGTTTTTAAACAAAAAAAATGAAGAAATGAATGTAAAGTAATATTTGATGAACTGAACGTTCATAGTGACCACGTACATGTAGCTTCAAAAGCAGATCTACATGTAGGATGATTTTGTACATACTTGCAATTTCTGCGCTTTGGGGTAAATTTCAGTCAGATGATCATTACTTTCTCTTTTGCTTTCAAGAGCATTCCTCTCAAATATCAACAGATTATGCCTCTTTACAAACTTACTGTTCTAGAGGAAACCAATATTTGCCACATTTCGTATCTTACCCTTTGTGCTTGAAATTCAGAAGAAAGGCAGCAAATTATGCCTGTACACCTAAATCAGAAATGTGATATAACCCAGTATCCATTTCTATATTTTCTCCCGAGCTTTGATGTTTGAAGTACTTACTAAGCAGAACAAAACAACTGCAGCAAAGAAACCATGATCTGTCTTGAAAACAAAAAATAAATGCCTTGAAAACTGGCTATCTGTAATAGATACAGTATCACATTTTTTGCCTATATTTCAATCAACTTTTTAAAATGTTAATGTGGAAAGCTAAGAGTTATAAGAATTACCTATAATTTATATTTCAATCTTATTATAAGAAAGACAATTTTAAGTTTTCAAAAAATTTCCAATTGACATCTCGACATTCTCAAAGTCTCCCAGCTTATAATCAATATTGCGTTTAACACCCATGAAACAATTTAATTCTAAGGAATAAAGCTTATAAATACTTCATGAACAGCGTTAGCTCTCTAAAAATGTCAACGTTTTTTTAATAACAAAAGTGGCGTTATTAATCAAGGTAACCCTTGTCTACCGGAACAGGGTGGGCCGTGTACAAAGTCTATAGGGATTTCAGATGCTTGAAGGGAACGGGTTACCAAGTAACAGAGGAATATGAGGAAAAGGGATAGGAATGATTATGGCTAGAAAAAAAAAATTGACATTTTTATTTTATTCTCTTCACTCTTTGATTCGCTAGATAATAATGGAGAAAGGGGGGAGGCAGGTTTCTTACATCTATAAAATAATAATGACTCCAACTACAATAGCGGATTTCACTTAGCGCTGCTAGTATAAGCCTCTTAAAGGTGTTTACGTGTAGACAAACACAAACTCAGCCTCCGGTTTGCCTGTCCCCTGAGATACGTCAGGAGGTGAGAATGATTCCCTCTTACAGCGTGTTCACACACACACACAGAATTATCATCCCTTAACCCTATCTTAACTGGGCTATTTGAGACCAGGTTTTTACTGGGGGGGGGGGGGGGGTCAATTTGACCCCCCCCCCCCTAACATCTCGGAGACCGCTCGTCCGATTCACGCATGGAGGTACATTGAAGTGTTAGCGACGCGTTCATGTTTTCGTTTAATCAATCCAATGTTAAATATGCAAATTATACGCATATTAATTAGCGAAAAACGCTAATTTTATGCAAAAATCCTCTTTTTGTCTGTAAATCACTAAATATTGCTCAGAATATGCTGATTTTGTACATGAATATTCTCTATGACTTAATTAACAGGTTTTCAAAAAAAAAAATTTGTTTTAATGTGTTTCTTTGTTTTTGGAATTTCTTATGTATTTCTTTGTTTTTTCGACTTATGTTTTTTATTGTTTTTTTCCAATGGAAATAATTATTGACCATTATCCAACCATTTTTAGCCCCAAATTACATAATTGCAGTGATTAGAATGAAAAATAATGAAGATTTTGTCTTTTCTAGGAAAAAAATCAATTTCCATAGGATTTGTACACAAATCACAAAATTTAGCGATTTTTGGGCCGACGCTCACTTACAAAAGGTCACGTGACTTTAGAACGGTATACCCGGTCGTCGCAATTTTGGTCTCAAAAGTTGCGCAAGACTTCAATGAAAAAACTCATGAAATCACGCGGCAATATCTGCGCGCGTTGCGGAATTATCGCGCAAAAAGGCGAGGGGGGGGGTCAAATTGACCCCCCCCCCAGTTAAGATAGGGTTAATCATGACTAAAGAATCATGACTAAAGAATCATGATTAACGAAACGTACGATACGTTCACACACACACAAAAACAAGATCCCAAACCAGCTGGCCTTCAGCTCCACGAAACATCGTATAAGTGCGCAGTTTGCTACTGCGCAGTGTGTTGTCTTTTTTTCTGTCTGCTGTCTTCTGTGGGGGCGCGGTCACGTTAAGCCACGCCCCGTTATACAAGTCTCGTATAGCTAATCATGATTAAACGAGCGACCGGTTGTTCACACACAAAACGATCGTGATTCTATAGTCAGCTCTCGTACGAAACGATGCTCAAACCCCCGTTTCGTTAATCATGATTAGCTATACGTCGTTTCGTTATTAGTGAGCGTTCAGACACACAATTTCTGTCGTATAGCTAATCAGGAGCTGATTCTTTAGTCAGCTCCTGATTCTTTAGTCATGATTAAGGGATGAAATTTGTGTGTGTGAACACGGGGTTATTAAACTGAAGAGTTGGTGAAAGCCATCCTGAATCTCAAGTCAATGATGATTTTTAGGTGGACAGTGGTGTGTGATTGTGCCTTGAAGAGTTTGGTGAGTGTAATCCTGAATCTCAAGTCAGACAAATCAATGATTATTTTAGATGCACGTACATTTGTATTGTGTACTTGTGCCTTGTTTGCGATTCCCCAGCCCCAGCACTCAAGATGAAGGGGAAATGGGGAAGATCCAGGGGCGTCGATCCTGGGGGGGCAGGGGGGGCAGTCGCCCCCCCCAATGAAAATATTGGGGGGGGCGAACATATCATTTCGCCCCCCCAATAATTCCGAAAATGAGGAAGAAAACAATCAAGTGATATAATGCCAAAGAGGGGGAAAGACACATTTATCAATAATTAATCTTCAAAATAGCCGTTTTCTAGTTTGAAAAGGACTGTAAATCTCTTTTTTGCCGCGCGCTTCGCGCGCATACAGTTTATCATATTGCAAGTTTCATTTGGGTTGCGGGATCTCACCTTTTGATGGGCAGCGTAATTTCTCAAACGAAGTTAATTAAACCCTCATCTATAGATAGCCCACCGTCACAGAAAATAAAATAATCTGAAATATATCTTTCAGTCAATTCGGTCCATATGCGCTGAACGCAAATTATATTGGAATATTATCATGTCCCCCCACATTTGAAAGTGGTGAAGATTGTCCCCCTCCCTTTGTCATTATGTAAGTTTGGTTCCATACTTATATACTTCATATTACGTGAAATTTCTGTCTCAGGAGTGCACCAAATCGCACAATTTCGCGCCCAAAAATACAAAAGCTCCCGTACTGTGGGAGGGGGACACCCCCTCCCACACCCTCCCCCGCTCGGTCGCTTCGCTTCCTCGCAATGTCATCCCTCCAGTTTTGAGAAGTCTTTGACACTCTTGCTTAGTTTCATGGGAGCCCAATGCCCTAGACTATATCGATGGCTCTATAGTATACAGGATCACGTAGATCCATCTCATGCAAGGCTCAATCTTTTCCTCGCTTTGCCCTTTAAAAATACGTTACGAGTATAGCTAGGTTCACTACTTTATACAATTTTTACACCCATGATAGGAGTTGCAAATGTCTGAAATCTAAAAGCTTCCGGGGGCTCCGCCCCCTGGACCCCCATTATTGCCCCACAATGTGGGTGCCCCCCAAAATCAGGTCTTCGAGCCATCAAGCCACTTTTAATGAGCGCATAATACAACTTTCGGGCATGACATCGTAGGGCTTTGAGCTCAGTGGTCACTCTGGAAAAATTTTCAAATCTCGCCCCCCCAATATAAAAAACGGATCGACGCCCCTGGGAAGATCCCTTCGAAATGACGGTTTGTGAAATGAAATATGGTCTCATCCAGCTGGAGACCATTAAATGTTCATATTACAGTCAAACCTCTGTATAAAACCTTGTGTGTGATTCCCTAGCCCGGCCCAGCACTCAAGATGAAGGGGAAATGGGGAAGATCCCTTCAAAATGACGATTTGTGAAATGAAATATGGTCTCATCCAGCTGGAGACCATTACAGTCACCTCTCTATGAAACCACCCAGGGGAGAGATGACAGGTGGTCCTTTATAAGCAGGTGGTCTCTACAGACAGGTTCACGAACCCATTCCGGATGGGTCTCGAAAAACACCCAGGCTGCATGAATATGCACATATGAAATCACCTTAACCCCTTGACCACAGGAACCGGGTGTGTTGTGTACAAAGTCTATGGAGATTCCAGAATCTCAAAGGGAACGGGTTAGTAACATTGTCCAAATCCTCAAAATAAAATTTTAATTCTAGCAGTTCCCTCATACCTTGTTGTATTCGTATTAACAATAAAATCATGGGACCAGTTTCGGTTTTTCAAATTTCCCTTTCGTTACAAAGATATGTACGATTGAAGTATTCAGATAAGAAAAACTCGGGTGGAGTTATGAAACCGTGTACAAAGTGAGTGCAGTGAGTTAGTGAATATCACTTTGCATTTCGCTCATTACTTGGCCATGCAATGTCCATTTGACTTGAAATTTTCACACAATACCCTGTGGACATATGAGATAACAACAATATACATTGCATCAACCCTTCATCACTTTTTGCACATGTCAACAAAGTTACTAGATCCCTTTAACACATTTTTTTTCCGAAGGAAAATGCAATTACTTGATATCAAATGTATTGATCAATTAAGTTTTTGGGGCTAGTAATTGCATATTTGGAGTGTAAAATGGGTAGAAACTTGTCATTTCCAAGATTTTTAGGGAGGCTATTTCTGACCTTGGTAACTACATTGTATTAAACCAGTGCATAAAGCAGCCAATCACAAACAGGGGCTGGGATGTACACCTAATATAGTTTTGCCAGGTAGCCACAGCCCACCAAGACTGCGAGCATTTTTTCAAGAATACACAGTCATGAAATTGATGTTCCATAACCCCCAATTGTGTAACATTGCCAACATAACCAAAACTAAAGGACAAATTCAAAGGGGCGGAAATTAATTTTGTGGATACTGACCATGATAATAGCTGATTTCTCCATCAGTTGATCATGCGTGCATGCCCAAGGCAGAAATGCATAGCACGTAGAATAAGCCTCCCATAGCAACCATGGCTTTTGGTTTGCCTGAACAAAAACTTCCGTCTAGGGGTTTAAGCTCCGGGGAAACTTGATCCGGCTTGATACGATAATAATGATCAGTTTGAGATAATCTGATTTTGATCTTACTCTGTTCTTTCCATAGATATCAATTTGAGATAACACTCACTCAATCAGTAGATCACAAGTCAAACAAAGCATAAATTGTTCCTGATACTTCAGTTTGGCTGATTGGCTGTTTGTGTGTCTGTCATGGATATGTATGTACATGTACACGTATGGGTGTAGATTAGCCTCTGGTTTGTGTATCTCAAGAGACAATGTGCTGAAGGCCTGGGAAGGTATTAAAGTTTTATTGTTTTCTCTTCTAGACCTTTCTAATCATTCTTAAGCCCTCTTATCTCAAAACACTACCATGCCCTTTAGATAAGGCAGGGCTTGACACTCCCATAGACCTGCTGGCCAGGGGCCAGTGAAACTGCACTCCGAGCCAGCTAAAACTGATCAAAGTAATATTTTGGTGGCCCGATCGGGCAAACAGATTTTCAACCACGACATGCTTCATCTATAATCACAGGTTTGATCAGGAAAGAGTGATATTTTGTTTAGATTTATAAAATGTATAAAAATGAAATTTTGGGGCCAGTAAATTTTTCTTTCGGGCCACTAGAAAAGGGGAAGAAATTATTTCCCTGGCCCGACTGGGCCACTGACAAATATGGTAAGTGTGGAGCTCTTCACTTCCCAACCCAAACATTACCTTGCCCTTTAGATAAGGAATGATGGTTTAAATACAGCCTACTTTCCATCTTCAGGGGGGTGTTTCACAAAGATCCTAAGTTAAACTTAACTCTAAGTTGGACTTAAAATGTGGGGTAAGCCATTTGTAGCCTTGGAACAAAATATATTCAAAAGCAAAAATGCAAGTATTTTAGACTTTTCATAAATTTTACATGAAGAACATGAAATATCTTTGAAACAACATTTAATGCCTTTTAAAAAGGACTTTTATAATTTGTTTTCAAAGACGCTAACGGCTTTCCATACTTGTTAAGTCCAACTTAGGATCTTTGTGAAACACCCCCCAAAAGGACTAACTTCATATCTAATGCTGATGGCTCGGGTGATTAAGTTATCACTGAAATAAATGGAAGGGGAAAATAGGGCAATTTAACGATCAAAATACAAAACAACTTACTGTATGTTTAAAGAGTTGAATAGAAAACTGGTTTGGAATGCTTAATTTTAGAATGCTAAAAGGGTTGAAAATGCTCCCCCCCCCCCCCCCCCCCCCCCCCCCCGGTCCCTCAGCAATCAGGGCCCTGTTTCATATTATTGTAATTGTTGCAAAACCTAGTAATGAACAGGTTAACCCAGTACATACATGTATGGAAGACTTGTATGCTGTACATCAATGCAGGAATTAATTCTTAATTTTAGGGGGCTACTTTTCCAATCTGATGGATATCCAGACATTTTCACATAATACCCATAGGGGCTACCTACACATTTCAGGGGGCTATTTTGAAAATTAGGGGGCAAAATCGCCCTCGGCCCCCGTATATTTCCTACCCTGCTGTACATTAACTCCATGAGGATTGCAAAACCTAGTAGGGAACAGGTGAAGTACAGGGATAAACTCTAAGAGATGGTGTGGGATATTGGGTGGCTGTGTGGGTGTATTTTGGCATTGATTTTTAGAGGTTCTAATGGTTTATGCTTGGAAACGATGTAGCTGTGTATTGAGTGACATGTTTACATCAGATCTGCTCATCATCATGCTTCCTTTGCACATGGATGCTTAAGATGTTCATTTAGGAAATTTCATAAGATTCTTCCAAAAGGGATGATTTAGACTACAATAAAAAATTTAAAAAGTAATCAAGTAACACTTTTCATATTAACGTGCATGTAATAGCAGAGACATTTGTAAAGTCATATTCTATTTAATACTTTTGTTCCCATTTTAGCAAAACAAGGTACAAAATGCTTTGTGTTTGTGCACAAAACCTGCAAGCTGCGTGAGCTCACAAAAATAGGCGGAGCTTATTTGTTCGCAATTGTCTTTACCTTTATTAACTGACTACTGATGTGTCTTTACATTTAAATAAAAAACATTTTTCTGTGTGGGGTGTTTCCAAAAACTGTTTTTTACCTTTAAAGAATATCCAACCCAGACAATATTCTGAACAGATGGTTTAAATAATGAAAAGAAGAATGAGAGGATTCATCAATGACATTTTGAGCAAGATGAGCTAAGAAATAAGACAACTACGACTTACTGTAGCATGCATTTTATTTGCTTAAAGGGATAGTCCACCCAGACGATAAATGATTTAAATAATGAATATAATGATGAACCATCAATGACATTGTGAGTTTGTAACCAATACAAAATAGAAGGAGATGTGTACTGGGACATATAATATGACTTTTATACTAGGCATTTGTCATTGTCAGAAAGCAGTGTGAAAACACGAATGACATATGATCAGACTATAATCATTTACCTTTCTTTGGGGTGTATACTATACGTGAAAGATGCTACATTAAATGTGAGATTTAGCAATGTGTCATGCATATTTGAAGAAGTATGTATACATGTAAGATGTCCTTGCATACCCAGTTTGTTTGTGTCTAAGCATAATCGCTCGGATCTTTCCAGAGCGATAATATACGAAGTATGTAAATTCAACTCTCCAGGGCTCCAGCTGCCTCGCAAATACAGTGGTAGAGCAAACTCTGCAAACAGTGCACCGAGTAAATGTTGTTGGATTGGACCACGGACTGTCCTTGGAATTACCCAGTTAGATCATGTCCAACCATAATCAGTTAGATCTTTCCCGGAACTACATGTATGAGCTTCGTGTAAATTCCCCACTCCAGGATTTTCCGCTATCTTGCTGCAACAACAGTGATACATGTCACAAGTGGGAGAGACTGTGAGATGCGAATATATTGTTCTTCTTGTCAAGGATGTTGTCACATAACTCAGGATAGCATAAATGTATGCCTGATGGATAGAAAATTTGCAAAATCAAATTTTCCTCCAGATTAAACAAAGGACATCGCCTGACAGGAAACGCATTCGCCGAACGAGAAATGCATACGAACAGAGGCGAAAGGATTGAAAATGCAGCGTTCCTTCGGGCTTCTGTTAACCCATTCACTAAACTTAAAGCCCGGCGCAGACAGAGCCGACTCGACCCGATCCGACTGGTTTCAATCAGGCTAGAGTCGGGCCCGGTCGGTCGGAGCCGATTCATCGTATTGAATCGGCCCCGACTGGCATCCGACTGTCTCTCGACTGGCAAAATGTATGTCGCGAGGCACTGAAAACTGAGCCGATCCGAATTAAAAACAGTCGGATCGGGTCGAGTCGGCTCTGTCTGCGAAGGGCTTTAGGGAACTGGCTGGGTTGTGTGTAAAGTCTATGGAGATTTCAGAATCTCGTAGTGAACGGGTTTATGCTATCAGGTGATATGTGACATGGGCTTAAAGACCATCTAGTGAGGGGATGCTACACCGCGTGTCACCATTTTTGACTAGGCTAGTTTGCACTGCATAACGCTGAGCCAATACGTGTTACCCATTGTGCGTAAGAAGTTCGCAAGATGGCACCTTATTTAGGAAAATTCTTAAATTGGCAACACATTGTGATATTTTAAAAACAGATTTTGGCGTTCAAATTGGCAACTTTGCGGCAAAGTCACTTCATATTTGTCTTAAATTGTAATTACTAAATATTGTCCACCTATTTTTATGTCATTAAAAGGTTAAACAAAATTAGTAGTTGCCAATTTGTAGAGGAAAACGATGATAAATTTTGCCATAAAATAGCTCTCGTCCTTGATGGGTTAAAACATGCATTATCCATAGACCCTAGTCCCAGTATGTTTACCAGGTTTAGACGTAGAATGTCCTTGAAGTAATCTCTGTTTTCAGTGAGATCTTTCCTGGGACTGCGCTCTCCAGGGATACATTTAACCCCTTGACCACGGGTACCAAGTGGGTTGTGTACAAAGTCTATGGGGATTTCATAAACTCGTAGGGAACAGGTTAAATGACACCACCAACAGTCAATTGCAAATATTGGCTCATGGAAGAATGTACTACCTGTGCATAGTAGACTTAACCTTCAAGTTTATTACCGCAAGTTTGTATCATTCCCAGATCTATTTGTACTACAGTCAAACCTGTTTCAGTCTATAAAGAATATCCGTTCATTACATACAGTAAAAAAAAAATACGCAGGGGCTAAGAGGGATCTGGCTCCCGAAATTCCCCCCAAAAAAGCACCTGAAAATGTAATTTTGCATCAAAGAGTGAACAATTAAAAACCATTTCAGAGTGCTATTAATATTTTCATGCAGGCAAGCTTGAAAGCTTGAAAGGTAGTCGCCTAAATTGGATACTACCCTTGACCATGGTCTAATTCATAGTCTGGATGCTGGTGTAAAGTGGTTTACGCTTGATTGCTGCTACTATACAGGCTTTTGAAGAGCACTTTTCATCCATTTAACTTGAGGAAAATTTAAAAGCATGAACATTGAGTCATGATAACCAATGATAACAAATGAGGTGAATTTTCTTTGTGCCCTGATCGGGCAAGTAAAATTATAGAATTATCCAATCTTGGTGTCCCACAAAACAGTATTGAATGGCCTCAAACAATGAGCATGATATCAAAACCTGTTAAATTTTGTTGCCCACTCGACAAAGTAAAATTTGAATAAAATTATTGTGGTCCAAAGCTTCAATAATCCCTCTGATAGTATTCACTTTTCACAACATCTCAAACTGTGTATAAAACAAAAACATGCAGCTTACCTCGACGCAAGCAACCAGGACCTTATTGGAGACGGTCTGCACCATGGTCGTTATGGCTTCAGCCGGCCACTGGGTCCCCGGCTGAAGTGGGGTGTCAGGGGGGAGATCAGACGGGGGCTGAATACCGGCCAGCCGGCAAAGTCTGCACTGCGTAGGCAGGTCTAAGAACTTCTCGGGAAGTTGCCGAATACTGAAAGTAAAATAGGACAAATATATTCATTATTTTTCTCGCATTCTTTTCTTTTCATTTTTTTTTTTTTGGGGGGGGGGGGGGGGGGACACGACTGGTTGGTTATAAAGGTTGCATTCAGTTAGAAAAGTAAGACATACTGTACAGGTAGACGACGATTAATTAAAATGGTAGAAAATATGCTCAAATAAAGAAAAATAATGTTTAAAATAGATCTTGAATATAATACCCCCAAATTTTATCCTCCCTCCCTCCACCCCACGACCTACCTGTACATGAAAATAACAGCTTCTGTCTTTCGATATTCATTGATCAGATCAGAGTCAAATCAACAATCAAATAAATTAATAAATATTCTTTGAACATGATGTGACCAAACTTGACTGCCAATGCAATGATCACAATTATCCATCAAATAAAAGCATTGAAATAAAAACATTAAAACATTTAAAAAAAGAAGAATACAAATTAATTCCCAATATGTCTCCCGTGAGCAGACATTCCCACCATGTCTCCACCGGGAGTCAAATACTTTTTAACCCATTAAAACAACCCCCTCAAAGACATCTTGTGCAGGGGTCTATGGAAACAGTGTGAATTAGCAAAATCTAATAAAATACAAGGGGTTAACCTTCGTCAACGAGTGGAGCTCATCTTCTTATTTGACGAGTAATTTGTAAAGTTGCCTCAGAGAAATGGGGCAAGACCCGTTAGCCATGTTTGCGTTCCAGTTATTATGACGAATGATACGCAAAAGTCTCACGCCGCCGCGGGACGCCTTTTTAATTGTTTGATGACAAGGGCCCGGGGGAGGCACTTTTCTACTCATTTGATATCAGAGTGTTGATGAAATTGTTTTGAGCGTTTGGTGGTGGCCTGGTGAGAGGTTAAATGTTTTCCAATTCTCTCTCTCGTTTTTTTTTAAGGGGAGTATCAATCAGTCTTTGTTAAAGGGTCATTTTATGTGGGCTTTCTTTAAAAGTAAATACCCTGTCGTCTTATTGATTTTATTGGTTAATGTCCAAACTCTTGTATTATTTAAAGGTTTTGTTTTCCTCAACCTCTTTAAAATCGTTAAACTTGTGCACTTAGGTTGTTAACCTTTAAAGGGGTAGTACAGTTTTGGTCAAACTGAAAGTAAGTAACTCAACTTAACAAAGTCATTAAAAATTTGCTATAACTCAACAATACCAGAATGTTTAATAGAAAAACATATAAATGGCTATTAGTAGTAGGGCTGTTTCCATTCTAAGAGCAGCTGTTAACACGAGAGGGCGGCAGGGCGCCCTCTTTACACTTGAAAGCTTCAACCATTTCTTATCAACAATTTTGAAAGTGATGTTTGGTTCAGATACTGATTCAATAGAATCAAAAACAATTTAAAAGCCATTTTATCTTTTTTTGAAAGTGTGTAGGCAATTTAAATATTTTCTTAAATCATTGAATCAATGTTGGGGCCAAACATCGATTCCAATCAGACATAGTTATGGATATTTCAGCTGTTTTTGAACGGATTTTAATAAGAGGTTCATATTGTCTTAAAAATCATGTACTCTTTCAGATTGTGCACAGTTTTGTTTTTCATTACCTCATGAATACATTATTTCTTGAAGCCCCAAAAATCTGAACTATCCCTTTAAAGAAACAGAGCAAAAACAATATTCCTGTATACTCTAAGTACAAAAACTGGCTTGGCAATCTATTCAAGTTAAATTGGGTCTGATGATTTATGTCTGAAACGTTCGGAAAAATATTTAGAGGGTTTGATTGGAAGATCCTTCTTGTGAGTTTACAATCTGTCAGCCCGTGGTTCCATTTGAGTTAATTTGCCAGAGTACTTGGGACGTGTATATTTCACTCTGACGTGTGTAATACACTGCAGGGTGAGCTATGTGCAAGTCGGATGTTTCAAGAAGTCTAAATCAATCTTACTTTATTTGTTTAAAAGATAAATCCTTAAAGCAGGGCAGACGGTGACCTTTGCAAATTAAAAGTGTTCTATACGGAAGCCTTTTAATTTTCCTCTCTTTTTATCAAACAGTCAAGTTTAATTGTAAAAAAGGAATTTAAGCCGTTGCATAAATGATGACACACGCAGTACCCAGGGGGACCGTTGTACCCCGGTATCCCGCGTTGTGTAGCGCCATCTTGTGTCCACTCGAAGTACAACCGTATTGCGTTGTGCATGCAGTGCAGCGCGCGATTGTATGCACGCTATACCCACAGTACAGCCCTAAAAATTAAATAAATAATTAAACAAAATGGCGGATCTTCGTCTGGTACCCCAGGGTACCGTTTATGTCATCAAATGGTCAATTTCCATAGATGTGTACATTAAAGGGGTAGTACAGTTTTGGTAAGGTTGAACTTTAGTAACCAAACCTGGACAGTAACATTATAAACTAATAGTTATAACTCCACCATGCTCGAAAGGTACACAAAATTACAAACGACTAAGTAAAAAGCCCGTTATCATTCAAAAAGAGCCATTTAAACACAAGAGGGCGCTTTCTAAAAAGGCATTGGTTTCAACCATTTTCCATACAAAATTATGCATGTGATGTTTTATTGAAATAATGATTAAATAGAGAGATCATCAACAACTATTTAAAAAACACTTTTGAACATTTTTGAAAAAGTGAAAGCATTTTTTTAATTTTTTGAAAAAATCATCTAATTTCTTGGGCCCCAAATAATTATAAGATCAGATATATACTTATTGATATTTCAGCCATTTCTGGGTCGATTTTGACCAAATAAAGTTTATTCTGCCATTAAAATTGCATGTTCTCTCGAATTCGACACAGTTTTTCATTACCTCACAAAAAAATTGTGATGTAATTGGAAAAACTGAAACATGTCCCATGCTTCTACTGTTGATACGAATACAACAAGGTATGAGATAACAAGGTACTGTATGATAGTTCCAAGTAAGTTTTGAGGATTTGGACAATGTTACTAGATCCCTTTTAATAAATCCTCCGCGGTATTATACAAGATCATAATTCCTGTTTGTGGAAAATTGGAAATCTTAAGATTACTTTATATATCACCATCCAACAATAAGGTAGAAGAGCTAGTCAAGATGCAGAGCTCTCTGTAACAAAACTATGCAGTGAAAAAAAAACGGGGGGGGGGGGGGCTCAGGGCGAATTCGCCCCCTAATTGCCAAAAAGAGCCCCAAAAAATTTGCATCGAGTTCAATGCAAATCAATTTTTGGAGTGTTATTTCCATGCAGCCAAGCTTGAAAATAAGCCCTCAAAAATTGTATTTTTCATTTTTTCCCTGAAACTATGTGACAAGAGAAAGAGACTGAGCAGTTTGCAGGATGTATGTGGCAATCAAATAACATATTAAGTACATGTACAGGTGGAGATTTGCTACAGAGATACAATTACTACCCACAGAATCGCCCATAGGGTACATGAGGGAGGTTCATGATAACATGCATCATCCATAGTGTTATCACATGACATGGACGAGATGCCTACATGTCTACAACTCTGCACTGATGTGCAGAGGGGGGGGGGGGGGGGGGGGGGGGGGGGCTTCACACTGATTTGAAAAGTTTAAAGGGTACCACCACCCAAAAATAATATTCTTATAAGTTATATTTAAAAGGTAACATTTTTAGTAGTCCATTCATTCAAAGAAGTTCAGAAAAATATGTTTCCAGAAAAATGATACTGGAAAACGCATCACTATATACTACAACATGTGTTTATAAATGGGTCTGCATACGAAGACAACCTTTTGTCTAGGACACAAAGATTTATGATGTTTTTCGAAAATAACTAACTGGCTGTCAATAGTTCTAAGTCCAACTTAAGATCTTTGTAAAAACACCCCCAGTTCAGACAGGAGGAAATCAAGAAGAAGAAAGTGGGATTCAGACTGCATCCACCAAACCTGGGGGTGTATTCTGAAAAAGATTTTAAGTTAAAATTGATTTTATCTACGTCACTAAAATATACTTTTATTAAAAGAGAGCAAAGAAAAATGTGATTCCAACGGGATCCCATTTCTTTTTGCTCTCTTTTAATCACATTATATTTCTGGTCAGTTTCCTTATATGTTTGAATTAAAATATACTTAGCATATCGCTATTCCTTATTTACAGTTTTAAAATTTTGGTGACGTAGATAAGTATGACGTAGATCTATACAATAAATTTTAACTTAAAATCGTTTTCAGAATACACCCCCTGCAGTCCTGTGCTGAATTGTTTCTAATTATTAAATTATTCATAAACCAACAAAGGCTGCTCACCATTAATGAAGAACTAACGCTAACCATTACTCTAACCAAATTCAATGAAGCATTAAAACGCTAACCATTACTTTAACCAAATTCAATGAAGCACTAACGCTAACCATTACTCTAACCAAATTCAATAAAGCACTCTAACCAAATTCAATGAAGCACTAATGCTAACCATCTCTAACCAAATTCAATGAAGCACTAACACGCTAACCATTACTCTAACCAAATCCTTAACATTGACCTAACCCAACCTTCACTAAGATGTTCATTCGGTGATATAACTCTTTCAAGATGTATGTCCCCAGAGCAAATGCCTTGTCACATTTTAAAGGCATATATGCGTGGGTTATAAAGGGTAGTCAGCAAATTCCAACTCGACTCCACCGTAATCTCTCGAGGTAAACTCACGATATGTGTTGGATCGATCGAAGAGAGGTGCTTCGAAATATCTGAACAAAGGCCTTCTTATGAAATTGCATGCAGCAAACAAATTTCTCACGCTGTCACCTAGGCATCAAACGGCGGCACTTTGAAGTCGGTTGCGGTTAAGCGTGTTACGTGATATTTTCGCTCGTAAACATCTCTGATGGATCTCCATTCGACTAGTACAAACATTCCGAACGCGACTATTTTTTATGAATTTTTGACTCGGGTATTCGGAAGCGGGACAGTTTGCGATCGCTACTTATAACTGAGCCAATGGGGATTACGTACCGTGCGTAAAAGTGCGCAAGATGGATCCACGCGTCTATTAACCCACGCCTATATGCCTTTAATCAACCGTGTAGGCAAGTAATCAATCCCAACACTGCATTTCACAAGACGTTAAATCATCTTTATGTAAACTACGAAGCACTATAACTATGACCTCATCTTGTACTGGGTACAGTCAACTTGTTAAGTTAATTGAATAGATTCACATTCACACAAAACTACCAGTACCTAATAAATTCAAGCAATTTATATGCCAACTTGATAAATGGACTGTTTTCTAAATATGTCAAGATTAGATTTAGTATCAAACCAGACAACTTTTAATTTTGTTTCACCTAAATGTACTTGATGCACGGTAGCTCTAAGGTTTGTCAATATTTATGTAATTGTGTTCAGCTGTTTAATCTGTGTAGGGATCACGGCCGGTATTTAAAGGTAAAGGCCAGTTTTGGAAACGCCCCCCTCTCAAAAAAATGAAATGGAAGCTCTTACTACCAATAATGTGAAAGAATATAATTGTACTAATATAGGATTATCAAAATTTGGCCAAGAAACCGCCTACTAATTGATATATTTGCAAAAATTATAAATTGATCTAGGGCCAGATAGATATCGCCAACGCGGAATCGCTCATACGCTACGTGTATTACGACCACGAGGTGTACACGAGGTGTCGCTCTATACGGGCTTGTCCCTAGCTTGTCGATATCTCCCCCAGCGCTAGCGGCGCTGACAGGTCTGAACAGGCGGTGGATTTATGAATTTCACAGGCGGATATTGGATTTCTTCCAATATTTCTGTATTTAATGATGCTTAGGTTCTGATTTTACCACACAAGCCCTATTTCAATACATATTCAACAATAATGATCAATATAGATGTATTCGGCTACTTTCCCGAAACTGGACTTGGGCTTTAACTCAAAATTTAACTTTAATAAGTTACTTAACCAACATTAAGATTTGATTAATACATTAAAGTTCTGAAGATCTTTCAAAATTGTTGATGTCATAACGTTTTCAAATATTACATTTTGACTTTGTTTTACTGAAGTAAAAGAAGTAAAAAATAACTTTAATACGAGTTCTCAGCATACAAAATGTTAAGTAGATTTCTTACTTAATCTAAGTATTGAATTGAATACCAGCCCTGGTTCCATATTCATGAAACCCTGCTAGCTTACATGTAGTTCTTTGCTTAGTGCATTTCAAATGGTACAGTTTTGTGCACTAGAAACAGTTTTCCTAGTCCTAAACTAGGGTTTAGCCTTTGATACCTACATGTACTAAGCTAACCCTATTATTTAGCAACTAAAATATTGTGTGTTTAATGCAAAGCCACATCATCAGATAAACTTAGCATGAGACTAAGCTAGCATGCTTGTATGAATATGGGCCCTGATCTTTTCATAATTTTGTATTAAAGGATTACTGTATTTATAACGTGGTTATGTTCGCGGTGCAGTAATTTTCGCAAATTTCGCGAAAAAAGTCGGCGTCCGCGAATAAAACCCGCGAATATAAATCCGCGATTTGCAATGCGTGTGAACACTTGCTCGGCCGCGAAATTAAAAACCTGCAAATGTGTTTTTGTATCGCTCAGCGCAAAATATTAATCGCGTGAAAATAGCAATGTTTACAGTTTCGTTGGGCACAGGAATCATTTACAGATTGCGATTTTGTTTGGTTTGACCTTTAAAAAAGCCAGGGGGTAGGGGGTAGTGGTGGAGGGGCCCCTCCAAATTTGTTGTATTTATTTTTTGTTTAGTCTTGCGCATCCTTTAAATGTGCGAGAGTGCAATAATGATGTCTTGGGTTTTGGCACAATTTTCGTAATAGTCAATCAATTAATTTTTACTAAATAATGCTAATTCTAATTCATATATTACCACAATTTCTTTAACAATTACAAGCGATACAGCAACCAAATATTTAGCAAGGTGCAAAAAAGGCTAGCAAAAATTACATGAAAAAGATACATGCATATTTGTACTTAGTTACTTTAATAGTTATTTGTAACACTATCTTCTATTGCCAGCTGTTTAATTTCCTACAAAATCTCCACATAAATTTGTCACTGTGCAAAATAACTAGGAAAACATGTTAAAATAATAATTTCCAGTAGGAAGACTTACTTATAACTGATTTATTATTACATATAATTCAATAACACAAAGTCATAAAAACACTGGAGGGTACTTTGAATGTTTCTTCCAAGAAATCAGATACAGATCTATGACTTTACCTTGGAAGATGATGATACCGGGCTATTTATAAACTAAGCAAAACAAATTAAAGGTAATCTAGATTATAGCCTAGGGTATACATACTGATTCAGTTTCAGTACATATACTAAGTATTCTTATTTATTATAGTGACCACAATCAACTAGCTGATTATTCTATCATTTTGTTGTGATTGTGATGTGATCTACTATCAACCATGTACCATACAAGTGTTGGCATCCGCACGCCCTTTTCTCCCATCCCGAGGCAGATTATGCACAACATTCAACCCTGAAAGGCGACCTACTGCGCGCAGTACGCGCGTGCTGCAAGCGTAAGCGTAAGCTCGCGGATATCTTGTTTTGAGGAATTTGTGTTACTTTTTGAGACCATCTTCTGATTTGTGTCGGAAATATCACATATTGATTTTAGAGGCGGAATAGAATCACGGCGTGGTAGCTCAGGATCTTAGCACGACAATAGTAAGTATCGTTTATAACAAATAATGACGGAAACGGGATAAGGAATAAAATAAGGGAGGCTTGCATAGTTGCTATGTATGCTGGATTCCGCTCAGTAATTGACGTTGCACGTAATCGACAAAAAACGCGAGTGACGTCACACATGTACAAAGTTAATGGCGAGCCAAACTGAGCGGATACAAGCACAGGAAAAGGCAATTTTCGTAGCGCTTAAAATCACACATTTTCATTTCAATGACCAGTGTCATCAAACTATTATACAAAAAAGTATTAGGGCGTTTGATTATTGCATAAATTAGTCCACGAAAAAGTCAACTCTTAGATATGTTGTCATTCACTCAAAGAAGTGAGCGGGTGTCAACATGTTTATGGTACGCTCCTGATGATACGGGGCTATTTTAAGCTAAGCAAAACAAATTAAAGGTAATCTAGATTATAGCCTAGGGTATACATACTGTTTCAGTACATATATACTAAGTATTCTTATTCATTATAGTGACCACAATCAACTAGCTGATTATTCTATCACTTTGTTGTTGGTTGCGATTGTGATGTGATCTACCATCAACTATGTACGCTCCTCTTTTCGAGAAGTACTACCGAATAGGTTATTTTGAGTGCGCGAGTTGTGACTGTCTCATACAAAGGACCTCCATTTATTGTCCTATCCAAGGGATGGAATGTTTAAATTCCACTGAATCCTATCCTGCATAATACTGTAAATGTGGTAATGTTCGCGGTGCATTAATTTTGGCAGATTTCGCGCTGAAGTCGGCGAATATTAAAACCCGCGAATATAAATGCGCAATTTGCAATGTGTGTGAACACTTGCTCGGCCGCGAAATTAAAAATCCGCGAATGTGTATATGTGTCGCTCAGCGCGAAATATTAATCGCGCGAAAATAACAACGATTACAGTATAGGGGAAGCCTGTTAACACACAAGATTTAGCTTGATTTTAATCCACAGGCATAGCTAAAGACGTTGTGTCCAATGGTGGGATTTGAACAGCGTTCACGAGGGTCTCAGTCAGATGAGTACACAACTGAGCTGACTTGCCTCTGCTTTTAACCCATTACCTCCATGACCCTGTATTAAGTCTATGGGGATTGCACAAATCTAGTAGGGAACCGGTTTACTTACAAAGTTACTCCAAAGCAAATGGCAACCTTTTCTTCTCCTTCTTTTTTTTTTTTTTTTTGGGGGGGGGGGGGGGGGGTGCAAAATAATTTGGCATTCAATATGAAATCATTGAAACTTTCCATATTTTATGTTTAAATGCTATTTTTTATAGATGGGCAAAACAGATGAAGCTTACACAAATAGAAGAGCTCAGCAATAGACCGCTTCTGTAATGTATGCAAATAATATGCGTATGACGTCAGACTCCCCGTTGGCAAGCGTAACAATAGTAACTAGGTCCGGCAAGCTCCGGCAAACTTAGCTTGCCGGACCCAGTTACTATTGTTAAGCTTGCCAACAGGGAGTCTTACGTCATACTATGCATATTATTTGCATACATTACAGAAGCGGTCTATTGTGGAGATTTTCTGTAAATCTTACGACTAAATACAGTAAGCCCCTTAAAGGTTCTCTGAAATCCAAATGCAAGTTGCTTTCAACTATTGTGTACTAGTGTATACATCAACTATTAACTATTAACTATGTTAACTATTTGACATACATATGCTTTGTATATTTGTTAACATTTTTACAATTATTTTTTTCAGTTTGCCAAGGCCCAACTCTAAAAAAAAAACTCTCCAGAGTAAAAAAAAACCTTGTGACATCATCTCTCAATCACTGGTCAACTAACAAAGGATGAACAAAAGACATACAATGTACTTACAAAAGAACATGCTCACAATAACATGCACTGCATGTTTCCATTCAAAAACTTAGTGTTTTTTTTTAGAGTTGTCTGCTTCATATGTACATGTAGGTCAAATATTTAACAATTAATTGAAGTATACACTAATACACTATAGTTGAAGGCAACTTGCATTTGGATTTCAGGGAATCTTTAATAATTTATACTCTTGTAGTTGTACCGAGGGCTTCAAACTGGATATCTGATTCTCAAGAGGAATTAAAGGGACAACTGTCTCCAACCAGTAAACAACATCGAGTAATGCCTTTGGGCAAGGACGCATCTTCAGAAATAAATGAACCCGTTTCCTACTAGATCGTGCGATCCCCATAGACTTTGTACATAGCCCACCAGTTTACGGTAGGCAAGGGGTTAATTTTCCCATTACTTCAGTCCTCCTACGTACACTACTTAAAGGAACTACAGCGTCTAGATGGCCTAATTTTCACAATTAGGCTCTCTATAAGTAATATTTCCTCAAGAAAAAGAATTTGGCAGTCATTTCCCATGAAATCAATAAATTTTGGGGTAATTAGTAAATATCTAATTGTCCTGGGAACGGCCCTTTTAAATCGCCAAAATCGATTATGCTGCCCTCTATTGGTGCGACGTCATCTAAAGAACTTCGCCCCATAGTCTCTGTACATGACGCCTCTCTAAATTCTCTAGATGACCCAAGCCGATGAATTGTCAATCACATGTCAATCACGCTGCTGATTTTGGACCCTAAATGTTGGCGGGGTAAACTAGCTGCTAAGTGAGATCTGGCATCAGAAAATTAGCCTAAAATCACTACTGCGTTTATTTTCATGGAGTTTTTTTTCTGCAGACCTAGTTTACAAGTCATCAACTATGGAATAAGTGCCAAAATACGTTGTATTCTTAAGTTCCTTTAAAAGTGGATCAATTCTATGTACAGAAACTTGATCATATTCCTATATTAGGGGAATGGAGTGAAAATAAACTTGCAAGAGCTCAGGGATTGTAAGCCCAAACGAGCACCTGAAAAATCATACATGGAAAAGAACCCCTGTCATTTCCTATTGAGTTCAATGTGGGGCTAGACAAATTCAAAAGGATCTTGTAACATTGTCAAAATCCACAAAATCCACCACCACCACCATCATCATCATCCTCCTCATCTTCATCATTGTCAATATCATTGTCATCATTATGATCATCATTGATAGAGTCAGCATCATTGTATATCATCATCATTTTCATCACTACTATAATAAATATCTTCATCACATTCAGCGTTACAACCACTACTGTCACCTTCATAATCTATCAGCATTGTCGTTGCTGATGTCTCCATCGTCATTACAAGCAGAATTTATCATGATTTATCATCAACATCATCAACAACAAACATTTTCATAGTAATTAACATCATATTTAACAACATCACCATCATCACCATCACCATCACCGTCATCACCATCACCATCACCATCACCATCACCATCACCATCACCATCCCCATCCCCATCACCATCACCATCACCATCACCATCACCATCACCATCACCATCACCATCACCATCACCATCCCAATCAGCATCACCATCACCATCACCACCACCACCACCATCATCATCATCATCCTTATTGAACGTACCTGTTCAGGGTGAGCCACTCCACCGTTCCATAGTCAACAAACTTGACATGACACATGATGATGTCCTTTCGTACGACGTCCACGATTTCAGCTCGGTACCACTGCTGGTCGACACTGAACTGTGCGCAACATGGCATGTCTACAATGACAAAAACAAACATGGAAAAAAAAACAGTTCTGGTTAGAATTATATTTACTAGGGTTTTAAATAAAAACATAAAGACCTTTAATACTCCTCTTCTCTTTAAAATATTAGTTGTACAGAGTGGCCAACAGTACTTGGTCTTGAATGGGCTAAAAAGTAACATTAACCTATTCCCTTCAAGATTCTGAAATCCCTAAAGACTTTGTACATAGCCCACCTGGTTCCCGTAAGCAACAGGTTAAGAACTTTTTAAATATTATCTATTCAGCATGAGTTACAGTATCTTACCAAGAAAAGCTGTAAATAGTTTGTTTGTAGAAATACAGTAGTCTCCAGGGGACCACCAGGCAAAGAACAACACATAATTATAAGTTTTGGTACCCTTTTGTGATATCAAATATATACCCAACATTTTGCAAAGGGTTGTGTAATTTATAAACAATGCAATTCAATACCACCACTTACGGAACCACTATAATTTCCTGGTTCCGTACTCGCCAAACATTTGCGAGTGCGCCAATTCTATTCACGCGTACATTTGGAGACAATAGAATCTCGGACGATTCGTTCGCTCTGGACAAAGGTAGTCTTCGTACATGCAGACCCATATACACATGTTGTAGTATGGTGACGCGTTTTCCATTTTTTTCTTCTTTTTTTGGAAACATATTTGTCTGAACTTGTTAATGGAATGGACTACTAAAGATGTTACCTTTCATTTATAACTAGATGGATCTTCGACTGCGAAAATTATGCCTCCGCTATGACGCGACTTTGATATCAAGCCGAAATAAACCTGCACTTAATTTATTTTAAAATATATTATTCATATATCTTGAGTCCTGTGACCTTGACCATATGACCCCAAACTGTGATGGCTACATTGGCTTCCTAAGAATCATTCAAGTATCAAGTTTGATTAAAATCTGACATTTAGTTCTTGAGATTTTGCCATTACAAGCTTTTTTGCATGTATAATGAGTCCTATGACCTTGACCTCAACCTCATTACCCCAACATTTTATGGCTACATTGACTCTTTATGATACATTCAGGTACCAAGTCTGATTACAATCTGACATTCAGTTCTTGAAATTTTGCCATTACAAGCCATTTTTGCATGTTGAGTCCTATGACCTTGACCTTTGACCTCCAAATCTACTCAGATCATTGCCACCCCGATATGTATTAATCCATCAACCGGTTTGTGAGAAAGATGCATTATTAAACATTTATTGAGTCCTGTGACCTTGACCTTTGACCTCATGACTCCAAAATCTAATCAGATCATTGGCACCCCAAGATACATACATGAACCAAGTTTGGTGAGAATCCATCAATCGGTTCGCGATCACGAGAACGGGACGTACGGACGGACGGACGGACAACCCGAAAACTTAATGCCTCCGGCTACTTTGTTGCAGAGGCATACAAATATTATTTTTGGGTGGTGGTACCCTTTAAAGGGATCTAGTAACTTTGTTTACAAGTGCAAAAAGTGATGAGTGATTAATAAAATGTGAATTGGTGTGATCTGATATGTCCACAAAGGAATGTGTAAAAATTTCACGTTAATTGGATGTTTTTTGGCTGAGATATGAGCAAAAATGGAAAGTAATATTCACTTACTCATTGCACTTACATGTACTTTGTACATGGCTTAAATTATCCCGTAGACAATTTCACATCTGAACAATTTAATGGTAGATATCTTTTGAACGAAATGCAAATTTGAAAAGCCGAAACCTGTCCAGTGCATTTATTGTTAATATGAATATGATAAGGTATTGAACCACTACAGTTCCAAGTTAGTTTTCAGAATTTGGACAATGTTACTAAGTCCCTTTAACAGGTTAACATTTAAAAGGGTACTCCTTAATAAAGGGGAAGGATCCTTAAACAAAAACTCTTAATCAGGTACAATTGTTAAAGGGGTAAGTCATACCTTGCAAAAGCCTACCCAAATTAAGAGGAGACTACTGTACGAGCTTTCAAGCCTGGACTGCAAAACAAAATTGAGGCAATTACTTCAACATCATGTTTTTTTCCCCCAAAGGCAGTTGAAGAAAAAATTCCTTATTTTAATCTTTAAAAAAAATTAGATAAAACTGGGACAAACAAATCAACAACTTAAGTGGTTTAGGAAATAGACAGTGGTTAAAAAAACAACTCAACACTGCAAAATCAAATCCTGCACAAAAAAAAAAAAAATGTATATTTAGATGGGTTTTTTTTGTAGATAAGACGTTGGTGGATTATGAGTTTCAATGAGGAACAGCCAAACCAGGAAAACTTACATTAACCCGTTGAGGACGAATTGATTTTGGTATAACACGCATTCTCCATAGACTCAAGCCCGAAATATTTCGGGACCAGTCCTCAACGGATTAATAGAATTTCATATAGCCAAGGGACTGCACTGCCTAAGAAGTATCTTCCCACACCAAAATAAAAATAAACCAGTAAATTCTTCTTAACCCGAAGCAAACTAATTCATTTTTAAAAACATACTTTCTCCATTGAATTTAGGATGTGATGTCCCATCACTCTCCACAAAATGTAAACGTAACAAATACATTTCTAGACAAATTGCAGCTTAAATGTTACTTTGCTCAAATTGTTGACCCGTTTCCCTTCAAGATTCTAAAATCCCCATAGACTTCATATACATGTATATAGCCCACCCGGTTCCTGTAAGGAAAAGGTCAACATTGTTTACCCCATCGCATCTGAATATTGAAATTCCCATAGCATTAAAACATTACGGTCAAACAGGTTCCTGTAGTCAATGTGTTAATACGTGACACATAAAGATTCCACAGGCAATGAATTAGAAACAATTAGCACCAACAACCAGTGAAGTAAGCTACAAGTGGAAGAGAAGGGGGAGGTAGGGGGGGGGGGGGGGGGCATATGCCCCTTTCAATGATTTGAAATACAGAAAAAAGGGCACAAAATAAATATGTGAGGAGTGCCCCCCCCCCAAAAAAAAAAATAAATAAATAAATAAAAAATTAAAAAAAATACAAATACAAAAAAATAAAAAAATAAACCAGCTTATGCCACTGACAGCAGACGTAACTTCTCAAAGGTTGTAATTAAAGTGATCCATTTACTTCATAAGAATATTCCTAAAGCAGTGCTCAAAATTAGCATAGGCCCGCTGGCCCCGGGGCCACTAAAAATTAGCTCCAGGCCACCAAATTTAACAGAATTTGTTAATATGTTTTTCTTTGTTTGGGGCCACCAGATTTAGGTTTCGGGCCACTCAAAGTTGAACAATCTTGTTTTGGGGGCCACAATGAAAAAATGTTAATTTCTAGCATTGCCTAAAGTGATATAAAGATTTTTCTGAATGCTATGTGATATTTCATAGAAAAGGAACATTGTTTACAGAGTGAAAATCTCTGCCCAATTATTATCCACGATTCATTGTTTTCCCAAATTATCTGTATTCGGATACTATGAATAATCAAAGTATCTGAATTTGGATACGTTTGACTACGATCAAAGACGTTAATTGTCGCAAAGAGGTTCCCACGAACGTGTACATAGGCAAAAAGGGGGACTCTAGAAATTAAGAGTATGGAATTTGAAGCTGATTTCCTCTCTTTGCAAGGATTATTTGTCTTATTTGTTCAGGGGGGTGTTTCACAAAGTTCCTAAGTTGAGCTTAAAGGGATCTAGTAACTTTGTTGACATGTGCAAAAAGTGATGAATGGTTGATGCAATGTATATTGTTGTTATCTCATATGTCCACAGGGTATTGTGTGAAAATTTCAAGTCAAATGGACATTGTATGACCAAGTAATGAGCGAAAATGCAAAGTGATATTCAGTAACTCACTGCACTCACTTTGTACACGGAAGAAAAACTCGCCCGGAGTTTTTCTTATCTGAATACTTCAATCATACATATCTTTGTAACGAAAGGGAAATTTGAAAAACCGAAACCTGTCCCGTGATTTTATTGTTAATACGAATACAACAAGGTATAAGGGAACCGCTAAATTAAAAATTTTATTTTGAGGATTTGGACAATGTTACTTAGTCCCTTTAACTCTAAGATGGACCTAACTATTACGGAAAGCCATTTTTAGCCTTAGAATAAAAAATATATTAAAAAGCAAAAAAAACAAGAATTTTAGACTTTTCATAAATGTTGCATCAAGAACATAAAATCTCCTTGATTATAGAAAATATTAATGAATTGAAACAACATGTTATGCTTTTGAAAAAGGACTTTTACAACAATTTTTCAAAGAAACTAGTGGCTTTCCATACTGTTTAAGTCCAACTTAGAGTTATGTTCAACTTAGAATCTTTGTGAAACACTCCCCAGGACTTTTTCTTCCAATACACCCCATTTTGAAGTCGGAGACCTAGTTCTAGTGGATCAGAAATGTAACAAGGCCATTACAAATACATTGCACTTTAATACCCCGCTAGTATTGATATTTACACTGCAAAAATACATGTAGGATATTCAAGCAATTTAACACGTTCACTTCGGGAACCGAGAATTCTCAGGCCCCGAAGTGCCTACTCACACACGGAAACTGAGATTTCTCGGGTCCGAGCAAGGGCTATTTTGATTGCATAAAAATACATCCATTCACCTTCTTAATAAAATATAAATTACCTGTAGACAAACCTTGAACCCTTGGCTACATGCATCTTATTTTTTACCGACTGTAGTTGCGTAATTTTTTTTTAAAAACAAGTTTAGCATGGAAATGCACGAGTCATCTCTCGGGATATTCGTATACAAACACATGCAAGTCAGTTTACGTTATTTTCATTTTCGGATTCGCTGGGTCTACTATACAGGGTGGCCCCCCAAAAAACGGAATGGGGCACTTCCCAAAATATAGTAACAAAATGATTATGTCAATCGGATAAAGTGTCTTTTCCAATGAAAAACGATTTTACCAAGTCAGTGCCTGATAAAGCGGACTTACTGTCCTTCATATTATCTAACAACTATGCCCATTCTCTCGGCACACAGCTGAATGCACACTAACAATGGCGCGCGTTTTGCTCGTTGTTCGATGATATGACGGGCAGTAAGTGCGATTTATTGGGAACCTGACATGGTGTCACTCACAGCGCCCTAAAACAAAAACTACACGACCAAAATCATTCAAAAAGAGCCATTATAACACAAGAGGGCACTCTCTAAAAAGCATTGTTTCAACTATTTTTCATACAAAATTATGCGATGTAATGTTTTGTTGAAATAATGATTAAATAGAGATCATCAACAACTATTTAAAAACCTCTTTTGAACATTTTTGAAAAGTGTAAGCATTTCTTAATTTTTAAAACAAATCTGGGGCCCAGATGTATTCAGATCGGATATATTTATTGATATTTCAGCCGTTTCTGAACAGATTTTGATCAAAAGTTTATTCTGTCATTAAAATTGTTTGCTCTTTCAAATTTAACACTCAGTTTTTCATTATCTCACCAAAAAAATACTTTCGTGCAGCGCCCTCTATACCAAAATTGAACTACCCCTTTAAATATAAATGCACAAATTCACCCACCTACCTGCCTTTATTTTTCTTTCTTTTTATGCATAGGTCTTTTCTAAAAAATATTTATGTACATTACATGTAATATGCATTTGCAGGTAATCCAACCATCCCAGACACAAATCCACCCACATACTATTTGTATGTCGGTCATACATGTATGTTGGTCAATTACATGATTCTATTGTACAATTACTTTTTTAAAGGTTGACTAAATTAGACAATTTCAGGCCGTATTTCGAAGAAATGGATCATTAGTAGCAAACTGATATGCATCAAACATTTGTAAATGGTTTCTGTAACATTTTATCCTTATTTCACTGGTTTACACAGTCCCAAGCCCCGCCTCCCAAAAAAGTACGCTGCAACGACCTCGTAGTCATGTGACCTGTGACATGTGAAAAGTAAGTTGACGATCGTTCCCAGCTGGTTTGCATACTGATTATCCTTGAGTTTAGCGTCTTTAGCGAGTTTGATGTGGTTGTACTGTGCAAAGTATTAGACATCGATTATACCATGGACCCTACTATCTAGGGTAGGGTCCATGATTATACCAAGGAGGCTTCTCATACCCCCTTGATTTAAAATATAATTATACACGCTATATCAAATAAGAATTAAAATTATAATGGGTACATTGTTATTCCCACGATCGAATCACGTTTCATTCACCTCCTCTCCCTCTCTCTACTCCTCTCTCCACACAAGGAAACCGCGAGGGCGCGTTATTCTAGGAAATGTGTGCGATAGTCATACAATGCCGCAGTCATGCACAATGCACAGATATGCTACGTGCTGGTAGCTCTGTATCAGACGCGTCGTTTGCATTGACAAAGCACGCAATGCAATCCCAGATAAGATCAGAACTTCGTTCTGGAAAAGTTACCAAACTCACGAAATCTGGACATTTTGTGTCAAATCATTTCATTGAGTATGTAGAAAATATATTGATAAGAATACTTATTCCGAATAAGATATCTATACATTGTCTTCCTTTATGAAATTGGCTGTTGAAATGAGGAGTCAAACAAACGTCCGTGCAACTTACTTCTCACACGTCACAGCCCAATCAGCCAATCAGCTCGCACGTTTCAAGAAGAGGTCTCAAAATGTCTTTATTTTTCATTTTTTGACCATAGTGAGATAAAATTATTAAAATTAGATGCTGGATTCGTGATTTACAGGTAATAATTCATAGGAACAGCGTTCTATAAATGCAAGCTATTATTATTATATGTGTAGGAGTGGATTAGTTTTTGTATTCGATTCCCTCAACTAAATGAGCGAGCGATGGTTTAGGAAGGAGGGAGTTCCTTTAATATGTGACCTTACACCACAAAGGTAATATCATCCAGCTCATATACACCTGGGATGGTATTCTGTAAGCTGATCTAAGAGTTGCTCTGGGATTTACTAACATTTTTGACATGGGCAAAAACTTACCAAAAATGTGTATTTCTGGGATCTGATATTTCAACTGAGTGACGTGTGAAAACTCCATGGTACATGAATGTCATACATGTAATGTATGACCGAGTAATGAGCCAAAATGTAAAGTTATATTTGCTAGCTCTTCGCGCTAACTTTGTACACAGATCTGAACACTTCAATCATAAATATCTTTATAACGAAAGAGAAATTCTGAAAAACCAAAACCTGTTCCATGCTTATATCGATAATACAAACAGAATGAGGCGTGTGAGAATCGATAAAGTTTTAAGTAAGTTGTGTGAGTAGTGACAATGTTGCTAGATCTCTCCAAGACATGTTTATGTTCTAGCTGACATGGCTGTGGGTGTAGGATGAAAGGAAGGCTGGCAGCCATAATGCAGGGCTCGACACTGGCACTTGCCCGCTTGCCCGGGGCAAGTAAAAATTTATGTCGGGCAAGTAAAATTTCATAAATGGTCTAGTTTGCTTGCCCGATTGGGCAACTTAACCCATTCAGGACTGGTCTCGAAAATATTCGGGCTTTGGTCTATGGAGAACACATGTTGTAGCAGAATCAGTCAGTCCTGAACAGGTTAACTTTCTCTTCAGCTGCGAGAGTAGAATGTTATTCCTTACATGTAGATCTCATATAGAAGTAAGCGGGCAAGTAAATTTTGTGTTTGGGCAAGTCAAATTTGAACATTTATGATTTTACTTGCCCGAACGGGCCAGTAGAGAAAAAAGTTAGTGTGGAGGCTTGCATAATGCCAAGCTATGTCACCACAGCAGTCCTTGCTGGGCCTCTAGGGCTACGGTCGGGTCTGGATCATTATATTAGTAAATTGGCAACACATCAAAAACTACATGTATAATCCTACCTTACCTGGCTGTGGGTTTAGGATGAAAGGAAGGTTGGTGGCCATATTGCCAAGCTCTGTCACACTGGCGTCCCACAGCAGTGCTAGCTGGGCGGCTAGGGCTACGGTTGGGTCCAGATCATTATCTTATTAGTAAATTGGCAACTCTACAAGAACTATAATCCTAGCTCACCTGGTTGTGGGTTTAGGATGAAAGGAAGGCTGGCAGCCATAATGCCAAGCTCTGTCACCACAGCAGTCCTTGCTGGGCCTCTAGGGCTACAGTAGGGTCCGGATCATCCTCTTATTAGCAAATTGGCAACTCTACAAGAACTATAATCCTAGCTTAACTAACTGTGGGTTCAGGATAAAAGGAAGGTTGGAGGCCATATTGCCCAGCTGTCACACTGGCGTCCCACAGCAGTGCTTGCTGCGCGGCTAGGGCTATGGTCGGGTCCGGATCATTATTTTATTAGTAAATTGGCAACACAACAAGAGCTATGATCATTCTAGCTCACCTGGTTGTGGGTATAGGATGAAAGGAAGGTTGGCGGCCATATTGCCCAGCTCTGTCACACTGGCGTCCCACAGCAGTGCTTGCTGGGCACCTAGGGCTACGGTCGGGTCTGGATCATTATTTTATTAGTAAATTGGCAACACAACAAGAACTATAATCCTAGCTCACCTGGCAGTGGGTTTAGGATGAAAGGAAGGTTGGCGGCCATATTGCCAAGCTCTGTCAACACAGCAGTCTTTGCTGGGCCTCTAGGGCTACGGTCGGGTCCGGATCATTATCTTATTAGTAAATTGGCAACTCTACAAGAACTATAATACTAGCTCATCTGGTTGTGTGTTTAGGATGAAAGGAAGGTTGGCGGCCATATTGCCTAACTCTGTCACACTGGCGTCCCACAGCAGTGCTTGGTGGGCGGCTAAGGCTACGGTCGGGTCTGGATCATTATATTATTAGTAAATTGGCAACACATCAAGAACTACATGTATAATCCTAGCTCACCTGGTTGTGTGTTTAGGATGAAAGGAAGGTTGGAGGTCATATTGCCCAGCTCTGTCACACTGGCATCCCACAGAAGTGCTTGCTGGGCGGCTAGGGCTACGGTTTGATTGGGATCATTATTTTATTAGTAAATTGGCAACACAACAAGAGCTATGCTCATTCTAGCTCACCTGGCTGTGTGTTTAGGATAAAAGGAAGGTTGGCTGCCATATTTCCAAGCTCTGTCACACTGGCATCCCACAGCAGTGCTTGCTGGGCGGCTAGGGCTACAGTTGGGTATGGATCATTATTTTATTAGTAAATTGGCAACACAACAAGAGCTATGATCATTCTAGCTCACCTGGCAGTGGGTTTAGGATGAAAGGAAGGTTGGAGACCATATTTCCAAGCTCTGTCACACTAGCATCCCACAGAAGTAATTGCTGGGCGGCTAGGGCTACGGTCGGGTCCGGATCATCTTCTGATGCATTGATGTACTGCAGACAAACCTGTGAGTGTGATGTCATAAAAGAAAAGAAAAAATTAAGCAACATTTCCATGTTGTGTTACAAATCGACACACATCTACATCTACATGTACATCTACACATTTTGCAAAAATTTGATTTTAAACTGAAATATTTTTCTCCATTTTTCCATGTCGGAAAAACTGAAGTGATCATAATTATACCAAATGTTGTAATTGTTCATATTTGTATCAAATGAAAGCAAATGATTAGCTCTTTCAACAAACTGAATTAAAATATAAATTTAAATGTTTACTGACTAGAACTTATATTTGGCCAGAGCTAGCCACAGATAAACCAAACAGTGATCAGAGAAATGCATTATGAATTATTACGCTCACCAGGTCTGGTTGTGACAGATGCGGTACGGTCACCAGGAACTCAACGCCTGGCTCCGGTAGGAGGATTGGATTGAAGGATTGGCCGGCCACGGCCATACTGGGTCCTTCCAGGTCCTCCAGACCCCCTTCCACCACTCCCTGAAGCACGTCCACTGATGCTTCTGGTCTAAATCCCCGGCTAACATCATCTCCATCCTGAAAGAATAGACATTGAATGAAGTTTAACTGTGGAATAGCCAAAATAGATATTTCCCTTCAACAAACCCATATATAAAACACATCCAAATAGTCTGACCTCGTGAACGCATGATCTCCAAGCCAAAGAAGAGAAATGGTATGAAAATGATTGTTCAAAATTATGTACAGACAACAGCATAGACTTCCAACTACCCCCTAAAGCACATTCACCGATGCTTCTGGTCCTAATCCCTGGATGACATCATCTCCATCCTAAGAGAACAAACCTTGTATGAAATGTAACCATAACACAATATCATAGACTTCAACTAATAGACATTGTATGGAGTGTATTGTATGAAAGGCTCTTGTAGGATGGGTGGGGGAGAATGCCTGGCCTGCCACGGACATACTGGGTCCTGCCATGTCCTCTAGACCCCCTTCCATTACCCCCTGAAGCACATCCACCGATGCTTCTGGTCGCAATCCATGGCTGACAGCATCTCCATCCTAATAGGGCAGTCACACCGCCAAACCGAATCCAGACCAACACCAAACCGAACTAAATTACACATTTCCGCTTAATCGGGCTCCGACAAGAGACCGAACTGGGGCAAGCAGTCACACCAAAATCATTCGGTCTTCTATTCATCGCGTGAATTTGGTTTGCATTCGGCCGAATCAAGACCGATACGATCCTGATAATATTTGAATGGACCCCGACATGAAACCGACAATTCCGAACTCACATGGAACGCAGCCCGAATTCATCCCACTAGTATAAATACGACACAAACAAAACCATGTTGTTCAGTATTTCAAGTGAATCTCGAGGTGTAATGATCAGCATGGCACAGCACCCAGCTTCCATTGCGGAAAATCCACACGGCATCCATCACAAAATTCAGAACGCTTCACTTGTACAGTTTCTAGCCCTGGTCAGGATCTGGGTAGACAGGAGGAGAAAGACGAGGAGAAGGAGGAGGCCTCGTCAAATATGGGTTAGGGAGTGGATCTCAAGGAGAAATGAACGTGGGTTCTACGACCTACTCATGCAGGAGCTAGCAAATAAATCACCAAGGGATTTCAAGGACATGCTTCGTGTTGAACCGCCTATGTTCACGGAATTGCTGGCAAGACTGGGCCCAAGAATCTGTCGACAAGATACGAACTACAGGAGAGTCATCAAACCAGGCGTTAAACTGGCAGTGACACTGAAGTACCTGACCACAGGAGAAACCTACCACAGTCTGAGTTTCGAATTCAGGCTCCCGCACGATACCATTTCTTTGATAGTACGGGAGGTCTGCAAAGCCATTGTCGACGAGTTTGGTGCTGAGGTGGTGGAGATCCCGACGACAGAAGATGATTGGAGGAGTGTTGCTAGGAGATTCGCAATGAGGTGGAACTTCCATCATTGTCTCGGAGCCCTCGACGGCAAACATCTCGCCATCACCAAGCCCGCCAACTCTGGATCTGAATTATTTAACTATAAGGGATTCTTTTCCATAATCCTACTCGCCCTCGTCGATAGCGACTACAGATTCATCTGGGTAGAAGCAGGGACGCCAGGAGCAACCAGTAATGCAGCTGTGTTCAACAACTCAGAGCTAAATGAAGCGATCGAGCATGGGGACCTCAACACGCCTGAAGCTGAACATCTCCCAGGTGACAACGAGAACACCCCGTATTTCTTCATCGGGGATGATGCGTTTGCACTGCAAACTTGGTTAATGAAGCCCTTCTCCAGGCGTAACATGAATTGAGATGAAAAGGTGTTCAACTACTGACTCTCCCGCGCCAGGAGAATTGTCGAAAATGCCTTTGGCATTTTGGTGAACCGCTTCCAAGTAAATAACCATACGCACGTGTTGCCGAAAGTTTGTGGATTGGTACATATTATTGCTTTTAGTTCTTGTCTAAACAAATTTCTTGACTATAATTATATTCATAGCACAGCTCAAAGCAATAGAGGATATTTTTTTTCATAACAAAATTATACGTAATTATGGCCAAGATATCGACCATCTTCCAAATACCAGATGTGCTCAAGTGGGTAAATATTGCATTGCTCGAGGGCTATTCGGTCTTGATTCGGTTTGGTATCGGTGTAGTTGCGGGCATCATTCGGGTAGAACATTTTCATTCTTTTTTCTTGCGGTTTCAGTTCGGCCAAATCCAAATGGCATCAGAACCGAACCCAGCCCGAATTTTCACCCCGACACCAGATGGAAACCACTCCGAATCCTCCCCGCATTCCCCGAACCGTCCCCGACACATCCCCACAAGCACACCCTTGAATCCTGCCCCTGTGACCACATCTTCTCCATACTTAAATATAAAAAATTGAGATTGAAATATAGACAAAAGAACGATGAAAAAAACTGGAGTGATAAGTGAGAGATGTATTATTTTGAAATGTAAGGGATTCAGGTGCAAAAACACAATTCAGCTCTTTTAAAGGTCAGAAACAGCCACCATAAAACCCTGATCATTAAAATGACCCCATCACTTTGCTGCAGATTTCAATGCAAGATAAATATCACAGGTGAGGACTGTTTTACTGATGGCAAACTTGAAAAATACCGCCAACCCCCAACATCCCCCCCCCCCCTATGTTAATTTCAACATGCAGGCTCGAGTTATAAGGAAAACAGAAAGAGGAGAGAAAGAAGACAAAAGTCCTTTTAAAATTGAAGAAATATGTAGTATCATCTGTGACTCTCACCTCACTCATCGGCCGGCTGCACACTGGCGTCACCGACCCATCGGTGATTGTACTCGCGTTGTCGAGGGACTCCAAACAGCCCCCATCAAAGTCTTCAAAGTCTGGCAAGGTTTCGGCTAATCCTCTGGACAGGAGGACCTGTGACATGCTCTCTCCTGACGGCAGGGCTAGGTCGACCTTCAGGGCTTCCCCTGGGACATAGAGAGCCTGAGAGAAAAACAAGAGTAATCACATTTTGTTAATGCCCATTCATGCTTGGCATATTGCTTCCTTGAAACATGCTCCAGCAAATTTGTCAAACAGAGTTGAGGAAGTCTTTTGGCTAATCCTCTGGACAGGAGGACTTGGGACATGCTCTATCCAGACGGTACGGCTAGGTCAACCTTCAGGGACTCCCCTGGAACAAAGAGAGCCTGAGAGAAGAATAAAACCTAGGGTTAAGTTCGGCGCAGACAAAGCCGACTCGACCCGATCCGACTGGATTTTAGTCAGGCTACAGTCAGTTTTGCTAAGTCGGAGCCAATCCAACATGTTGAATCGGCCTCAAATCACCCCCGACTGGCACTTGACTGGCAAAACCGAAGTCCTGAGGCAACACATACTGAGTTAATCAGGCTGAAAAACAGTCGGATCGGGTCGAGTCGGCTCTGTCTGCACCAGGCATTACACTACGGCTTGGATATGGGACATCCGGTGAATAAGGTCAAGTCAACTATAAGGGGTCTCCAGACTGGAACATACATGTACATAGCTTGAGAGAAGAATAAAACCTACATGGAAGGTTAGGGTTAGGTAATGGGAAATGATTTCTCCAGTGGGTAAGGCACAGTCAACTTTTAGTGATTCCCCTGGAATATAGATAGTCTAAAAATATAAATAAAACCAAAGTAGTAGTCTGGAATGTGTTTATTTAATTTGTTATTTTGTTTGATTGACATCCTGCATATTTGTTTTGTTTTACCAATCACACTAGAAATTTCTCTTTGAAGTAAATTCATAGAAAGACTACAGAACACAAAAAACAAAGAAACATGACTAAATTTGAGCGATATGATAAACAACATATAAATGTCTTGGACATGTACATGTACGTCATTACAATTTTGTGAACAAGTAATAATAACGTACAGAAACTTTGGAATAAACTGCAATTCCTTGTTTCTATTTCATACATTAAAAATCAACCATTTTAATTACTTTGTCCTGTCATTTGCTCTTATAAAAAAAAAAATTCAAAAAGAGAAATGTCAGTGACATTTACATGTACATGCGTGTCACCACAATTATTGAACAAGTAAATATAACAAGCGGTATTAAACTCTGCAATTAACTTAAATGGATTGATAATGTCCCATGCCTCATTAAATTAGTTTTGAAATACACTGCAATTACTTTGTCATCATCTACATGTAATTTGCACTATTTGTTCATACTATGAAATAGAAATAAATTTGATACAATGGGGGCTAATGGTGGTTCAATAAAGAAAACATGTTGAAAATTATTGTAATTGTTCCTACTTGTTCCCTTTTCCATACATCACTACTTTGTAGTTAAATAAAGACAAAATGTGAATGATGATCTTGGAACAAATTTGGAATAGTTATAACAGATCATTAGCACATATTGTAAACTTTTGAATACTCATTTTGTTGCTAACAAATGAATACAGGGAAACCTACATGATAAGTACTTCATTATGAATATTTACTATTGTTTCATAATGATAATTACTGGTAATTTGAAAATCTGTCTCATGCTAAGGAAATATTTCAACAGTTGGATACGGATTAAAACCCGTCAATCAGGATAATTTTTAATGGTTGATTTTCAAAATTTTAAGCAAAAACGTTGGGTTCCTCATATATACAAAACATCAGGGTAGGAAATACATTGTATACGGGGTCTGAGGGCGATTTTGCCCCATTTACTTTTACAATAGCCCCCTGAAATCAGTAGGTAGCCCCTAAAATTACCATAGGGTATTATGTGAAATATTTTGAGATATCCATCAGATTGAAAAAGTAGCCCCCTGAAATTAAAAATCAATTCCTGCATTGCAAAATATGTACAGTATGTATATCCACTGATATTGCCAACAATTGAATTGACTTGATTTGATGTATTTATTTATGAAAGACTATCATTCTGTAAAGGAAAAGAGTTGATCAACCGTGCTTTGCAATTAACATTTTAGCTATTTTGGCCAATTAACATATTTTCTGCTACTTTCCCTAAGCTGCCAGTTAGCTTCAAATTAGTAATACACAATTCTTGTGATAATTTCACCATCTTTAATTGGCAGGGGAATTTTAAGGGTGTAAAAAAAAAACACTTTTAAATAATAGTTAGCTCTGAAAATAACAAATTAACATTTTAATTATTTTGTCCTTGTCTCATTTGCATTTGTTTGTTCTATACTTTGATAATCCCACAATGTGAACTGATTACATAAATTTATCAAATAATTATCCTAAAATTATTGTTAATTTGAAAACATTTCTTGGAAAGTTGCAATTACATCTTGCATTATATGCACACTAAAGACAATACAATCAAGCACCATTGATGCTTAATTAGTTTTTAGATGCGTCCAACTGCTGCCCAATAAACAAATATCCAGTTTCAAAATAGTTTTGTGAAACAGGTCTATACATGTATATTTTTAGAGGAATTTCAGCTGTCCTAGAGAGAATTCTACCATCTTTAATTGGCAGTGTAATTGGACAGGGGTACAAAGAATGATAGACTGTCCGCTTGGCAAATTGCTCTGAAAATTAAAAAAATCAACATTTGAATCGCTTTGTCCTTGTCTCATTTGCTCTTTTTTGTTCTATTCTGCAGGAAAAAAAAACAATCAAACAATGTGGTCTGATAATATTTTCTAATCATTATCTTAAAATTATATATTTGTTAATTTGATAACATTTCTTGGAAAGTTGTAATTACATCTTGCATCATAAGCACACTGAAGACAATACAATCAAGCGTCTTTGATGCATAATTAGTTTTTAGATGCATTCAACTGCTGCCCAATCAAACAATACCCGGTTTCAAAAAAGTAAACCTAGAATTTCTAGAGAGAATTCTGAACCTCAGAATAGTTTGACAGAGTTAGGGTTAGGGTAAAGTTAGAAGTCATCAAGTAAAACAGGCTTAGTTGAGAAGTTGAGTTGATTTATATTTTATTTGATGAGAGATAAAAAGTCAAATATAAATACAGTGGAACCTCTTTATAACGAGCTCTGTATAATGAGGTACCTGGTATAGCAAGGTAATGGCACAGGTCCAGGCTCTGTGGATTTTATTATTTGTAAGCCCTGATACAATGAGATATGTGTTTAATATTACAAGGTCAATACAATGGGCCCAAGGTGTGCTCTTTATAATGCAGTTTCACTGTATTGAAATGAGCATTATCCTCAGCGATCCCATTTAGTAATTTTGAAACTGCCTTGTTAGAATTATTTCTTGGCGCCCGAAACACAAAAAAAAGCCTGAAAATTAAAAAAGAGCCCCATGTAAATTTGCATAGATTTTAATGCAAAACATATTTTAATGGGGCTATTTACTTGCAGGTGAGCTTGAAAAATAGTTCCTGAAAATTTTCTTTTAATTTTGTCCCCGTTTATAAGTAGTACATTATCTTACCTTAATTGATGCAGTGCGTGTTTTCTTCATCATACTCAAATGACCATTACCCTCAGCTATCCCATTTAGTAATAATTTTGAAACCGCCTCGTTGTTGAGAATTATTAATTGAAGCCCATTCTTATCAATGCCTATGAGCCGCCTGGAAGGAATGCTCTCCAGGGAGTGGAAATGGTGCTGGTTTGTATTGTATCCAATGACCGGGATGATAATAGTGTAAAATGCTTTGATATTGTATAATCTATCTATCTATCTATCTAGCCTATGTCTCTCCACTGCAGAAGGAAGGCCTCATCATCACCATTCCATCTTCTTCTATCTTGTGCTAGTTGCATCCATGTAACACCCCCAAATTCTTTGATGTCATCCATCCAACGTCTACTCTGTCTGCCTCTTCGTCTTGTTTGTGTTATTGGTGTCCATATTAAGTGTCCATCTATTATCTTTACGTCTTGCAAGGTGGCCTGCCCATCTCCATTTCTTTGTTTTTATTTCCTGTATGATATCCCTGGAATTTGTTTTCTTTCTTAAGTCCTCATTTCTGACCTTGTCTCTTCTTGTAACTCCTACCATAATCCTCTCCATTGCTCTTGTATAATTGTATAATATTAGGTGCTATATAAATCTTTGTTTTCCCTTTTTTTTTTTCTTTTGGGGGGGGGGGGGGTGTGAAGATGAGTTAACTGTGCCCTGAGCACCTTGTAAAAGGTGGAATTCGCGCGTTAGAAGACTCCTTTATTATTTATATTTATTTGTAGGTTGTATCTTACCTTAATTTGTGCAGTGCATGTCCTCTCTACCAGGTTCTCCAGGAGGAAACTCACAACTTCAGCGGGCCACATCTTGTGGGGAGATTTCTGTCAGAAACAATGCAAGCAACAACAAAGATTATCATCTGACTTAGTAAAATATGCGTCATTGATTGGCTAAACAGTCACGTGATTGCCATGTCAGTTTTAACCCTAAAAAGGCCGGGGCCTCCGCCCACAACACTTCTTGTAAAACCCATACATGATGACATAAACGGTACCCCGGGGTACCAGACGAAAATCTGCCATTTTGTTTAATTATTTATTTAATTTTTAGGGCTGTACTGTGGGTATAGCGTGCATACAATCGCGCGCTGCATTGCATGCACAACGCAATAGCTGCGGTACGGTTTGACGCAAGATGGCGCTACACAACGCGGTACCCCGGGGTACAACGGTACCCCGGGGTACCGCGTGTGTCATCACATTATACACACAAGATCATTGGAAACCGCCATTTTTTGTGACGTTGGTCACGAATATGTGCTATATCTCTGCAACCGTACCCCCGATTTTCGCAAATAGGGTCTTAAAATGTGCGCGAGATGTGAACGAAAAAAGTCATGAAATTTTAGCGCAAGATTTTGTTGCGTTAACAAATTATCGCGAAAAATGTTGAGGGTGGGGGCTAATTTAGCCCCCCCTCCCCCGGGCTATTGAGGGTTAAAGGGATAGTCGAGTATTGGTCAAACTTAACTTTAGTAACCAAAACCTGCACCATTACGGTACAAAGTAATAGTTATAACTTCACCATGCTCGAAAAGTATACACAATTACAAACGACTTTTTAAAAACCTATTCAGATTTTTTTCAAAGTAGTCTTTTCTAAAAAGTCTAAATATCGCCTGGTGATGTCTATTATGAATAAAAATATATTTATGGATATTTCAGCCGTTTCTGAACCGATTTTGATCAAAAAAAGTTTATTCTGTCATTAAAATTGTATGTTCTTTCGAATTTGACAGTCAGTTTTTCATTATCTCACCAAAAAATATTGGGGGGCACTTCGGGAAATACCAATACTCAACACTACTTTTAAGCAACAATGCCTCAGTGAAGTGACAGAAAATTTCATACAAATGTCAGACAATTAATGATGAACTAAAGTGATTGCAATAATAGATCACGGGCATACTAGATCAGAATGTCTTGGTGTTGACCATAAAACTGTCATTTAATGCGGTACCATAAAGACTTGGTGTTTAGGATTTACCTGTCACTTGCATGTATGCACATTCAGCAATTTACAAAATTAGATACACCAAATCATAGAGGGCTGATTTTGACCATAAAACTGTCACTTGTACAAATATTATCTGCAATTGACAAAATTGGAAAGGGGCCATTTTTACCATAAAACTGTCACTTGTACATTCTGTCAAATATTTTCTGCAATTTACAAAATTGAATACACCATATTCGAAAGGGCTCATTTTGACCATAAATTGTCACTTGTACAAATATTATCTGCAATTTACAAAATTAGATACGGGCAGGTGTCGACCATAAAAAGAGTCACATGTGCATGCAGCTTCAGTCAGTAGAATATACATGATTTAGTACATTTACAGTTACAAAAGACATTCCATCACTGGTGACTTTTATTTGTCCAAAGAGTTTATCATTCAGAATGTATTTATTCAAGTAATAATAATAATAATAATAATATAGTTTCTTATATAGCGCTAAATACATAAATGTTTCATAGCGCTTTACACTATTATTACCCCGGTCATAGGATACAATGCAAACCAGCACACAATGTGTGCACCATCTCCACTCCCTGGGGAGCATTCCTTCCAAGCGCTCAATGGGCTTAAGAAGATCGTTCACATAAAGGCTTTCACCTCCTACCGGTCCCAATTTATACACCTGGGTAGAGAGCAGCAATAGTGGATAAATTGTCTTGCCGAAGGACAAACGCGGTGGGCAGGTTCGAACCCGGGATCTCACGATTGGAAAGCGCGCGCTCTACCAATGTTGCCACACCACATCTTACAAAATGGACACATTCATAAGTACAAACTGCCCATGAACAGTTTCTCTTCTATTTATTAAAGGGATCTAGAACCATTTTGACTCTAAAATTTCCGCAATGATTCCGCAATGCGTGCAGGTATTGCTGCGCCGCTTCATGATTTGTTTTCATTAAAGTTTTGTGCATCTTTTGAGATCAAACTTTCCATGACCTGGTATACCTTTGCGAAGTCATGTGACCTTTCTTAAGTGAACGTCAGCCCCAAAATCACAACATTTTGTGATTTGTGTAAAAATCCTACAGAAATTGTTTTATTTTGTAAGATACATTTATAAAAATCTTTATCATTTTTCATTATAATCACTGCAATTATTTTACTTTGGCCTATGAAATGGTGGGAAAATGGTCAATAATAAATGTTCACACATCACTCAGTGGATCACTCAGTGGTCATCACAAAAATACAAATAGTATCAACCATTCTTATGGAGCCCTGAAATGCTTAACCCTAACCAGGCCGGGTTATTTTGGCTATGCTCTGGCCGGGGGGTGGATTCCACCCCCCCTGAGATCTCGGCCGTCGAACGCGCAGCCGCCACAAAATTTGGCACGCAGATAGCTTGCAATATAATCTACAAGATTGCATTGTTATTTTTTTTTAAATAATAATTTTTTAATTAATTATGCAAATTTATGCAGAAATCCCCTTTTTGTCTGTAAATCAGGTATAATTCTTCGCTAACTTACCGGCTGTATTCCAAAGAGGACGCACTCTCTGCTGAACGGTGGCACATTGAGCAAGAACGGCATTGTAGGGATGATTCTGTTGCATGGTAGTGACTCGGTGTTCCCAAAGTCCACATACCTCACCTGAACACCAGAGAAAATACAACAAAAATTAATGCAAAGGATTTTGGGGATCTCGCGAGTCATAAGTTGTAACTCTGTAGCCATATGCATGCACGAGGTCGATTCAGACAAATCTACTACATAGATTTAAATATCCCCTTGGCTACAGGAACCGGGTGGGTTGTGTATAAAGTCTATGGAGATTTCAGAATCCCACAGGGAAGGACTTTGAGGGATCTATTAAGTTGTAACTCTGTAGCCATATGCATGCATGAGGTAGATTCTGACAAATTTACTAGATAGATTTAATTAGGTAAAAAAGTAAACAAGCACATACATCTTGGACTAAAACATTTTAATATTGTTTGAAGCTGTTCATTCTTGTTGCTAATTTTGTATTAAAAAAAAGACACACACACACAAAAGTAGCCACATCAATGCATAATACATTTAAAGGGCTACAAAATGCCTACATAACTGAATAGTCTAATGTATTAAAAACTAACTACAATGCAAGAAGACCAGGGAAATGCTTTCCATGCATATCTGAAGTAGTCTTTATAAGCAGGGCTCTAGTCTATATGGTGGTCACTAAAGCAGGTTTGATGCATTAGGCCCGACGCAGACAATGTACAGGACTTAAACTTGTGCTACATCCTTCTCCTCCTCTCCCTCATCCTCCCCATCACCCCATCAACCTTCTCTTGTTCCTCTTCATTCTAATATTCCCATCTCCCCTTCCCTACCCTCTTCTCTTGAGCCCTCCGCACACAAGAGCCGACTCGACCCGATCCCACTGGTTTTCAGTCAGGCTAGAGTCAGATTCGCTCAGTCGGAGGCGATCCAACATGTTGAATCATCCTCGAATGACCTCCATCTGGTTCTCGACTGGCAAAACCGGAGTCCCGAGGCAACGCATACTGAGTTAATCAGGCTGAAAACCAGTCGGATCGGGTCGAGTTGGCTCTGTCTGCGCCGGGCTTTAGCCGTTTGTGACGAAAGACATATACAGTACATGTACAAACTCACCCGGACAGAGTCCTCGGTCAGACCGATGATCTGGGCGCGGTACCATTGGTCGTCTTGCGTGAATCTGGCGCACACACACTGGCACAGACAGAGGGCGGTTGGATCCGGTGGGGGGCTTCTGGACTGTTCGTCATTGCACACTTCTTGCTGGTTTATCATCATCTCCTGGAAATGCTCAACTGCAAGGGGAATATGATTAAATAAAATAATTAATATATATTTTCTATTCTGGAAAGCTAAAAATGTTTAGGTCTTCTGCTTAATATCATCGTCATCTTTTTGTCATCATCAACATTATCACAATCACCATCATCGTCATCGTTGTTGTCTTCGTCCTCGTCATCATCATAATCACTGTAATAATCATTATCATCATCATCATCATTGCCATCACTACCATTGCCGCCACTAGCATCATTATCATCATCATCATCATTATCGCTATCTGGTATAAACACACTGGCACAGACAGAGGGCGGTTGGATCTGGAGGGGGGCTTCTGGACTGTTCGTCATTGCACACTTCTTGCTGGTTTATCATCATCTCCTGGAAAACTGCAAGGTACATGTAGAATGGTAACAAGAAAACATTAGTACAATTATTTTCTGGAAAGCGAAAATGTTCAGGTCTTCTGCTCAATACCATCATCATCTTTTTGTCATCATCAACATTATCACAATCACCATCATCGTCATCGTTGTTGTCTTCGTCCTCGTCATCATCATCATAATCACTGTAATAATCATTATCATCATCATCATCATTGCCATCATCACTACCATTGCTGCCACTAGCATCATCATCATCATCATCATTATCATCATTATTGCTATCTGGCGCACACACACTGGCACAGACAGAGGGCGGTCGGATCTGGAGGGGGGATCCTGGACTGTTCGTCATTGCACACTTCTTGCTGGTTTATTATCATCTCCTGGAAATGCTCAACTGCAAGGTACATATAGAATGGTAACAAGAAAATATTAGTACAATTATTTTCTGGAAAGCGAAAATGTTCAGGTCTTCTGCTCAATACCATAGTCATCATTTTCATCACCATCAACAAACATCATCGTCATTGCCATCATCATCATCATTGTCCACATTATCAGTATAATCACCATCACAAATATCATTGCCACTATTATGCAAGCATAATCTCCATCATCATCATCATCATCATCATTATCATCATCATCATCATCATCATCATCACAATCACTCTTCATTATCATAACCCTTGTTCATCATTACCATAATTCCAATTCCTACTTTATATCATCAACTGCTTATATCGAATCAACCATTCGGTTAAAAAAAAACTAAATGCTTCATCATCAATCATAAAAAGGAAAGGGTGCCTTTGACTAGTATCTGCTGATTTTGATCCTATGTCCATTCCCACTCACAGCCGAATTTAATCTCATCCTCCTATCCCCTCCTATCGGTATCCCCCTAAATCCATAACCATAACAATCAAAACAATTAAAAAAAAGATGGAAAAATAAAATTTGCCGAGTTCAATGCCCACTCACAAATTTAATGATAAGCCAAATGATCCAATAATGCCCTTCCCTATAATCCCTCTTCCCTCTAAATTATCCCTTTCAGTTGAAATACTTAAATACTGAAAAATAAATTCTCCACAGTCAATCATACAATTAGTAAAACAAGACAAAGCCAGAGATTTTGTTACTAACATCTGCTGAGTTCGATGCCATGTATGACACCGTCCCCGCTCACAAAGGTGATGATGAGCTGCATGTATGACAGGACCGGTCTGGGTTGCTCAGCGTACCTCGGAAGAACCTCCTGCAACCCCGCACCCTCAAAGCTCTCAAAGCCGTTAACCAGAGCAGCACCGCCCATGGCGCCATCCGCACCGTCTGAAGCACCTGTCAAAGCACTTGAAGACGCCTTGTCTGGCGTGGCTGCACCGGGCGTGGCGAAACCCTCCATGGCCGAGGGTGAAGACGTCGTGTTGAGAGAGCTCACGCCACTGCTAGGGGGCGTGAGGGGGTCTGCAGGAATCTTGGGGGCGGTTGTTTGGCTCGATGGTGTTGGTGTTGTCCATGAACTTTTGTGTGGACTTGTGCTCTTTTTCCTAGACAAAAAAAAAATGTGCATGGAAAAAATAAACAAATAGCTTTAATCGAAATTTTTTTTTTTTAGCATGATGGACAAATTGTATACATAGAAGAACAGATTACATAACATTGCATATATCGCACATAGGCAATATTGAAACTTATAATGTCAGATATTGGAAAATGATTTAAGACACAATGATGACTTTTTGACAAATAAAGTTAATGGATTACTTTCATGACAGAACCTACCTCTTCCTCAGTGCTAGTCCCTTGCGCACGATGAGCTCTGAGATACTGGCAAGATCCTCAACACTCTCTCTGGCCACCTTCTCCTTATCGGTCAGCTCGTATAGGAGGTCAATTGGCAGAGATCCGTTCTCCAAGTCACCCTAAACACAACATCAAAAATAAAATAAAACATTATATAATTTGTTTTATGACATTTTCTCTGGCAGCAATTGCTCTGCTATGAGTTATTGGTCAGATCGTAGAGAAGGTCAATCTGCAGAGAAAGTTGTCCAATTCAACCTTAATACAACATAGAACAGAATAAACCATTATAGCATTCATACATTAGATTTAACTTTAACACATTTATCCTTTATCAGGCCAGGTTATTTTGGCTACTTTTTGTTAAAGGGTTAGGGACTGTTTTCTCCATATTGGTCAGTTTGTAATGGCCAATTGGTAAAGAAGTGTCGTTTAATTCACCCTAATCACTACATAAAACAGAAAATAAACAATGAAATCATTCTGTTAGCATTTGGGGTAAATTGACTAAGTAATACCTTCTTCAGGATATGAGACTCTTATACAACATGTAACGTGACAGTGATCTTTCCCGTCAAACTATTCCAGTCATTAGGGTGAAGAAGATGTGTGGATACACATCTAGAGCTTTCTTCAGTAAGAAAAAATATTTTGTTGTTTGGCTTTGTTTAGAATTGTTGTTTCTATATATATAAATACCTTCTTGCAAATGTAGCAGTCCAGATCGCTCAGCCTATCTTCCACAAAGTCACACGCAGTCTTGGTCCACTCGCTGGTCCCTCCCGCAGGTGACACTTGATCATTTTGATCAACTGATTTAAAATATGGTCAATTGCAACTCACATTTTTTGTCATCTCCTTACATTTATAGATAGGTGCTTATTCATTTGTGGCAAATATTTTACAAGTTTTTTTTTTTGTTTGTTCCAAAACCGTACTTTAGCTTTTTCAATCAATAATACCTTTTTGCAGATGTAGCAGTCCAGATCGCTCAGCCTATCTTCCACAAAGTCACAAGAGGTCTTGGTCCACTCGCTGGTGCCTCCCGCTGGCAGGATGTTGATCAGGTGACACCTGATGGCGAAGGGGGGCTCTCGTTGGAACCGGTCGTCAAGGGGACGGATGTTGATGATGGACACAACCTCGGAGTTGCCGTAGTCTGTGAACAGAACCTGGTGAAAAATTCAATCGTTATGGTTATTATCAATTTGTTTGTTTTAACTCTGAACATATTCAGGGTTACTATGGATAAGACGGTAAAGTAAAGGTGCTAGGCCTATCATTGGTACATTATACTTCTAAGCACTCCAGCTAAAATCAAGTCTGTAAACAGGATTAGGTGACAGATAAAATCATTATGATTATTATTTTGTTATAATTCTTTCCATTTGTATATATGCCCCACATATCCATGGTTTGTAATCTATAGATATCATGGTAAAATAATAATAATAATAGTGGATACTTATATAGCGTAAAGAATCTATAATCGGCATACTTCTTTGCACGTCAGCTACAATTAACAAAACAAATCTAGTACCCATTTTATGCATTAATTCCACACAAGTTCATTACAAAATGAGGAGAGAATTTTAGACTCGTTCATTTTTATTGCAGGATATAATTCCAGTTTTCTGCTGGGTCAGATATGAATATTCTACATATTTCTGATTCCAGCATGGACAATTATTTTTGAAATTGTTGATTTGAATGATTCTTGAACTTAATTATGACCTGTATGCAACCTGCTAAAAAGGGGGTGGAATAAAATGTAATTTTGAATCCTGAACCTTGCTTGCTAACTGCACTGATCTAATCAGCTAATCAGCTTTGAAAAGTCAAGGGGTTTCAGGGATGAACACAGCACTAGGGCTTGATATACTGTAGCTCAGTTGGAAGAGCACCAGTCTAGCAATCCGGAGGTCTCGGGTTTAAAGGGATAGTTGAGTTCTGGTAAAGAGAGTACAGTTTTGGTCAAACTGAATTTTAGTAACCAAAACCTGCACCATTACATTACAAACTAATAGTTATAACTCCACCATGCTCGAAAGGAATAAAACAATACAAATGACTAAGTAAAAAGCCTGTTATCATTCAAAAAGAGCCATTAAAAAAGAGGGCGCTCTCTAATAAACACTCATCAGTTTCAACCATTTTAAATAAAATATTGTGCATGTGACATTTTTTTGAAATAGTGATTAGATAGAGAGATAATCAACAACTATTTAAAAACCTCTTTTGTAAATTTTTGAAAAGAGGAAGCATTTTTAAATTTGTTTAACGGCTGGTTCAAAATTAATGAATAATTGTGGGGCCCCACAATTATTACAAATGGTTATGTTTATAGATATTTCAAACTAGCCATTTCTGAACCGATTTTGATCAAATAAAGTTTATTCTGCCATTAAAATTGTATGCTCTTTCGATTTTGACACTTATTTTGTCATTATCTCACAAAACAAAATTATTTTGTGTACCGCCCTCTATACCAAAACTCAACTATCCCTTTAAATCCTGGAGAAACCCTATTTTCTTTGCTCACTTTTCAGCTAAATTGTTATCATTCACGTCAGACATACAACTCACCACTGCATTGTTATCAATCACATCAGACATACAACTCACCACTGCATTGTTATCATTCACATCAGACATACAACTCACCACTGCATTGTTATCATTCACATCAGACATACAACTCACCACTGCATTGTTATCTGGTAGGATGCAGTCGATACTGCCTCTGCACCACACGCCCTCTCTGACCAGCAGAGCTCCGCAAACATCTCCTTCCTTCCATCCAACCGGCTCCTTCTCCACCTCCTCCTCCTTCTTCTCCTCCTCTTTCTCTTCCTTCACCTCTTCTTCCTTCGACTTCTCCTCTTCCTCTTTCTGTTCCTTGTAGTGTAGTGTCATGGCCTCCAGCAAGCTATACAACAAATCAAGAAAAGAGTAGGTATCTGAAAATGTAAGACTTTAAATTGAGGTTTAAATTGTTAAGGACAACAAGAAAGAATGCTTCAGAAGTAAAAACAAAAGGTTTAAAGGGATATAGTAACATTGTCAAAATTCTCAAAACTAAATTGGAACTCTAGCAGTTCTCACATCACTATATAGCTGAGCTATAGAAAGCCGTAGTGCTGTGTTCGTCCCTGAAAACCCTCGACTTTTCAAGACTTGTTAACTCCTAACGTGCCAAGCTCGCATTTTTGCGAGTTACAATGCACACAAATGCCATGTAGAGCATTAAGATTCCTGGCACAATTGCCCTGAAGTGTTTTTCCTTAAAGTCATACCTGTAAAGTGTCCAAATCCACGAAAATTACTTGGAGCTTCCTCGTTTCTCTTCTACCGTGTTGTTTAGCTTATGGTAAGAGAAGAATAAAATAGGGTTTGATTTTTTCAAATGTCCCTTTAGTATGAAGATAATTATCATTGAAAATCATTATTTCTAAAGCGTTAATCAACGCAATTGAAAAAAGTACAATTGTTGTAGCTAAACGCGTCCGCATTGCAGCATGCGTGCACATTCCGGAGATTGAACTTTGAGCCGAGTGAATGCAAATTCCATGAATTCTGTACTACGTGTTACATACACGGGTGCGAATATCTCAAACGGATCATTCATTACTGCGACAAAATGTATGGCAGACCATCAGTATTCGTTGATAAAATATGAACTCAATATTCGTTTTTTCACTAAGTAAACAGTGTTCGTTTTCTTTCAAACTTTCACAAATCTTTCAATTGTATTTTACAATGATATTGATATAGGATTGAAGTCTCAAATGTCATTTTGTGCAATATCTGACACTTTACAGGTATGACTTTAAAGTGGACTTCCACACGATTTCAAGCTTCTAATGATTAAAAGACAGATATTCTAGGTCAATAAACACAATTTTGTATGAAAAAAGTATGATTTTGTGTCCTTATAATTGGTTTTGAAATTCTAATGACACAAATTCGCGAGCGAGCTTGTTCTATCCCACAATGCACCAATTTGTGACGTACGACCCTCACTATGCGCCTATCTATGTTTTTACACTGCAGCGAATGTGTTCTTTTGATCGGACCAATACAATGCTCGATCATGAATAGTTTAGTCCACGCTGTGCCACTGACCGTGTCTTTGAGCATTACTGCATTGTTGAACTGTTTGAAAATACTTGCCTGCCCGATATTGTAACACGTTTGGCTTTCATTGGAATTTGAATAGACACAAAGTTCTGTAAACGTGGTTATTGAATTTGATGGCTCTGCATGACCGGCTATTATGAATGACACATGCAGTGATCACAATGCAGTGGCACCGGATTCAAGCCTACTCAAGAAATTGAGCAAAGTGAGGGTGCTACGTAAGGGTCTCATGATTGTGTGCGGTAAATTTAATAATTTCCTCAGAGTTAATGACATTAAAAAAATCTCTTAGAAATCAACCAAAGTGAGTCAAATCCTGAAAATATTCAAGCACATCCCTAGATTTATTTCCAATATACTGTATTTTGTTAAAACTCGTCCGGAATTCTCCTTTAAGAAGGGGGAGTCCCTGCTTTATATGTCTTTTCTTTCTTCTTCCATCACTTTCTCCTCTTCCTCATTTTCCTCATTGTAGTGTAGTGTATGCCTCTAGCAAGTTGAACATAATTGGAGAGAAAATGTAAAAACCTAAAGCTGTTCAATGCTTTTATTGATAAACAAGATACAAGGAGGTATGTGAGAACTGCTAGAGTTCCAATTTAGTTTTGAGGATTTTGACAATGTTACTACATGTATATCCCTTTAAACCTTTTGTTTTACTTTCAGAAGCATTCTTTCTTTCTTTTTTGAGTTTTGAGTTTTGAGGATTTTGAAAATGTTACTATATCCCTTTAAACCTTTTGTTTTACTTTCGGAAGCATTCTTTCTTTCTTTCCTTTCTTAACAATTTAAACCTCACCTATCCAACCCATCCTTCCCCGCCGTGGAGAGCTGCACGTGGATACACGCCGGCGACTCAACGTGGCTCACGGCCCTGTACATGCTGTACTTCTCTGAAAGCATGCATCACATCAACTGCCTTCAAATTAAATTTTTACCTCTAAAGCATTCTTTCTTTTTTGTCCTCTCTCAACAATTTAAATTCAAACCTCACCTATCCAACCCGTCCTTCCCCGCCGTGGAGAGCTGCACGTAGATACACGCCGGCGACTCAACGTGGCTCACGTGGACAGCCGTATACATGCTGTACTTCCCCGAAAGCTGCGATGACGAGGATGCCGACGAACTCCCGGCACCGGTTCTGCTAGTGGTTGACGCACTGGTGGCCCCTAGTCCGCCTCGGATGTTTGAGGACTTGGTACCGACTGCCTCTTTTGCATTCACCGATGCATCCTGGGACGGGGGATTTCCCTCATTACCACCTCCTGATGCATCCTGGGAAGGGGGATTTCCCTCATTACCACCTCCTGGTGCACCGTTTGAAGGGGGAGTTCCCAGATGGCTTTCAGGCACTGCTGATTTACTGTTTGTGTCTGTAGTGAAGGGATAGGAGGAATAAATACATTATAGTCAAGTTCAATATTGGTTATTTTTTTTTATATCATTACAAAGTCATGCTATTGAAAAAAGGCATAATATCAGATCCTTGAATTATTCAATTAACGTTTTTAATACTTGAAAGATACTAATTTTACTGGTTGAAAGTTGAACACTAACAACTCTTTATAATTAAATGACTTCTTCAACCACAATGACAACTTGGATTAAATGGACAGCTGTTTTGAATTACACTGACTCAGTTGCCATTTGAATATTTGCAATGAATTGTAATAAACATTTATTGAAAAGTTGAAGTACCTAGCCCTGCTGCACTGTCTAAGCCTTCTCTGGCATCTACCAGGTCTGTGTCAACATCTGGTGGGGATCCTGTCGGCTCTGCAGCTTCCATCTTTGGCATCTGAATCGGGGAAGGCCCTCTGAGAATCTCTGCACTGACGGACCTACACAATAAACAAAATCATTAGCATAAATGTGTTATTTCAAATTAACTGGGAAATTGATTTTTTTTAAAGAGCCTATTTTATATTCGGACCAGAGAATTGGTACTGGATATGTTTCAACAACTACATACAGTGGGGATTATGTTAGCTCTGAAGCATACAACTTTAGCATGTGAACTGGGGAAGGCACTTGGGAGAACCTCTGCACTGACCAACCTACAAAAAAAAATGTTAAAAATAAAACAATTAACAGACATTTCAATAGTTCAAATGTATTTTCTATTTTAGGTACATGTATGTTTTATGATTTATATTGAATTGAAGGGGAAAAAATGCTCAAGCAATCTGAAATGCAGAGTATTATGTTTGTTTTTCATTTCTTTTCTAATTTGCTACACTGCATTCTTACCCTGGACCAGTAGTCTCTGCCAAGCCTTTTTGAACCATCAGCGCATTCAGGCAAATCCTTTTGCCATCCTCCTCTCTGAATGCTAGGACAGACACCATAGCATTCTTCACACCTGGGAAATGAAAAAATAAGAAAGATATTGCTAAAATTTAGAAAAAGGCGCTTTGGCCACTAACATTTATTTATAACAATTTTACTTGCCCAGCTGATCAACCAAACATTACACTTTCATTTTGTTCATGGCTTTTCAATTCTGTTTTTTGGGCTTTGAAATTAAACAAAATTCATTATGGTTCTTATTTTTTAAAAGTGTTTTAATTAGTCTTGAATCCATGTGAATGAACATTTTACGGCCGGGGTCTAGGGCCCGCTCAGTGGTTCTAGATGCTCTCTGGTGCAATCTGAGCCTTATTTTGGAGCATTTTACAGGATTATTTAGTTCAATATTGTTCCCATCTTTTTTTACATAACCCATATTTTACAGACAAATTATAAAATGTGCACTTTTTGGGGAACATACAAACTTGAAGGGACAAGAGATCATATTTAACCAAAACCACACGCTAAGGATAAGGATAGTGAACAGGAGGGCGGGAGTTGGGGTAAATTTTCGGGAGCCTCCAGATGAAATCGGAAGGGTTGGCATCTCTGAGCAAGTCAGAAATTGTGCATAAATGTGCAAATCTGATTGCTTCAAATGCGCACATTTTCTGACTTGCGATTAATCGCAACTTTGCGATTGATTGTAACTCTTTATTACCTTGACCTTTGTTTAACTTACCCATGACTGTGATGTCAGTAGCCTTGTAGCTGACACACTGGGAGAAGAAGACCTTGGATTCATCCGTCCATCCCTGCTCCTTGTCCTTTGGCGCTATGTCAGCAAGCTGGCAAGGCAAGGCCTGGGCAATTTATTGAGGAATAAACAGACGATCATTATTTAAGAATAATGTGTAATAGGCCTGTATTACATGATATAACAGCACCAGTTAAATGGCACGGTACCAAATTTTAACTACAAAAATTGAGAGAAGTATTAGGGTTAAACTAGATAGACCTGTTTGCGCACAGTCGGAATGGATGCCTCCGCCATAGCGCAATTTTGATCTCAAGCCCAAATTAACTTGCACTAAATTAATTCTTCTAATTCAAGTTTGATGGTTATGTCAACTGGTTCTCAAGATATCAAAATCGTTATGTTCACACAATTGTCACTTCAATATGACAGTACACTCATACCAAGTTTGAAGTTGAACCGTCTACCGGTTCTCAAGATATCGCAAGAACAAATTCAGGATGAACGGACCGACGAACCTTACGGATGAAAACATTTTCCAAAATCTACCCCCATTCCAAACTCCTCAATTTGATAATGTTGTAAGGTGTTTGGTGCATAAACTGATAAAGACAAACAAATCAGAATGGCGATACCAGGGGGTGTTTAACTCAACACTAAAATTGATTTTGATTTTTTACTTCAATTAAATAGGAGGATTAACACTTAAAATTGATGCTAAAATTGATTTTAGTGTTAATGAAACATTATACAGCAGTGCGCAATCACAATGTTAAAAAGAAATGTAAATAGAGCAAACAAATCTTACAAGTTTTGATAGTTTGAGGAACTCATCGGTCATCTTGCGTAGATTGAGGTAGTGTACAGTCGCCTTGTTGCCAAAGTCCACATAGCACACCTCCACTTCTTGGTTACCAAGCACCTCTATTAAACACAAAGAAACAAAATCCAAAGTATGAGTTTGGTTACAGCGGGAATTTAGTTTATAACAAGCACTTTCTGCTAATGCATGTTCAAGAAAAACAAAGATTTAACAATTTAACGAGCTAGTCTGAGAAGATTAGGAGTTGAAAATATATTTTACTGGAATTATATTGATATTTAGAGCTCAAAATAATGAATGGTCGCTGTGACTGTTTAATACATGTAAGTCTAGCATCTGTAGACTCTTTCTTTTTTCTTGTTTCATTGGTTTGCATTTGATGTTTACAAACCAAATATTACATTCATTTTGGATTCAAAATGATTCAATCAGATTTGCGAGGTAACAAGTTGATTTTTTAGTTTAACTTGGTACAAAGATAATCCATGATACATAGATTAAAATAGTTAATGAGCCTGAGAGTTAGACTACAAAGCGATTGTTTTTTCCTGCAGCAATGGATAAATGTGAACTATAACATTTCACAAACTTGATGTACATACATTAGTATCCCTGTGTTTTACAAAATGTTTGAAATGAAATGAACTTGAAGATGCCTGCAGAAGTAGGACACTATCTTTCAAGTTCACCTGGGGGTGTTTCACAAAGATCCCAAGTCGAACTTGACACTAAATGGACTTAAAAATTATGAAAATCCATTTAGTTTCTTTAAACAGGCCGACAATTTTGATAAAAATCACTCACATTTTCTAGTTATCCATGTAAATTATTGTGAAGTTATTTCAAATATTTGCATTTAGGCTCTTGAATATTTTTAATTCCGAAGCTACAGGTGGCTTCCCATAATGTTTAAGTCCAACTAAGTGTTAAAGGGATGCCTGTAAAGTGTCTAACTCCACAAAAAATAATTGGAGCTTCCTCGTTTCTCTTCTGCCGTGTTGTTTAGCTTATGGTAAGAGAAGAATAAAATAGGGTTAGATTTGTTCAAATGTCCCTTTAGTATGAAGATATTTATCATTGAAAATCATTATTTCAAAAGCGTTAGCTAACGGTTTTGATAAAAAGTACAATTGCCGTAGCTGAACACGTCCGGCCAGCGCGCGTGGGAAACTTTCCCGATATACGACTGTTGAGCCGAGCGTGCGCAAATTCCATGAATTCCGTACCGTCTGTATACACGGGTGCGGATATCGTCAAGATCAAACGGATGATTATTACTGCGACAATTCTACGGCAGGCCATCAGTATTCGGTGATAAAATATGAACTCAATATTTGTTTTTTCACTAGGTAAACAGTGTTCGTTTTCTTTAAAACTTTCACAAATCTTTCAATTGTATTTTACAATGATATTGATATAGGATTGAAGTCTCAAATGTCATTTTGTGCAATATCTGACACTTTACAGGCATCCATTTAAGGTAAACTTTGAATCTTTGTGAAACACCCCCCTGGGATTAGACTAACTTGTGATTTCAGCCCGGTACCACCTCTTGTCCTCCACAAAGTATGCGAGACAGATGTGGCCCACCTGGGGACAAAGGACCTGCCATTCAGGCCCAGTCCTGGAACTATAGGCATGCTGGACCTCCGTCATCATCTCCTCTAGATACTCCACGACTTCAATCTGCATCGGACAGAAAAAGGTACAGTGGTTGGTAAGATCATACTAACTCAGTACATCTAAAGCCCTCCACACACAGAGCCGACTCGACCCGATCCGACTGGTTTCCAGTCGGTCAGCTCAGTATACGGTGCCTCAGGACTCCTGTTTTGCCGGTCAAGAGCCAGTCAGAGATCATTCGAGGCCGATTCAACATGTTGAATCGGCTATGACTGAACGAAACCGACTCTAGCCTGACTGAAAACCAGTCGGATCGGGTCGAGTCGGCTCTGTGTGCGGAGGGCTTTATTTACAACCAGCAAAAAAAAATATTTTGGAGCAAAGGGTAATTAAATTTGCATCTTAGACCTTGGAAATCATGCCTGTGAGCCAACAGAGGCAGGCAAAAAAAAAATGAAATTGTTGAACAAAATCGCCCTCACTGCACATATCACATCTTCATAGACCCTAATTTGTCCCACACGTGCAAAATTTTATTTTTATTTGACCAAGAATGCTTTTGTTTTCAGCAAAGGATTGGATCTTTATTATCAATTATTACAATGTCTGAGTTCACAATAAATATAACAAAACATCACAACAATTAAAATACAAAAAAACCCCTGTGAGCTCCAAAATAGCCCTCTAAAATGTCCCCCCTCAAAAATGTAATAATATCCCTCATGAAACAAATATTATTTTTACCCTGTTCTCAACCACCAACAATATATCCATTCTGGACAAAAACTCATGAAAGACGGAGTCCCACATATTTGTGAGTTGGTAGTTCTACACTACAGCAAGAAGATAACAAGTTATAAGATGTATACAAGGAGAAAGGGCATAAATCTCTCTATTTTTAGAGCCCTTTTTCGTTACTCTACCTGCTTTAGTTATTTTTTAATGATTTGTATTATTGCGTAGATCGCTATAATTGAGGAAAATCCTTAAATTGGCAACACATTGTGATATTTTAAAAACAGATTTCGGCATTCAAATTGGCAACTTTGCAGCAAAGTCACTTCATATTTGTCTTAAATTGTAACTACTAAATATTTTCCACCTATTTTGATGTCATTATTATGGTCGAACAAAATTAGGAGTTGCCAATTTGTAGATGAAAACAGTGATCAATTTTGCCTTAAAATAGCTCTCGTCCTTGATGGGTTAAGACCAAGCATCCCTGCAGAGTATATGACAACTGATGGAATCACTGAATGGAATATAAACTGTTTGTCTTGCAATGATCTTTAACATTCATAGGTTTATCATCATAGTATTTTGAAAAAGTTTATATGAATATGCAGACACTTGTTGCTAAATCATTATGATCATTTTAATAACCAAATTAAAGGTACTGTCCCATGAAATACAATCAAGTATAGCATAAACAAACTAGAACACAGCGATCAGGGAATGCATATACCTCCGCCAATACTGAAGTCTATGGCCAAATATGGAAATTTTACTTTTTGAGCAACCCTGACCTTGACCTTTCACCATGAAAATGTACTGGGTTCTATTCTAGGACAGGAAGCTTCCATGAAAAATTGGTAGGGATATCTGCAAAATTGTGCTCAGGAGACTGTTCACAAACAAACAATAAAACAAACAAGAAACAAACACACACACACAAACAAACAGAACCAAAAACATAATTATCAGGAAATACACCAATAATCAAGAATCTCTATTAGTGTGACACCTACCTCTTGTACTGAGAAATCACAAGGGTCCGTGATGTGGCTGACTTGTATCACCATCTCATCTCCGACCCGCGGGATGTTGGGTGGCAAGAACCTCTTGGGGGGCACGATGGAAGGCGCTGAAAGTAAGAAACAGGACAATACAAGAATAAAGACTTGGAATAAAACAAATAAACTATTCTTGTTTCCTTTCGTAATCCCTTAGTAGCACCTTTTCAACAATCCTACTGATCAGACAGTAACTGCTCTGTATTACCATTTCACCTCCGACCCGCGGGATGTTGGGTGGCAAGAACTTCTTGGGGGGCACGATGGAAGGCGCTGAAAGCAAGAAACAGGACAATACAAGAATAAAGACTTGAAATCAAAGAGCTACAATACTCGTTTCCTTCAATAATAACCCAGAAGCACCCTTTTTAGCAATCCCATGTAAATGGGATGTGACTGACCATTATAACCATTTCATCTCCGATCCACACGATGTTGGGTGGTAAGAATTTCTTGGGGAGGCAGAATGGAAAGCACTCTTTAAAACTTACTCTGGTGATATTTAAGTCTACCTTACAACTTTGAATTCAACCTAAAACCCTGTGGGTGTTTCACAAAGGAATGTATCACACTGAATGTTGATAAATTTGTGGCACTTACTGCTGGTGCAGGTCAACGTACTGCATGTTGCCAACTTGACCCCCTCGTCTTTCAGGTACAGATCAGGACCCCGAAGATAGCAACTAATGAATTTCTATCATTTTCATTATAAATCAAGGTTTAACTTACAATCTACGTGAAACACCCACCAGGAATTGTTCACACTAAATTTGATAAATTTGTGGCACTTACTCTTTGACACTGTAGCAACTTATGGATTTCCATCATTTTCATTATAAATTAAAGTTTAAGTTCAACTTACAATCTACGTGAAACACCCACCAGGAATGTCTTCCACTTAATTAATAAATTAAAATTAAAACCCTGGGGGTATTTCACAAAGGAATTTTTCACACTAAATTTGGATAAATTTGTGGCACTTACTTTTTGAAACCGACTCTGGTGATATGAAGCAGGCGAGTTCTAGGAAGACGAGAGCATCTCTGAGTGATACTGGCATGTCGTCCCTCACTTCGGTGTTGGGCTGCTGGTGCAGGTCAACGTACTGCATGTTGCCAACTTGGCCCCTCGTCTGCAAGTACAGATCACACAGATTTATACTTTTGTCGACATCTTGATCTAAGGGTTACATGTTTTGGTAAACGCTGTTTGATATCAAATGGATATCTAACTCTTTGCAAAGGGTTGTGTAATTCATAAACAAAGCAATTAATCACTAAAAATTACGTAACCAACAGTGCCTTTGGTTCCATAAGCACCAAACGTTTGCGAGTGCACCGATTCTAAACATGCGTACATTTGGAGACAATTATATAACCAGGGAAGACAATAGTTTAGTCTTCTGAATGAACACTTACTTTAGTATGGTGATGAGCTTTTAAATTACATAGTTTGTCTGGAAACCTATTTTCCTTATTGTTCATGGAATGGACTACTAAAACTATTACATTTCATTTATACCAATATTATGTTTGGGCGTTGGTTCCCATACTTACAGTCATCAAGACGGCGTCCTCTCCTTTGACCATGGCCTGGAAAGATTCTGACGCTTCTCTCTTCCACCTGCCATCCTAAGGAAACAAAGCAAACACAAAACGAGAGAAGATGAAATTTAAAAAGTCATACAATGTACCAGAAGAAAGGAATAAATTAACCCCCCATTGCAAAATAACAGGCGCAACAGGGGGGTGTTGCATAGAGTGGAAATCAATCCCAAAGTTGCAATTAAACGGAAGTCAGTAAAATGCATATTAATGCGCAAATCTAATCGGCTCAAACGCGCATAATCTCTTCTGACTAGTGTTTAATCACAACAATGCGATTGATCACAACTCTTTATGCAACACCCCCCAGATCAAAGAGATTTAACAGGTTCATGAAAAGTGTATGAATGAGATCCACATACAATGTAGTGCCATGGTTCATAGATGTAGAGAAATACTTAATCCCCAATTGGTAGCACAAGCGTAACGTTTTCTAGCAATCCAAAGGTCTTGGGTTTGAGTCCCGGGGCAACCCAATTTTCTTTTTTCATTTTACATTTATATAAGATATTACAAAAGAAAACTAGATGAATCTTCGACTGCGCGCAGTCGAAAATTATGCCTCCGCTATCACGCGATTTTAATATCAAGCCAAAATTAACATGCATTGAAGTTATTTTTTAAAAATATTTTTCATATATTTTGACATGACCTTGACCATATGACCCCAAACTTTGATGGCTACATTGGCTCCCTACGAAACATTCAGGTAACAAGTTTGATTGAAATCTGACATTCAGTTTTTTAAAATTTGCCATTACAAGCCATCTTCGCATATATATTGAGTCCTGTGACCTTGACATTTGACCTCATGAACCCCCAAATCTAATCAGATCATTGCCACCCCAAAATGTACACTCATACCAAGTTTGAAGTTGATCCGTCAACCGGTTCTTGAGATATCGCGAGAACGAGGCATTTTTGCACATATATTGAGCCTTGTGACCTTGACCTTTGACCTCATGACCCCTAAAATCTAATCAGATCATTTTCACCCCAACATGTACACTCATACTAAGTTTGAAATTGATCCGTCAACCGGTTCTTGAGATATCGCGAGAACGAGGCATTTTTGCACATATATTGAGCCTTGTGACCTTGACCTTTGACCTTTGACCTCATGACCCCTAAAATCTAATCAGATCATTTTCACCCCAACATGTACACTCATACTAAGTTTGAAATTGATCCGTCAACCGGTTCTTGAGATATTGCGAGAACAAAAATGGGACGTACGTACGGACGGACGGACGGACGGACAACCCGAAAACATAATGCCTCCGGCCACTTCGTTGGCAGAGGCATAAAAAACTAGGAAAATTGCAAGTACCTTTTGCGTTGAAACTATGTCTATGAGTGAACAGCACAAGGCCAGGTCTGGCTCCCGCTCATACTTTGGTCGGATCTTGCACAGCCTACGTGAGGGGAAGAGAAAAACAGTACACTTTGTGAAAGTGCATGCCTGTCGGACAGACGACACAGTATAGTATGGTGTGTAAAATATGCACACTGTCAATGCATCACAAATAATCTGAGCACTGTTGTTTAAATAATCTTATAACAGTATGATGATTCATCAAAAGATACTATCCATCACGTAGTCAATGAAGGGTTGGAGAATAATCAGTTGTCTCGCGATGTGTGGTGAAATGGAAGAACTCATGACGTTTTGTATGCTACAACTATCTTTCATTTTTGCACGGTAGCAATTTATATCTTTGGTGTGCAGTGCGACTGGTATTAACCGGTTCACCGCTCTGATTAGACGAGCCGGTGGGGGCGGGGTGGGCGGTACCATATAGCAGTATGAAACGCTGCGAGTTCTTCTATTTCCACGGGCGTAGATACTTACGTAATACCTAGTCATCAGGGGGGATAAATGAATAGATCATCCCCCCCTGATGAATAGGTATCAATGACAGATCTACGCCCATGTCTATTTCACCACACATTCCGAGACAACTTACATGTATTTATCTTCAACCCTTCATGATTCATGTTCTGTACCTTGATACTGGCACCCACTCTGTGTTGCCGTAGTCAATGTACAGGACTTCAACTCAGGATACATCGTACTCCTCTTACTATTGCTTTTCTCTTTCTCCTCCCTCAAGTTCCCCAACCACCCCTCGACCTCCTCTTTTTCCAACCCATCCTTATCTTCCCATCCTCCCACCTCCCAATCCACTTTCTCTTAAATTTGGTTACAACATTCCCTCTCCCTATCCTTATCCACCTTTCTTTTCTCCTCCTCCTTCTCCTCTACACATACCTTGATACTGCCACACACTCCTGTGTTGCCATAGACAATGTACAAGATTTCAACTTGAGGCTCCATCTATTTCCTCCACATCCTAATATTCCAATCTCCCTTCCCGCTCCCTTCTCTTCCTCTTCATTACAATCATCCTACTTCCCTATTTCTCTCCACTTTTCTTTTCGTAGTCAATGTACAGGACTTCATCCTCTCCATCACCCCATCAACCTTCTCTTGTTCCTCCTCATTCTAATATTCCTATCTCCCCTTCCCTACCCTTTCTCTTACTGACAATCTTTCTACATCCCTATTTCTCTCCACTTTTCTTTCTCCATTTCCCCTTCCCCTTCACCATCCTCCTCATTGGCCTCATCCTAATATTCACATCTCCTTTATTTCCTCCTTACGTACAGTACCTTGATACTGGCACCCACTCTGTGTTGCCGTAGTCAATGTACAGGACTTCAACTTGGGCTGCATCTTTCTCCTCCTCTCCCTCACCCTCCCCATCACCCATAGCCATCTGGCCACCACTCTTCATAGCATCTGGCAACGTCTTGACGACAGCCCGGTACCACTGGTTGTCCACTGTGAATTTGCAGCAACAGCGGGTACCTGTTGTATGCAAGATAAAATATGTTTTCAAAAAAGGAGCAGATAAGGTAGCAATATCCTATTTTTCAAAGCATCTAGCAGTATCTTGACGACAGCCCGGTACCACTGGTACCACAGCGGGTACCTGTTGTATACAGCAAAGAATTTAGACATTTTAGGGAAAGTCCCATCATTGCACGGCAAAAAGAGAGGAGAAACATCGCACAGAGAACTTAACCTTGGGGCAGAAAAGTTTACATGTGTTATATAATGTTGTAGGATTCCTACTTTATATTATTAAGTATGAATCCTTTATTCCGGGGGAAATGTATTAATATAAATAAACTACTTATCAATTTACTTGGAAGGTTAACTGGTCAGACAATTCATATCAATGCAAACATTTAAACTACAAATTTATCAGTATTAATCAATTAATTATCCCGTTCCCTTCGAGATTCTAAAATCCCCATAGAATTTGTACATAGCCCACCCGTTCCTGTAAGGAAAGAGTTAAGCAAACAGATCAATCAATATACCAATAATAAATAAATGAAGCTGTAAACAAATCAATCCAATCAAGATGTTTGGGTACTTGTGCCTTCATGAATACACAGCTTACAATTACCATCCCAATTTTTCCATCAGTCAACCAATCATATGCAAATAAAAACAAGAGGATGAGGTTATAAATCCTTCCCTTTTTTGTCTCTTAAATAGAGAACCCTTAGACACTTTCTTCACATCATCAGTCCAGGATGTTGGTGGACGACCTCGACCGGTGCAACGCGGTTGGTGGAAGATAGAGTTGCATGGCGTGCTCTCGTGAAGACCACAGCAGCGCTACACAGCGCCACCTGAACTTGATGATAATGATGAATAAAGAAATGATTTCTATTGAATATTTAATCTTACTAACCAACAACAAGCGGGTCTGGTTTTCTCTTCTTCTTGTCTTCGCTTTCACACAGCTTGAATAGTGCCTTCATCATCTTTTCCAGCCGATTCCGGTCATTCTTCCTCTGCACGTAGAACCTTGCAGGGGACTTGATGTGGACAACGTACACCAGGTCTTTGTTGGGTACTGCAAAAATGAACAGGAAATTTCTATTCAGTGAGTTATTTTGCAAGATTTTTCAATGCAACAAATAAGGTGAGCTTAATTCATTCTTCCTCTGCACGTAGAACCTTGCAGGGGACTTGATGTGGACAACGTACACCAAGTCTTTGTTGGGTACAGCTCACTTTCTTTTCAACCGTGGAGCCAGCCTTTTGAAAGTTTATACCCACTTCTATTCACTGATAAACCTGCCTCTTGCCCGCAAACAAAGGCTACTTATAAACTCAGTAAAAAAGGTAAACAAACTCACTCACAATGCCAACAAGTAAGGCAAAGAAAAACACTGCTGCTGCTACTGTTCAACCCGAGACTGAATCATATGACAACCATGATCATATAGCAGACGAAGTCCAGAACTTCTTTAACAGTAAACACTTTAGTAAGATGTTCCAGCTAGCAGTCACGAAGTCGATGAAACGGGAGACGCAGGACCTGCGTGAGAAATTGGAGAAGGCTGAAGGCAGCATCCTAGAACTAGAGAACCAGCTGCGCACAAAGACAGAAACCATCAAGAGACTTCATGAAATACAAGAAACCAGCCTGGACAGCATCAACAAGCTAAAGGCAGACTCCAATGAGGCAGAACAATACTCCAGGCGTACATGTATTCGGGTGTACGGCGTTCCTGAACACCCAGGAGAGGACACGGACACGCTGGTCTTGGATCTGGCGCGCACAAAGCTGGACCTAAACCTGGAACAGAATGAAATCGACAAATCTCATCGTGTCGGTGCACCAGCCGCTGCAGGAGCACATGAAACGACTGGGAGGAGCGCTGCCAAACCGAGACCCATCATAGTGAGGTGTACCTCATACCGCACCAGAGAGAGAATCCTGAAGAACCGTAGAAAGCTGAAAGGTACCCACATAGGCATAGAAGAAGATCTGACTGTAAGAAATAGGACCATCCTATACAAAGCGAAAGAAGAAGCCAAGAAAAATGACAAGATAGACGCAGCATGGTCGACCGACGGCAGGATCATCCTGTTGCTGAAGGCAACGAACGGGAAATCTGTCAGGAAAAGAATCTGGTCGGTGAGTGATCTTTCAAAGATATGAACTACAAAACATTTCTTACATTTTATCCGGACCTTATCATGATATTGACATTGACACTTATTGAGACCGTACATATTCCCATGATATACCGGAAGTCTACAGTTGTGCCTTAGGGCTAGAAATCTGAACTCTGAAATTTGAATTAATATTATTGCTAATTTTCTTATACACATAATATTCTATAATAATTTCATATTCTTCCCATGTGTATACAGCCATTATGAACTATACACTGTTATTCGCTGTATTTTTAAGATAATATTATTTGACGTTGTTTGTTGTTTTTCTTTTTGATGTCATTTGAATGTAGTTGTATCTTGTGTAACAGGCAAAATAATGTAACATGAAGAAATTGTTTCTTGTGTAAAGTGGATGATCAATCTGATTTAATACTTGATGATGATACTGGTGATTTTATTGAAAATCAATATTACACTCCCTTGGAATTTAGTCGTGTTTTGGAAAACTTTGAACAATTTAATTGTCGGAGTTTAAAACAAAATTTTGATATATTCACAAACTGTCTTGATGTTTTCAATAAACCATTATCATTAATTGGAGTTTGTGAAACATGGTTAAAAGAAGGAGAAGAACAAGAAATTTGTATTCCTCATTATAGCTTTGTTGGAAATTGTCGCCCAAATAAAAGAGGTGGAGTTGGTTTATATATTAATGATAGCCTAAGATTTTTTAGACGTTTGGATTTAGATATTTTTAGTGATGAAATGGAAAGTGTGTTTATTGAATTACGTAATAATGTGAAAAATGTTATAGTTGCTGTTGTATATCGACCTCCAGGTCAAAATCCGTTAAATTGTTTACTTCATCTTCAAGAATCTTTGAATAAGATAGTGGAAGAAAGAAAGGAATGTATTGTTATGGGCGATGTTAATGTTGATTTTTTGAAAAAGGATGAAAGTATGAATGTCATGGATTTTTTTAATAGCTTTGTTACTCTCTCATTTTTACCATATATTTATAAGCCGACTAGAATAACAAAAGATACTGCATCAACTTTAGATAATATATTTTATAATTATTCTGAAAATGTTTTAAAATGTGGTATAGTTATTACGGATGTGAGTGATCACTTAACACCATTCATTATTTTGAAATCAAATATGTTTGATTCCGAGCCCGATGATGAAATTCCTAAAGTTGATTTGAATGAAGAAAATATAAAACACTTTTGTAATGAGTTGAATAAAGTTAGATGGGAACGACTAAATTTAATTCATGATGTGAATGATAGGTATAATTATTTGTTTAAGTTATATAAAGAGGTTTATGATGAATGTTTTCCTGTTAAATTTGTTAAAAAGAAAAAGAAAGTAGAAAAGCCTTGGGTAACAAAAGAGGTAATACAATTGAGTAAACGTAAACACTTGTTATATCGGAAGTACTTAAGAAATTCAACTCCTTTACGTGAACTTTCATATAAAACATGTAGAAATACTTTGAATAATTTAATTCGGGAAAATAAACGTGCATTCTATGATCCTAAATTTGATAATGTTCGTAATAATGTGAAAGCAACATGGAAACTAATAAACATGATTTTAAATAAGAAAACTTTGAAGCATGGTGTAAATGATATTGAAATTGGTGGTGAAAAAATTATGGATAAACAAAAAATTGTAAATACATTTCATTCTTATTTTAGTAAAATAGGACAAGAATTACAGCAAAGTATCAATACTAACATGTGTAATGATGAGTCAGTTAAATATGATCAATACTTAAAAGGAAATTTCATAAACTCACTGTTTTTATCCCCTGTTACAAATGCAGATATTATTGATGTGGTTATGAATTTTGATGTAAATAAAAGTCCTGGGTATGATGGAGTTCACCCTAAGGTACTGAAACAGTCGATTCATTTAATTGTTACACCTTTATGCAATATTATTAATTTGTCATTTGAAAATGGAATATTCCCTGATGCTCTCAAGATTGCGAAGGTGATTCCAGTTTTTAAAAAAGGCAATAAATCTCTTATGAATAATTATAGACCAATATCCGTTTTATCAGTTTTTAGTAAATTATTTGAAAAGATTTTATGTACTAAATTGACTAGTTTTATATGTAAAAATAACATTTTATATGAGAAACAGTTTGCTTTTAGAAAAGGTTACAGTACTTGCCATGCACTTCTCGATTTTACAGATAAAGTAGCAAATGCTTTTGAAACTAATGAATTTTTAATTGGTGTATTTTTAGACCTCTCTAAAGCGTTTGACTGTATTGATCATGATATTTTAATAAATAAATTATGTTTTTATGGAATAAGAGGAATTCCTCTTCTTTTAATGAAAAGTTATTTATCACACCGAAGGTAATTTGTTAGTATGGGTAAATGTTACTCAGAACATAGTTCTATTTTAACTGGGGTCCCACAAGGTTCAAATCTTGGACCACTCTTGTTTTTATTGTATATTAATGATTTGCCACTTGTCAGTAATATTTTATCTTCTATTTTATTTGCTGACGACACTACCTTGTTTGTATCCGGTAAAGATCCTGAACATGTGAATATTTTATTGAATAGTGAAATTGCAAAAATACATAAATGGTTTCTTGCTAATAAATTGTTGATTAACTTTGATAAAACAAACTATATAATTTTTAAAACTAAAAATAAATATGTGAATGAAGATGTTATTAAGATATGTATTAATGGTAAAGAAATAAAGCAAGTACACCTCCCAGTACAAATAAAGCAAGTAACCTTTTTAGGTATTATTATTGATCAAAACCTAACCTGGAAATACCATATAAATTGTATTTTTAATAAGATCTCTAGAGTAATTGGTGTTTTAAATAGACTTAAGCTTATATTGCCATTACGTATATTTGTAAACTTGTATAATACTATGATTTTACCATATTTTAATTACTGTATAATTGTATGGGGCAATTGTGCAATGCATTTGATGCAAAAGATATTTTTATTACAAAAGAGAGCTGTCAGAGTTATAACAAATTCTTTTTATAGAGCACATACAGATAAATTATTTTTTAAATTGAAATTTTTAAAACTTCATGATTTATATGAGATAAGTGTTGCAGCTTTTATGTTCTCTTATGTATATGATAAAATTAAGTTGCCTGATTGTTTTAACAATTACTTTGTTTTGAATAGAAACATAAATGTATATACTACTAGAAATTCACACAAAATGTATATTCCATTCTTTCGTTATAGTTTTTCTAGAACTGTTATTAGATATAGAGGGTCAGTTATTTGGAATAATCTACCAGACTTTTTAAAAGAGTGTCCAACATAACCTAGTTTCAAGCGCAAATTTAAATGTAAACAATTATCAAGTTACAATTTATCTATATAATTTCATACAAAAACTTAATTTTGCCTGTCTGTATATATGTATGTGTGACTTTGTAGTTTGTAAATGTTAGTTGTATTATTGTGAACAACATTTTTATTCTTGTTTTATTTATGATATAATTCATGGTGTTGTAGAAAAAGGGGACCGGCCTAGACAGGCCAATGGCCTTTTCTGGTCCCTCACATCCCTGCAAGACCCATTACCTATATTTGATGTTGTTTGCTATTGTACAATATCTTTTATCATTGCATGTTGTAAATAGTTTGTATATTTATTTAATTGTATTTGATTGTAAAATGTGATTTTATGGATGTGAAATAAACTGAAACTGAAACTGAAACTGAAAACAAAATGAGGGGAAATTCATTTGTGAGTAATAGGGCAAGTATCTTTTATTCAAACAATAATGTGAGCATGGTTCATACATCTGTTGCACGTAGAACCTTGCACGGGACTTGATGTGGACAACGTACACCAAGTCTTTATTGGGTACTGCAAACAAAATGAGGGGAAATTCATTTGTGAGTAATAGGGCAAGTATCTTTTATTCAGACAATCATGTGAGCATGGTTTATGCTTCTGTTGCACGTAAAACCTTGCAGGGGACTTGATGTGGACAACGTATACCAAGTCTTGGTTGGGTACTGCAAGAATGAACAGGAAATTTAAATTCAGTGAGTTATTTTGCAAGATTTTTCAATGCAACAAATAAAGTGAGCTTAATTCATACTTTAATTGCACATGGAAACTTGCAGGGGACTTGATGTGAACACCGTACACCAAGTCTTTGTTGGGTACTGCAAAAGAAATGAGGGGAAATTCATTTGTGAGTAATATGGCAAGTATCTTTTATTCAGACAATCATGTGAGCATGGTTTATGCTTCTGTTGCACGTAAAACCTTGCAGGGGACTTGATGTGGACAACGTACACCAAATCTTTGTTGGGTACTGAAAGAAAATGTGGAGGAAAACTCATTGGAGTGGGTAACAATGCAAGAATTTTTGTACAAATGATGCGAGCATAGTTCATTCTTCTGTTGCACAAAGAACCTTGCAGGGGACTTGATGTGGACAATGTAGAACAAGTCTGTGTTGGCTACTAAATAAACAGGACAAAATCAAGTTTATGTGGGTGATATCATATAGTATACTCTTCTTGTTCTTGCAAGTATGTTTATGCAAGAGAAATAATGTGCCTATAATGTACTCTATACAAAAAATCTGCATCACTTCACATGATCCCTCGCATTTACCCCAATAACAACAAAAGAATAGGCCTCGCCAAACCCAAGACCTCCGGACATCTCGGGTTTGAGTTGGTGAAGGCTATTTGCAATGATCTTTGCTATTATGGTCATTACTACACTTACATGTGAAATTTGCAGCTTTCGGTAACACCAGAGGAATCTGTGTTGCTGCCCTCTTCTGAGTTTCCAGGAGCATTTCTTTCTTGGCCTGAAGCAGTTGCTTCTTGGCCGTTTCCTGGGGATGTGATGGCGACTTCTTCTTGTTCTGCTGCGTGTGGCGACTCTCTCTGTCAGGCATTCTTGGACCTGCGATAACAACAAAAATAAGCTAAATCAGAGGCTCTTATTTTCTTTTTTGTACTCGAGACTAAGCTTTTTTTAATGGTTTTTGTGAGCAGTTGCTTCTTGGCCGTTTCCTGGGGGTGTGATAGCGACTTCTTCTTGGTGTTCCGTTCCGTGTGGTTCTGCTGATTCTCTCTACCAGGCATTCTTGGATCTGTGATGTAAATTAAAGTAAGCACAATTAAGTAAGAAATAAATGGCCTTTATTCCTTTTTTGTATGCACTTTAGAGACAAAATTGCTCTGTTAAGTATCTTGGAGCAGTTGTTTCTTGTCTATAAAGATATGACAGTGGCGTTTGTTCTATATCACACGGTTCTGTTTATTCTCCCTCTCTCTCTCTGGCATTCTGGGACCTGTTACTACAGCAAAATTCCAAATAGAAGTACAATGCACCTGTTTTTAAGGGGGGGAATAATAATCATTCAAGAACCAAAACAAAATGAAGCTTTTTTGACGTCATTTGGTACAAATTCATCTAAAGGCAACGTTTATGTTTCCATGTTTTTCATTATAAATACTAATAATAAACCAGAAATACAATTAAGGTTGCAAAATGGACATATTTTTTGCTCATATCAATTAATATGCAAAAGGAGAAACGCCAAATAGCGCTTCTAAATTCTTAGAATTTGCAGCACTTACTTTTGAGTTCACTTTTTCCAGCTGATGAAACCGAGAAGAGTTTTGAGCCGCTGAGAATGGTGTCGGGGAGTTCTTTCTCTTCATAGTCCCCGGGGAGCTCATCATGGGATTTCAGGTGCCATCTGTCGGAAATGGCAGAAAGTTGTAACATTTTACTATTTATATTTTCATAATAATCATCATAAAAACCAACTTCATCACCATCTACTTCTTTCTTCTTGAAGCGCTTAAAGGTTTTGAGCCGCTGAGAATGGTGTCGGGGAGTTCTTTCTCTTCATAGTCACCAAGGGAGCTCATCGTAGGATTTCAGGTGCCATCTGTCGGAAATGGCAGACAATTTTGACTTTTTACTTATCATTATCATCATCATTCATAATCACCATGTCATTAAAGATATACTTGAGTGTTGGTTCTTTCTGAAGTGTAACATAATCATGTATAATTCTGATTTGTAAAATAAAATTTCTGCTATTTGTATCATACATAATTTCATTTTGGAATCTATGTTGTTGTTAGAGAATATGAATATATTATTATGCGGGTAATAAGTGATGTATCATTATCATTTTACTTAATACAGTACTGTATCTTTGGTTTCTAGCGCTCCATGCATCATGATGTGTTGTTAGACCTTGTTGCCAGCGGTGTCGATGAAAGTGATTGGGTGATAGGACCCATTATCCCTTGGTTCTACGTTCTCTATAACAACATACCAGGGAAGCTTGGAGGAAAAATCCAGGATGGTGATATACTGAAATGTGTTGAAATATTTCTTTTTTACTTACTGTACTGTATCTTTGGTTTCTAGCTCTCCGTGCGTCATGATGTGTGGTACGACCTCGTTGCCAGCGGTGAAGGTGATTGGGTGCTTGGATCCGTTATCCCTCGGTTCTTCGTTCTCTGTCACAACATAGCAAGGTAGCTCGGAGGACGAGTCCAGAATGTTGATCATCTCGGTCAGATTCGGAGCGACCTCTGACCCCCCTTTCAGCGAGCGAGCAACATCTGGCAAACAACAATAATAGGAAATGTCATCATACTTATCATCATAATCATAACTATGTTATCATCATCCTCATCATTAAATCATAATAAGCACAAACTTATCAATCACTAATTTGAATTTACATCATAAATATATCTAAACCCCTCAAAAAAAGTTTGGAAACTCAACTTTGATCTATTATATCACTCTTATTGTCAAATTGTTTTTATTTTTATTTTAGTGTCATTGCAATGCATGATGATTTCCCTTTAAAATGGTACATTATTTGTCATTTATTTCCAAATCAGGGAATACGCAGTGCGTTTCAGAATGGAGGACGGTCAGAAGTCAAATGTCGCAAAATGGGCCGAAAGTATTCAATTGGGAAATTTGACTCTTGTGTCGTATTTTTTAATGTTCAAGTTGTATCAAAGATTGTAGCGTGTTCAAATGATTTAAACTTATCAAATTTGGTATCATTTTAAAGCCCATGTGTCTATCTTTTCAATACAATTATGTCCGTAACAATTTTATTAACAGGTTAAGTATGGTACAGCCCAATATGGGGAGGGCCAAAAGTGAAATGTTGCAAAATGCATTTCATTTTGTAAAATTGAAGGCGTTGCATCGAAAAACGACTATTGGAGGAGATGTTTTGGGGTTTTACATTGCATAATCATTGCATTTTGTGACATTTCACTTCTGACATTCCCCCATTCTCAAATATACTGCAAATACCTCGTGCTCGTGATGCTTACGAATTTGGTATCATTTTAAAGAGGTATACACACTCTTTCAAGTGATACCAAATATAACCATTATGATTTCATAAGAAAATTTATATAATCGATCAAACTTGAGTTTCCGAACTTTTTTTGAGGGGTTTAAATAGCTTGCGATGTTTCATTTACAATAATTGTGTTTCAATTGTGAGTATCATGATTAAAACAGTGTTAAGCGCATAGAGAATAGTTAATTATACTATGTGATTAGAATCATATCATCATCATCACCGAAACATAATCATCATCATCATCATCATCATCATCAAAACATAATCATCTTAATGAGTATTTACCAGTCTTCACCACATTCACCACAGCCATCAACATCATACTATCATCATCATCGTCATCATCAAAACCGTATCATCATAATTACCTATTTACCACAATCATTAGCAATAGCAGGAGCATCTTTATTTATTCCCAATCAATAATAAGAAGGATGGTCATAATTTTCTCCATCTAGGTTGATATGTCACTTTACCATCTAATAGATCAAGTCGTCAGATTTATAGCATCTCCACTTTCAAGATTTTGAATCAAAACATTCTAAGATTGTCCTGCGTGGGGCTGTTACACCTCCAAGCACCATTCTGAACTAGGCAAGTTTGTGCGCACTGCATAACACTGAGCCAGCGTGCGTTCTGCTCCGCACTCGAGACATTCGCAAGATGGCACCGCGCATCTGAACTGCAAACCCAAACTACCTTTTAAAGCCAAATGACAGTAATGGGAAAATTACAGAAATCCACTCTGTTGGCCTAACAACAACATGGTTGAAAGAGGGTTTGTGTGAACCATAACATCGAAAAATGCAGACAAATAAGTGGAATTTCATCCGCCCCCGATTAGATTGAATGGCGCAGAGCCTGTTTAGCCCGCCGTAACTAGCCCGCCGCGAATCTTCCAAATAGCTGATCGGCTAGCCACTCTGCCATGCACGTGGACGAACATTTCAATATAAAACAGTCGGCGATATCCATCAATGCATTGATAGTTTTCTAATTTTGCAAATATTTCAATTAGTGGGCGGTTTCCTGGCCAAATTTGTATAATCCCATATTAGTACAAAATATATTCTTTTACATGGTTGGTAATAAGAGCGTACTTTTTATTTTTTGTGTGTGGGGCATTTCCCACTACTTGTCATTTAGCTTTAAGAGAGATCACACATCATATTTTGCCCATCTTACCTGACATGACGGTCTCCAGTCTGCTGATGTTATTCCTCACACTCTGTGTCATCTGGTCCAGTAGATCTAGCCGATGAGATTCAAGTGATTCAACCTCTTGCAGCAGCATTGTTTCCCTAAAGCAAAATAAACAGTTACTTTTAACCCATCAGTAACTTCAATTTCACTCTATTTAGTCAAGTTGTGAACAAAAATTAAAAGACCTAGAATCAGGTAATTTTTGCCACCAATATGAAGTACAGTAAATGTTCTGAGTTGTTATGTTTCATCAAGTACTGAATAAATATATAGAAGTATATCACTCATGGCTATGCATAAGTTTGGGTTATAGTTAGTAACAGAAAAATAAGTCAGCAAAACATCAAAATCAAATGTGCATTTCCCTGAAATACAGGGCAGAGCATTTATTAATCAAAAGTAACTTGGTCGATTTCATTGAACAAATGAAGATACTTTCAGCATTTTAAGAAAAAATAATCCAGAAATTAAATGAAGAATATGGTAGACAGAGACCAAGGATGACTATGCTACCCATGGTATGTACTCACTAGATGACTTGTGTTGGGAACGATCTTTCGGATCTACATGTATAAATCAATGAGACCATGGCCCTGTTGCAGAAAGACTTTCAATTAATTGTAGAGCTGTAATTAATTGTCAGTCAGATCAGGACTAAATGTGCAAATCTGATTGGTTCAACTGTGCATATTTTCTGATTTTACAATACTTTACAATAATAGATTGCACCTCTTATCTTAACAGGGTCCTGAACTGATCAAAATGCACACAATTAGACGTTACACCTTTACCCCGAGAATGACTTTATACCTTCTTTGCAGCATTGCATGAAGTTGCAGGAAGGAGTTCCTGATTGCATCGGCCACTGGGTTGGTCTCTATCTTCACTTTATGCGGTGCCTTCTCAAGAACCTACACAGAGCACAATTATTGAATGATAATTCAATTTGACAACAAAAATAGAAATAGAGATCACAGGTTTAGCCATCCTGAGGTCTCGGTTCAAATCCCAGAGGAATCCTTTTTTTTGTGCTCATTTTAATTGATATTATATATTTCTGTTAAGTTATCCTATAGAAATCAAAGCAAACAAAAAAATTCTTGCATCTGAGAAGGAAAGTGGTTCTGCATCATTTACACTCTTGTGCAATGTGACAAATAGCTTGACAAAACTGCATGTTTTCCTGACGTTTAAAGTACAGAAAGCATATATTGGTAGAGTGTGTGCCTTTCAATCGTGAGGTCCCAAGTTCGAAACCAGAGTGTATCCATTGTGTTTTTTCTGTAGCAAAAAAAAAAAAGTATCCACATTTGCTGCTCTCAACCCAGGAAAGTGGACCCAGAAGGACTAGAACGCGGTTCGTTAGCACTGTGTGCACCTATGAGGTGCCGGGCTGGAATACTTCCCAGTGGGTGGGAAAATGTGCACATTGTGTATAGGATTGATTGCAGCATGTATCACTATTATAAGTATGCACAATTGCAGTCAAACTTGTCCATAAAGAACCACCAAAGGGAGACAGAGATGGTGGTCTTCCGAGAGGGTAGTCTTTATAGACAGGTTCATTTTCATTCAAACTGCTTTCAAGCGAATACAAAATATGGGCCTTTGTAGACAGGTGGTACAGGTGGTTACTAGAGCAGGTTTGACTATTAAAGCTTTTAACAATATTGCATCTTGCTTACCCCTTTTGAGTGATAGAGCCGCTTCAGCACGCCTTTCGCCGTGTCAAAAGCTGGCTTCAGCTGGTCCTGCACTTCCAGATTCTGTTTCAAGAGATATGAAGTAAAGTGATTATCTTCTTCATATATGTCTTGCTTGCCCTCATCAGTGGCCTGGATGCCAATGGCCACCAGAAATCTCAATTGGCAACTAGAAACTCTCACATTGGTTACCGACTTGTTAGGATACACAACACAAGTCTATGGTGTGAGTCTGTCTTGTCTGATGTGTCACATTGGCCACCTGAAAGAAACGGAGAGCCCTGGTACAAGATTATGTAAGCCTGCAACAATCTCTTACCTGACATGTATAACTGTTGCAAATTAATGTAGATATTGCAAATTACCCTCTGTCGTAAATACAGTATGACAAATAAGAATCCCTGGAGAGGAAAAGGGGGATAAGAAAACCTCTCTGTCCTCCACACTTTCATATTTATGAATAAAGTCAACGTTTTCCCTTCTAGAAACATGGTAGTTCACATGACACATACAGTCGATTTGGTTAATGATTGAAGGTACAATATATATGTAATTTTTTTTTTATTTATTATACTTGGTTAACTTGTCGAGAAAGTGATATTTGAGAGGAAATAAATGTTCGTCAGATATATGCTAATTTTAAGCCAAGTAATTAGTGTGTTGTTACCTGTTGGTCTATGGGCACTACGTCATGCCCTTTGTGACTCCCGGTCAATTCGCAAAACGCACAGATCGGGACATTGTCATCCTTACAGAAGAATTCCATTCATTACATTTGGTTACCTTGTATAGAAAGTAATATTTTTGCAGGAATGAAATGTTGGTCACAAATGCCCATTTTGAGACCAGTAATAAGTATGTTGTTACCTGTTGGTCTATGGGCACTACGTCATGCCCTTTGTGACTCCCAGTCAGTCCGCAAAACGCACAGATCGGGACATTGTCATCCTTACAGAAGAATTCCTTATTCATGTTGTTGTGTTCTAGACATCCATAATAGTTTCTGGAAGTTCAAAGGCAGAGAGACATGAAACAAATCATCATTAACCTATCAGGGACAATGGCCCACATATTTGTGGTTTGGTAGTCCTACACTTCAGCAAGAAGATATAACAAGAATATGACGTGTAAAAGGAGCAAGAGCATACATTTCTCTGTTTCTTTTAGCCCTATTTTGTTACTCTACCTGTTTGCATTACTTTGTAATGATTTTTATTATTGCGTAGATCGCTACAATTCAATTGAAGAAAATCAACAAAAAAAATAGATGGATCTTCGACTGCGTGCAGTTTTGCCTGTACTTACATAGTTATCTGTGTCTTCTGATGTGGACTCTTGCTCTTGGCATTGTTCCTGTGCAGTTTGGTCCAGCACCGATCACATAGTTCCAGGTCGCACTGCTGGCACTTGCAGTTCGCAGAGTCCTGGTTGCACTCGCCACACAACGCACGGCCACCTAGGATTACAAACAGTGAACAAATTAACCTGTTGCTTACAGGAACCGGGTGGGCTATGTACAAAGTCTATGGGGATTTTATAATCTCGAAGGGAATGGGTTAAACAGGGTCTCAGGGCGATTTTAACCCCCCCCCCCCCCCCCCCCTAAATGCTTAAAAAAGTGCCCCTGTAAAATGGTATAGAGTTTAGTGGAAAACAAACATTAGAGTGATATTTTCTTGAAGGCAGGTCTGAAAAAAGTAGCCCCTGAAAAAAATGTTTGTATTTTTCCCTGAACTATAATTGTGTGCTCCCCAGGGAGAAGAGATTGTGCTAGTGTTGTTGATTTCGGGAGTATTTACTACCCGGGACTCGCGATAATTTTTCGAGCGAGTCCCGGGTAACCAAAATTTACCCATTTGTTGATTACACGATCGGCATGTCACGCCAGCTGGGAAAACATGTTCATTCAAGTGACAAAAATTGAGCGCATTTATGTCACTTGAATGAACATGATAACTCTTGCGTTAAATGAGGGGACTTGCTTTTTTTTTCGGGAAATCGAGTATCAACATTTTTCGGCGGGACCCGGGTACCCGGGACTCATCAACAGCACTAGATTGTGCACAATACAATTGTGAAGGATTGATAATCATTCCCTCCTTCATCCGATAATCACATGTTGTTTCCTGCGCAGAAAAGTTAATTTTCATACTGCCTGCAAAGACTTCATTCTGGCAACTAAATGTGACCGGCTATAGCAAAACCCTGCACTTGTAAAGTTGTAGTTAAAAACCAAATGTAGATTTGCATACCGTTAGAAAGGCCTCATCACCAGCTTTCATTTCATGCTATGTTCAAACAAATTGGTCAATAATTGGCAAAGATATGATTATTTTAATTTTACGTGTACTCATAAGTCTTTTACACACATTATGTGAACTTAAAACGCCAATTTATTCAAAACATGAATTACCGACAAGTGCAGGGTTTTGCTGTGGGGGGTCACAAATAATGGCAAACACTCATGCATACAGCTGAGATAGCATATTCTTGCCAAAGGACAAATCCACCAAAGACTTTCTAATTGGAACAGCAAAGGGCAAAACATTCTTTATTCCGTATCTAAGTATTGTAGAATAAATCTCATATATGAGGAAAAACAAATTTTGTATGGGGTAAAATTTTGTAAAAGGTGGACAACAAAGAAACTAAAAATTTAATTCTTCACATCCACCCAAGAAAAATTGCATTTCAAACTGGAAGCTGATATCCATGTCAAGCCTCCACTAACCATTTTTCTGTACTGACCCATTCGTGCAAGTAGAATAATATATTTTGACATTTTACTTGCCCCAATATAAAATTTACTTGCCCTCTTACTTCTAGATGAGATTAACATATGAAGTTACATCGTTCTCTTGTAGTTGAACAATTATTTAGTCGCCTGATCAGGCAAGTAAAACTAGTCAATTTATGACATTTTACTTGTTTGACACCAATTTTTACTTGCCCCAGGCAAGCGGTCAAGTGCCCTGTCCATGGCCCTGTTGCAGAAAGAGATGCAATTAATTGTAAGTCTGATCATGTGACCAAATGCGCACATCTGATTGGTTCAAATGCGCAAATTTTCTGACTTGCAATTAATTGCAACTTTGCAATCGATTGCATTAATGCATTCTTACAGCAACGGGACCCATGTGTTCATAGAAGATCATAAATATATTGAATACAGGCTCACCTTTCAGTGATTTCCCCTTGTATGCTTCCTTCTCTGGTCTGGTTTGAAACTCCACTCTGTGCGCACTAGAGTAGAGAGAATGTAAAAACAAAGAGAGTTTTAGCATAACACAGTAGACTGTTGTATGATAAACATCACTTGGCAAAACTAAGTTTGTGAAAACTGAATAAAAGGAAAGGATTGAACAACAATGTGTTTAGAACCATTACCAAGTTAATAATGTCAGACAAATGTGACACCACTACATCAACTGGTACACTCTTTAGCCAGGGCTCCACACTTACCTTTTCTGTCAGTGGCCCGGTCAGTGAGATAATTTCTTCCCCCTTTTTTGGTGGTCCGAAAAAAAAATTTACTGGCCCGAAATTTTATTTCGTGAGTAAACTTTTTACTATTCAAAATATTGCTCTTTCCTGATCAAACCTCAGAGTGATTATAGATGAAGCATGGACACGAAAGGAAAAAAACAAGATTTTTCTTAATTTGTCAAAGTCGGGTTGAAAATCTGCTCGCCCGATCGGGCCACGAAAATATGACTTTTATACATTTTTGCTGGCCCGAAGTGCAATTTCACTGGCCCCGGGCCAGCGGGCAAGTGCGAGTGTCGAGCCATGCTTTAGCTTTAAATTAAAGATGAATGAAGCAGTACTTACAGCAGATCAGGTGTTTTATTGTGCACCCATATGGCCACTCCCATGGCATAGAAATCTGGGGGCAGCTCCTTGAAGCTGGCCTCCCCAGCTGGCATCGGTGTGGACACCTAGGCCAGATAAACAAGATAAGGTGGCAACAATCATATTTAGTCATCATAATTAGTCTGGTGATAGTGTGAAGTGCTTGTTAAATTGAATTATGCCTAACATCATGTAGATTGGAACCTATTGCTAGCCAAGATGTCACTATGGGCAAGACACTAAGGAAAAACGGAAAGCGATTTGTGGGAGCTCAAAAATATGACTTTTATGATTATAATATATGATTTATAGAATTTGTTTGTATAAATTAAATTATTTGTTTCTTTTTTTCAATTTGAATGAACAGCAATCCCCCCCCCCCCCCCCCACAAAAAAAAAAGTGAAAGAACAAACACGTCTGTGTATTTCCAACATTCTCAGCTTTACTGTGTTCAACAAATTAGGAAATCTAACCCAACCACATTTTGTTGTTGACCAATACTAGCCAATCAACAATAGGTGATAATTAGGCAGACCTTCAACAAACTATTAACAAAGCACTGTAAAGGGTTATTTTTATAGAGCTTGACTGAGCGGCTAAAGTGATTTATATTCTTACGTCTTGGGTCCCTGGTTCAAATCCATTATTATGATCGACTTTCCATTTTTACTCCCCAGTACAGTCTATAGCAATCAACCTGCCTATAATAGTGGCTACCAAAAGTGATCCCCTGCAATGCAAATCAATAAACTTTATGAAACCTGGCTATAGAATTAGAGGTCTCCTGCCTATGGCTACAGTGGTCACTTCTCCTGTTCCCATAGGTGGCCACTATACACAGGTTATGATGACTATACTCTACTCACCTTACACACTGGGCAGGCCAACTCATGTTTGAGATGTTTGAGGCTTCGAGCAAGGCAGGATTTGCAGTATGTGTGGCCACACTTGAGGATTAGCGGCTGGAAACCGCCCCCTGGGGATTTGAAAGACACAATAAAGAAAGAACTCACATTAATTATGTCAGAGAATCAAGTCAAGATTTCAACCATTTCATACAGTACGTTTGACTGAGGCTAGGCTTTGACCAAGTCATGGTTGCATGCGTGCATGGCAGGGAACAAAATTAAAATTTATTTTTCGGGGGACTACTTTTCAAGCTTGCGTCTGCATGAAAACACCAATCTAAAATTTGTTTTGCATGGAGTAGTTTGAACAATGATAATTCCAATTTGCATGATTTGATTTTGAGCAGCCAGATGGCAGATATCTTTTTTTTTTTCATAAATAACGACAAAGTACAAATGATGCGTACATCACATCGGACATGAAGAGGACGTCATGATATTGGTGAGTTTGACCGGTTGGGAAATGTGTATAGTGTACATTTTGATATCTTTTGTGCCTATTTTTTTTTCTTTCTAAATCACTGCATGGGAATTCCTTGGATTCCAGTTACTTACCTTGCACACGCGGACCAGCATATTCCCGCTTGCAACTCGGGCATCTCGGAGATTTAAACATGATCGTCTTCTAAGACTAAGACAGCTTCTTCCACGCACTTCACGCTTCTTCACTTGAGAACTCTGTTCGGTGACGACATTACAGAAACGACGAAGATGAAATGGCAATGATGTTCACACGGGAAAATAAGCTATAATATACGGTGGTAGCTGCAAAGAAAGTAACAACAAACGTTGACGTCGACCCGTCGAAATAAATTTGTGTACGGTAAACCCTGTATAGCGGCGCGCACCGCACTGACCCCTTCGTGACCGATATTTCCAGGCCAGCGCTAGCCCGTCACATGACTGCTGTTAAACTGGGATTCCCCTGAAAATCCTTCTGTGTTTACACGTTGATTGCAGCATGCGCTATGCATGCACGTGTTTACTCTTTTTAGGCATGCAGTACTGTGCAAGCTGCGCGCGGACCGTGGCTTTAGATGCACCTGAGTACTCCAAGTCTTTAGGGGGTCTTTAAAAGTCACCAAATGGATGCCATAATTAGTTAGGGACTTAGCCGACATTTATGGTAGAATATTTAGCTGAAAGTAATCTGCGATTTTTGATTTCTAGATTGTATTTTCTCGGACCCATGCACCTCCAGTTAAAGGGGTAGTTTAGTTTTGGTAAGGCTGAACTTTAGTGGCCAAAACCTGCACAGTAACACTATAAACGAATAGTTATAACTCCACCATGCTCGAAAGGTATACAAAATTACAAACGACTAAGTAAAAAGCCTGTTATCATTCAAAAAGGGCCATTAAAACACAAGAGGGCGCTTTTTAAAAAGGCATTGCTTTCAACCATTTTTCATACAAAATTATGCATGTGATGTTTTATTGATATAATGATTAAATAGCGAGATCATCAACAACTATTTAAAAAACTCTTTTGAAAATTTTTGAAAAAGTGCAAGCATTTTTTATTTTTTTCTAAAAATCATCTAATTATTTGGGCCCCAAATAATTATAAGATCAGATATATTTATTGATAATTCAGCCGTTTCTGGGTCGATTTTGACCAAATAAAGTTTATTCTGCCATTAAAAGTGCATGTTCTCTCAAATTCGACACTCAGTTTTTCATTACCTCACAAAAAAATTGTGATGTGCAGCGCCCTCTCTACCAAAACTAAACTACCCCTTTAAGCCAGGGGATATAGTTATTCAGGAGGACTAAACTACCATAATAGATTACTTTCAGCTAAATGTCAGCTAATTCCATTTGGTGACATAAGATCCCCCCCCCCCCCCCCTAAGACTTTCAGGGTCTTGAAATTCTATTTTGTTCAGGACCGCAGTGTGGGTGGGGCGCTGAGCCCCCGTTGGGTGGGGACATTATATATGGATATAAATAAGAAAATAAAGTCACCAAATGCCAGTTTAGTTTGGTATAGAGGGCGCTGCACTAAATTTACCTCACGAAAAATTTAGTGTCAAATTCGAAAGAGCATACAATTTTAATCACAGAATAAACTTTATTTGATCAAAATCGGTTCAGAGACGGCTGAAATATCTATAAATATAACAATTTATAGATTGTGCGACCCCATAATAATTCAATAAATTTGAACCAGCCGTTGAAAAAGAAAATTATGCTTAATACACTTTTCACAAATAAAAGATGTATTTAGATAGTTGTTGTTGACGATCTCTCTATGTAATCATTATTGTAACAAAAAATCACATGCATGCCATAGCAAGGGGGGTGCGTTGTGTGCGTACGCCCCCCCCCCCCCCCCCCCCCCCACCCCCGATCTACTTTTTGCCGCTCTCGGGTCCACTTTTTACCGGTCTCGTGACCATCTAAACCAGTGCTCTCGGCCTCGCGAACATTTTGGGCGGCGGAAATATTTACAATAAGTGTTCAGATGTTAAATTATCCACTGGACCGCAAAAACCGTGTATAAAGTGAGTGCAATGAGTTAGTGAATATCACTTTGCTTTTTTGCTCATTACTCGGCCATACTTGAAAATTTTCACCACCCAGTGGACAATTATCAGATAACAATAATATGGCTGTACATAAATATTGTATCAACCACTTATATCACTTGTTGCACATGTCAACAAAGTTACTAGATCCTTTAAGAAAAACAATATAAAACATATTATATAGCCTATGTAAATTTTGTCATGGAGAGTTAAAACTGACCAAATGTTCAATCAATAAACTGCACGCCCTTTAATATACACAACTCTGAGCCCCATAACCCTACACCTAATGCCCGGCGCAGACAGAGCCGACTCGACCCGATCCGACTGGTTTTCAGCCTGATTAACTCAGTATGCGCTGCCTCAGGACTCAGGTTTTTCCAGTCAAGTGCCAGTCGGAGGTCTTTCGAGGCCCATTCAACATGTTGGATCGGCTCCGACTGAGCGAAACTGACTCTAGCCTGACTGAAAACCAGTCGGATCGGGTCGAGTCGGCTCTGTCTGCGCCGGGCTTAACCCTAACCCGGTATCAATCCATCTATTATGCATTTGCAAAGTGCATGGTGCTATAGCCTCGGACTGATGGGGAGACACAAAATTAGTGGGGGCTGGGCACGCACCCACGACTTAATTAAAGGGATAGTTGAGTTTTGGTATAGAGGGCGCTACACAAAATAATTTGTTTGTGAGATAATGAAAAAACTGAGTGTCACATTCGAAAGAGCATACACTGTTTTGAAGTGCTTTGCAGCAGAGTCTCGAGATGTCCTGTAAGTTTACTGCATACTTCTTTTCGCAATTTACTACTTATATCTGTTTTTAACAGACAATCTGTGTGTGATAAATACAATTTCTTCTTTAAAATAACAGAAAAGTACTTGCAGCAGAGTCTCGACGGACTCCTGTAATTTTACTGCACAATTCTTTTCGCAATTTACTACTTATCTGTTTTTAACAGACAATCTGTGTGTGATAAATACAATTTCTTCTTTAAAAAACAGAAATGTACTTGCAGCAGAGTCTCGAGAACTCCTGTAATTTTACTGCATAAATCTTATTGCAATTTACTACTTTTCTGTTTTTATAAAATACCTGTATGTGATAAATACAATTTCTTCTTTAAAAAAACAGAAAGTCAATCCATATCACAAAAATGAAATATGGCGCACTTCATTCTACTTATTCACGTCCCTAACTTAATCCTATACTTGCCCTATCATCCTAAGCCTATCTTCCTAAGCCTATCATTCTAACATCCTACCTTCCCTACGAACCTTTTATGTAATCGGTTCCATATATATACACATCTTCTAGGTATGCGGGTTTTTAGTGGTTAGTATTTGCAGAGAGTTGATTCTGAAATGATTAGCCTTCAAATCAAATTCATAACACAATATACAATTGTTATTTACATGTTTATGAATTATATTCAACAACAAGGACATGATAACAATGCTTTCAAAAGAATTAATTACAAAAAGAAAGAAAGAAATTTACATTCACTTACAATTGTTCATAATCGATCATGAATTTCCCGATAGCAATGGGGATAGCGTGGGGATCGATTATGGAACCAGCATTATGGGCTGCCCATATGGTTTCATCAAAGATCCTACATACATAAGATGATCAACTCTCGGTCAAAAAGTGAAACGCTAACGCGCGGATTTGTGGGAGTTTGAAGGAGTGCGCCAACTAGCGGTGAGCGGGTAAAGTTTCCAGGTGAGCGCTGATTACAGTACATTAAAATTGGCAGGATCATGGTATTATATAATAAAAATCAATATATTTTGGGGAAAGATATGACTTAATTTACTGATGACACCAATACTCTTTGATATTTTGTTTGAAATGGCAAGTATATAATCTTTCCAGGCTAAATGTTGGTCAATAATTACACCTAAGAAATAAGTTGATTGAACACGCTGAATTAGAATATCATTAATTTTAATTATTAAGGAATTTATTGAATCATTTGAAATAGCACTTTGCTTATGATGGAAGTAAATGAAATTATATTTAGAAGTATTAAGAGACAATTTATTACAATTGAACCATATACTATGTGATACATGTTTCATTTCATTATTTATAATTTGACATAAGGTATTAATATCATTGTGAGAAAAAAGAATATTGGTATCAGCAGTAAAAAGCACAAATTTAAGAGTATGGGGACAATTAACTGAATTATTTATGAATAGTAAGAATAGAAGTGGTTCTAGAATTGATCCTTGGGGTACTCCACATACTATACTTCTTAATTCATAAGATTTTTCTTTATGTAAAAGAATATTGTGATTGATAGAGTCAAAAGCTTTACTCAAATCCAGAAAGCTGAATAAATAACGTAAGTGTAACACTTAATCAGTATTGTGTATCGTCATAATTTTATTGTAGTTGTTTCAATCATGAAAATCCAAATAAATAGAGGTCCAGTTTATATCTAGGCCGTCTCTATTTCTGTAAATACCATGTTGAGTTAGAAGTTTGAACTGACAGCCCCTGTTGTGTAGCCTGAAGGATCCCGGGAAGGTGTGAAAACTCTATTGAGAACTATGGATTAAATTGAAGAAACCGCTGAATAAATTAAAGAAACCATTGTCATTTAATGAGCTCATTACAAAAATGGGCGAAAGATATAAACTGGACCAGAGTCTAACAATAATTCATATTTGGTGACGTTGGCCATGCATGGTCAAATGTATACTCACATAACTGAACCCATCCCATTGATAAAAAAAGAGCAGATGAAATTCTCAGATTGAAATGAAATCTTGAGATATTCATAATGATAAGCTGTGATATTAAGCTGCTAAAGGCCCGTTTATTTTGTTCCTAAAAATAAATATTTTTCTTTTAAAGAAAATGGCCAAAAAAAATAAAATGAAATTTGTTTGTGGCTAAGAAACTTAAATAATTCGAGTTAACATGCTCAAATTGCTAGAAAATCACGCTTGTTTGTTTTTTTCCAAAAGGATTGAGTTTGGCTATATTTTTTTACCGGAAAGAGGCAAAAAATTAAGTTATTACCTTTGTCATCAATTCAGATTTTAAATTGCTTAAATTCAAAATATAACAAACCTTTCAAGAGTTGTATCATGATTTTCAAGCGAGTTTAGCATTTTAAACTCAAAAATCAAAAATTTCAACGAACAAGTGAAGTTGACCAATATTTCTTGCCATTTTCTTTAAAAAAAAAGAAAAGCTAGCATTTTGAGTGAAATATAATATTTTAAAAAATGGATTCTTTGACTATACTTTCCATTCCAAAAATGTTTACTTTTATTCACATTAAGAATAATTTGAAAGTAAAAGCGCTGAATATAATTTTTAAAAATTCCCAGGTTGACACCATAGAAGTAATATATAAATTGTTCAAGTTTACCCGCTCAACGCTAGCGGGCGGCAGACTCCATGTGCTAAAATACCGCTTCCGCTTCCGTTTCACCAGCGGCCGTGTAAAATCGGGAGAGTTGACCATCTTATGTATGTAGGATCTTTGGTTTCATTATCTGGGCACCCAGATGGCCCCATATGGTTTCATTAAGTGGGTTCTAGGTGGGTGTACCCTTGTGGGGCCATATTATGTCCCATCTTTGAAGTTTGAAGTGTATTAACAACAACAAAAACAATATCTTATGTACATTAAAACATACATCCAAGGCAAATTATTAAAATACGAACTGTAAACTATTATTTTATATTTATACAAAAGTTAAAATTGTTGTTAACCCATCAAGGACGAGAGCTATTTTAAGGCAAATCTGATCATTGTTTTCCTCTACAAATTGGCAACTCCTAAATTTTGTTGACCGATCAATGACATAAAAATAGTGGAAAATATTTAGTAATGACCATTTAAGACAAAATATATGAATTGACTTTGCTGCAAAGTTGCCAATTTGAACGCCAATATCTGTTTTTAAAATATTACAATGTGTTGCCAATTTAAGGATTTTTCTAAATTATAGTGATTTACGCAATAATAAAAAAATCATTAACAAATAACTAAAGCAGGTAGAGTAACAAAATATGGATCTAAAAATAGAGGAATTTATGCTCTTTCTTTCTGTACACTTCACATAACTAGTCTTCTTCTTGTTTAAGTGTAGGACTACCAAACCACAAATATGTGGGCCTTAGGCTCTGATGGGTAGAGAACCGAAGTTAAATTAAATAATAACTTATGCAAAAGATGTATTTGTTCAACAAATAAATTGTGAGGGTCTTATGAAATGAATATCTTGTTTTTTGTTCTTTAATCTTCTGGGGTAAGCTATTCCAAAGCTTTGGTCCAACAAAGTCTTGTTTCATAAGTATGGTGTAACATCTGACAATATTCTAATAATGAGTGTGATAAAGTACAAATCATATACAAATGATGAAACTGCAAGTTCATGCAAACTAAAATCATCTTACATCCCCAATTGTTTAAACAGTGGTTTCGAGGATTTTCCCAATAATGAAAATGTAATAATTATCAAAGTATACTTACAACGGGCTGTCCTTTCTTCAAGCTTTGTGGACTTTTATTTTATTAATCATACTATTATATAGTATTGATATTACCCCGCCGTATAGATCTATGTAATAATGTGATATTAATTGTTCACTTGATTTTTTTCGTAATGTTGATGTTTTTATATCATTGGAAATAAAATTGAAATTGAAATAATAGCTCGCATAGCCATTTGTTGAGCTAAATGAATACAAGTGAGATTTAGAACTGCTTCCCCATACCTCAATTCCATAGAGAATTTGAAGTTGTATAAATGATTCATACAAAAGCACAAGAATATACTGAGGCACAAAATATCTCAATTTAAATAGCTAACGCACTTTTCTACGAACACACTTATTTACAAAGTCAATGTGATTTTTCCAAATCAATGTATACTATCGATTTCAACTCCTAGACAAGATGCCACAATTACAACATTAACATGATTAATATCTGTACCAGACAGTTAAGGACACCGTTTTCATTCATTACCTGTATTTTGCTTTGGATAATCATATAATTAGTTTTCTTTAAATTAATAGTGAGTTTATTATCATTACACCATTTTGAACTGCATTTAATCGCTCATTAACTTAATTTGAATCTATTTCCTTTTGACTCTCATCAAAAGTATGAAAATATTGAATCGTCTGCAAACAATCTAAACTCAAAGTAGTCACTACAACAAGGTAACCTGTATTTTGCTTTGGATAATCATATAATTAGTTTTCTTTAAATTAATAGTGAGTTTATTAGCATTACACCATTTTGAACTGTATTTAATTGCTCATTAACTTAATTTGAATCTATTTCCTTTTGACTCTCATCAAAAGTATGAAAATATTGAATCGTCTGCAAACAATCTAAACTCAAAGTAGTCAGTACAACAAGGTAACTAGTTAAATATAAGTTAAAACAATGTTACTGACACCTGTGGCACGCCGCACGTTATAGTCCTAGCTTTTTGAAAACAGACCTTTCCTTTAAAAATGAGGATTACGTAATTCCATAAAGCACTCTGTGAAATTACAGAAAATCGGTACATGGGGTCTGTAAGCATAACAATTTTCTGCAAAATGACTTTTCTTCTTTTTATTTAAAGTAAAATAAATGACAGATTCTGTTGAAAAACAGTTATTTCGTTTCCTTTAGATTTATTCTTTAAAATTACAGATGGTCTGCGGCTATGATGATTCTCAAAGCAATTTTGTAAGAAAACAGATATTTCCTTAACATCTGAGGATTGCTTTATATCAGGAAGCACTCTGTTAAATCACAGAAAATCGGTACTGTAAGCGTACAAATTTCCTGTAAAAAGACAGTTCTTCTTTTCTTTTTAAGTAAAATAATTGAAAAATTATGTTGAAAAACAGCTATTTCGGTTCTTTTAGAATTATTCTTTAAAATTACAGATGGTCTGCGGCAACAATGATTCACAAAACAATTTTGTAAGAAAACAGATCTTTCCTTTAAAAATGAGGATTACGTTATTCCATAAAGCAATCTGTGAAATTACAGAAAATCGGTACATGGGGTCTGTAAGCATAACAATTTTCTGCAAAAAAACTTTTCTTCTTTTTATTTAAAGTAAAATAAATGCAAAATTGTGTTGGAATCCAGTTATTTCGTTTCTTTTAGAATTGTTATTTAAAATTATAGATGGTTTGCGTCTACAATGATTCACGACATAATTTTGTAAGAAAACAGATGTTTCTTTTAAAAATGAGGATTTCTTTATTTCACGAAGCACTCTGTAAAATAACAGAAAATCAGTACTGTAAGCATACAAATTTCCTGTAAAAAAACAGTTCTTCTTTTCTTTTTAAGTAAAATAATTAGAAAATTATGTTGAAAAATAGCTATTTCGTTTCTTTTAAAATTATTCTTTAAAATAACAGATGGTCTGCGGCAACAATGATTCACAAAACAATTTTAAAAGAAAACAGATCTTTCTTTTAAAAATTATGATTACTTTATTCCACGAAGCACTCTGTGAAATTACAGAAAATCGGTACATGGGGTCTGTAAGCATAACAATTTTCTGCAAAATGACTTTTCTTCTTTTTATTTAAAGGAGGGGTGCAATCCCGGCTTTGATTCAGGTTTATAGCTTTAAATATGTGCCTTTATTGATAAACCACACTCTTTTTTTCAAAGAAATCCTTAAGTTGGGAAAAAAAGGTAAATTTCATGCAACTTTTTTGCTTTATTACGCATCGGCGTTCCATGCTCCTAAAAAAAGTCATTTATAGCAGAGCGGAAATGTGCGCACGTGTCACTCGATTCATGACATCACATGCAGACCGCAACGCGGAGGAATGTGCATTGTTTACATGCAGAGCCTATGACTTGCTTGTAAAACAAACTCGTTTTTGCTTGTAAATTGAGGTTTTACTGAAAATGCTTAAGAATTGCTAAGAAATGAATTGTAGCAGGATGCAGCTACACATCTGAGTGTATATCGTCCCATGATATAAACCTGAACAAATGTTTGCAAATATTGAAACAAATGGAAATAATATCTCTGTGTCAACGTGAGTATTGTACTCAGCGTGTACGTCTATGACCGAGCTAAACTGCGATTGCCTGCCGGTGACGTCACAAAGATGACGTCATTTTTTGTTCGCCCGGGACTCAGTTTTTTTACGGGGGTTCCGAAAGAGAATTTACAAGTTGATTTTTTTATTTTACCGGGTTTTCCCACGAGGAAAATATGTTTGTATTAGTAATCTTCATGAAAATCTACCTTAGATACAGTAAAACCCAATTTTGAGGCAGTTTTCTTGTCACCATACCTTTAAAGTAAAATAAATGACAGATTCTGTTGAAAAACAGTTATTTCGTTTCCTTTAGAATTATTCTTTAAAATTACAGATGGTCTGCGGCTACGATGATTCTCAAATGAATTTTGTAAGAAAACAGATCTTTCCTTAAAATATGAGGATTATTTTATTTCACGAAGCACTCAGTAAAATTACAGAAAATCAGTACGTGGGGTCTGTAAGCATAACAAGTTCCTGTAAAAAAAAAACTTTCTTCTTTTCTTTTAGAGATCTTTTCTGTTAAATTAAAGGAAATTTCCAGTTACAACAATTTACAGAATGATTCTGTATTTTTTTTCCTGTAAAATCTACTGTTTTTTTTAACAGTGTACAATTTGAATGACAGAATAAACTTTATTTTGATCAAAATCGGTTCAGAAATGGCTGAAATATCAAAAAAAACATAACTATTTGTAATAATTATCGTGGGGCCCCACAATTATTCGATTATTTTAAACCGGCCGTTAACAAAATTAAACAATCTCTAATCTCTAATCACTAGAATGAACAAAACATCACAAGTCATGCACAACATTTTATTTAAAATGGTTGAAACCGACGAGTGTTTAGAGAGCGCCATCTTGAGTTTTAACGGCTCTTTTTTAATGATAACAGGCTTTTTACTTAGTTATTTGTAATTTTGTATTCCTATCGAGCATGGTGGAGTTATTACTATTTGTAATGTAATGGTGCAGGTTTTGGTTACTAAAATTCAGTTTGACCAAAACTCCCGGGGGGTCTGTCCTCATAGAAAGGGGGGTATCATGCGTGACCAAGGACTTGCCAAAAGCACCCTAAACGAGTATTTGCGTGGTGCAAAAAATACATCCTACGTAAGTATGATTATCGGTAATTTGATACCTTAAGCAAGTAATCAATTTTTTTGTAAACCCCTAAGCAAGTATTTTTGATACCCTAAGCAAGTAATCAATTTTTTGTAAACCTCTAAGCAGGTTATAACTATATTTGATACCCTAAGCAAGTAATCTTTTTTTTTGTAAACCCCTATTAAAAGCAAGTTATAACTATTTTTGATACCCTAAGCAAGTAAGCTGAGTTTTTGAGACCCTAAACGAGTATTCATCTTTTTGAGACCCTAAACGAGTAATTCATCAGCCTAAAAAAGATACCCTTTATCCTGATTTTGGGTGATTTTGAGACCCTAAACGAGATACTCGAGTATCTCGCCTGATCGTAAAAAACCACCCTAATTACTCGTTTTCTTGGTCACGCATGATACCCCCCTTTCAATGAGGACAGACCCCCCCCCCCCCCCCCCGGGCCAAAACTGTACTCGCTTTGCAGAACTCAACTATCCCTTAAAGGGCATCAAGCGTGGGGATGCTACACAGCGGGTCGCCATTTTGAACTGGGCCAGTTTGCGCGCACCGCATGACACTGAGCTAACGTGCACCACGCACCGTGCGCAACGTGTACTTAAGATGGCGCCGCGCATCTGATTTGACGAATCTGAAGTACCTTTAATTTCAAGGTATATGCAGCCATGAAAGGGTATCATGTGGGCCCCCAAGTTCTGACGCATGCCATAATAATAAGAAGCATATAAGACAATGCACTACAAAGTAATTCTTTGAAAGACATCAAACTTAAAGGGGTAGTTTAGTTTTGGTAAGGCTGAACTTTAGTAACCAAACCTGGACAATAACCTTCAAAACTAATAGTAATAACTCCACTATGCTCGAAAAGTATACAAACTTGCAAAATGACTAAGTAAAAAGCATGTTATCATTCAAAAAGTGCCATTTTGATCACGAGAGGGCGCTTTTTTAAAGGCGTCAGTTTCAACCATTTTCCATTGACAATAATGCATGTGATGTTTTATTACCAGACTGATTTTATAGAGAGAACATCAACAACTACTTAAATAACACTTTCGAAATTTTTTGAGAAAGTGGAAGCATTTTTTGAATTTTTTGAAAAAACCGTTAATTATTTGGGCCCCAAATAATTATAAGATCAGATACATTTATTGATATTTCAGCCGTTTGTGGGCCGATTTCGACCAAATAAAGTTTATTCTGCCATTAAAATTGTATGTTCTCTCAAATTTGACACTCAGTTTTTAATTACCTCACAAAAAAATTGCGATGTGCAGCGCCCTCTCTACCAAAACTAAACTACCCCTTTAACGCATGTTTGCAGTGATTAGTTGTATCCTATACAGGGTGGGGGTGGCGGCCCAAAACGGAACGGGGTACTTGCTATAATGGCGAAACATGATCGGACTATATGTCTTTTCCAAGTTCAATTTTTATCAAAACTGATGCCAAGAAACGATGTTGAATCCACAGATTCTAGAATGTTTTCATTAATTAACAGCTGACCCGATACTACGAAATGTCTTCGTTTATTTTGAAATAGAACATATTTAGTTTTATTCACATTGATTGTCAATTTATTGGCATTGCACCATTTAATAATATCCTTCATATTCATGCATACTTCTGTCAAATCAATGTGTCTTTCATCTAGATTAAACGTATGGAATAAGTTAGAGTCATCTGCAAATAATCTAAAATTAAAATATTTTGACGAGTTAGGCAAATCATTATTATAAGAAATAGAGTCGGTCCCAGAACAGACCCCTGAGGAACACCGCATGACAGTGATTCATTAACAGACTGTGCACCATCGTAATTAACAAACTGTTGTCTATTGGTCAAATAATCATTAAACCAATTAAGTGGCACACCTCGAATTCCGTAATGCTCTAATTTTTTAAATAAAATAGAATGGTCAATAGTGTCAAATGCTTTGGCAAAATCAATGAATACACCAACTGTCATACGCCCTAATCAAATTTATCAGTGAGAGTTTAGTACTATAACCATGTCTAAATCCATATACTGATGTTCATAAAATAAATGATTGTCTTCCAAGAATTTCAATAAACGACCATTAACAATTTTTTCATATACTTTACTAATTATTGGTAAAATAGAGATGGGTCTATAATTACCTGGTAATTTCCTATCTCCCTTTTTAAATATCGGTACTACTCTTGCCACTTTAAGTTTGTTTGGAAATATACCTGTGTGTTAAAGACAAGTTTACTATAACAATAACAATAGATGTGATAATAATAGTTATAATACAATTAGTAAAAACAAATACAAATAAATGGTAAGTGATAGATCAATATTAAAAATAAATAATTTTGATGTTGATTTTGTTTGGGAGTAATATTATTGTTAATAATAATATCGTCATTTACGATTTGTATGCTATTTTGTAATGAACTGGTCATGAGAAATATTTGAAGATAAGACTACATATTAATTTAGCAAGGTTTATCATGGTATAAGAGTAATTAGTAGAGTTTAATAATTCATTCATCTTTTCGACGTCAGGGCATTTTCTATACTGCTTATATTCAGATACCTAGTTTCTTTCCATTTCAAAAAGAGGGCATTCAAAATGGTAATGGTATTCATCACAAATTTTCACAAATTTGCGCATTCAGCTGTGTAGAGGAAAGAAGGAATACTATTAGTATTAAACATTGGCGCACGCATTGATCGTTACTCGATGCTTCGATGCTATGACGGGCAGTAAGTGTGATTGACAGGGCACTGACTCGGTCAAAATTGAAAAAAATGGGAACCTGACATACTTCTCGATCAAAATTACTGTTCTTGGTATCATGTTTTTATTTAAAAGATGCCCTAGTCCCGTGAGTTTAGTCATCACGTGTATTTATTATGGCAAGTACCCCTTTCCGGTTTTTTGGGCCCATCCTGTATAACTCATTACATCTTTAAATCTTTCTCTGGACTTTCATAATAACTATTGTCACAACTCAAGTGGAATCCCATTTTCTTTGCTCTTCTTTAATCACATTATATATTTCTGGTCAGTTTCTCTATTATGTTTGAATTAACTCAAGTGGAGTTAGTGAAATGAAGGGAGGTTATGAGGAACTTATTCTTTCTCTCCGTAAAAAAAGGTTGTATTACTATTAGTTTGTTGATTTTCATTAAATGTTTATTGTTAATCTCGTTCCTCTTATTGACCCAGTCTAACATAAAAACAACCCCTCACTCAAAACAATTTCTCGATGCGCCATCTATTGGTTCCATTGCGAAAATAAAAATAATAGAGATTTGCACAACATTGTATTGGGCGCACGGGTGTAATTCAGGATTTTCGACTTTTTTCTCAAAAACGCGGAGGAATAATGACGTCATTTTTTTTCAGAAAATAAATCAGAAACAATACTTAAGTTGTTGTTATCTGTATTTTTATGTTGGATTTGGCATTAAGGTAATGCTATCTTCCATAATAAGCCCAAATTCTGGATAAATCTGGTAAATGATGTCTTTTTTTGATTATTCAGTGCAAAGCATGGAGATCTGGAATCCTGTAGACAAGACCAATACAAAATATGTATTCTTCGTTCAAGGCTCATTTTATTAATTTTCCGCTGCATCAATTTTTTTAAAATTTTTTCTGTTGATAGATCTACCATGATATAGAGATATATCAAAAAAATAGGAAACTTCATGCAATCGTTTATATTTTATCTTGGATTGAAATTATGGTGTTTAGTGTGTAAGCCTATGGGGATAATATTTACTACCGTGTGTCCTATAGAGAGAATACGCTATAACACATACCGTATGACGTAGGCTGCTAGTGATGTCGATTTTTGTTTTTATTTGGGTGTTTCTGACTGTTTTATTCAAAATTCGGATCAAACTAGGATTAATATTGGTAAGAATGCCTACAATAACACAATAAAATCAAGTGAGAATCCTTTATAATACTGTTTTTCCTTCATTTTACAAGGAGGTCTTCATCTACTGCTGATTGTGGGATGCGACAATTTCAATGGACACAGCTATGACCTATGACTGAGTGACTATGTGACTGGGCTGCAGTGAGAATCAAAATTTTCGGCTGTGAACCTGTTAGTACATGCTGCACTACTCTAGGTATGTATTATATGTGTACTTTATTGATTGTAACTTTGCTTTACAGACATAAATGTACTTGAATGGCAGTGGGTATAGCTATACTAGTAATAGCAGTGAATCGGGACGGGCCTCGGACTAGGACGAAAGAGTCACAATATAATGGAGTCTAGGCATAATTATGCCAAACTAATTTAATATATATATTTGCAGGAACTTTCAGAGATACTGTGCCTGACTTCAAAATCATCATCAGGATGGAATAACCCACATACTTCTACATTGGGCCAGGCCTAAGCCTTAGGCTAGGGCTAGGCGAAGTGAGTTTATTAATATTATGCAGTGACGAGACTACGTACGTTCGGCTGTGTATTTCTGAATGACTGGTTTGTTGTATGTGTGCTATAATATCAACCTTCTTTCATTTTAAATTTATCATGGTTGGATAGCCTTGATGACACAGAGGGGAGACATCATTAATACCAAAGACCCAATTCGTTGCAGGACAAGAAGGGAGCTACAGGAGAACTAATGGCCATTTTAACTCATCAGTCACTGACACACTCACTCTCTCCCACCCGCCCCCCCCCCCCCGGCCCGTGCTGCCCCCCCCCCCCCCCCCCCCCCCAGCCTCTGTGTATCTTCATATCTGTATTATTTTAGCATTATTTATCTTTCCCTTTATCTTATCTCATTCATCCCTCTCTCTATCTCTCTCTTCTTTTCCCATTATCTTCATATCCACATTAGGCCTACTCATGATCTGCAAATAAGTCTCTTTTTGTGCATTTCTCCATTTTCATTGAATTAACAGGCTCAAGTTGATAGCATGTACTAATGCCATCCACATTCATGTTTATTGCTTTTATTTTTCATGTTTTTCTTTTTACATCAATTGTAAATGTCTGCTTATACTTTTTATATCAAATAAACCTGAGTAGCACATTTATGATCGGTATGTATTATCTAAACAGGATGTGATTGAATGCGAGCAAAGCGGTACTTTAAGAAGATAATCATCAAAACAGGGTGATTTTGTGTGTATAAATCAATATGCATGGGCCAATGTTTTTCTCTTTAAAAAAATTGTCAAATTCTCTCACTCATAATAATAATATAATTGATGTACTTATAGATAATGCTTTAAAATGACAAAAAAGTTTTTCATTCTGGAGTCTTGTCATACTATAAAGGGCGCACGGGTGTAATTCAGGATTTTCGACTTTTTTCTCAAAAACGCGGAGGAATAATGACGTCATTTTTTTTCAGAAAATAAATCAGAAACAATACTTAAGTTGTTATTATCTGTATTTTTATGTTGGATTTGGCATTAAGGTAATGCTATCTTCCATAATAAGCCCAAATTCTGGATAAATCTGGTAAATGATGTCTTTTTTTGATTATTCAGTGCAAAGCATGGAGATCTGGAATCCTGTAGACAAGACCAATACAAAATATGTATTCTTCGTTCAAGGCTCATTTTATTAATTTTCCGCTGCATCAATTTTTTTAAAATTTTTTCTGTTGATAGATCTACCATGATATAGAGATATATCAAAAAAATAGGAAACTTCATGCAATCGTTTATATTTTATCTTGGATTGAAATTATGGTGTTTAGTGTGTAAGCCTATGGGGATAATATTTACTACCGTGTGTCCTATAGAGAGAATACGCTATAACACATACCGTATGACGTAGGCTGCTAGTGATGTCGATTTTTGTTTTTATTTGGGTGTTTCTGACTGTTTTATTCAAAATTCGGATCAAACTAGGATTAATATTGGTAAGAATGCCTACAATAACACAATAAAATCAAGTGAGAATCCTTTATAATACTGTTTTTCCTTCATTTTACAAGGAGGTCTTCATCTACTGCTGATTGTGGGATGCGACAATTTCAATGGACACAGCTATGACCTATGACTGAGTGACTATGTGACTGGGCTGCAGTGAGAATCAAAATTTTCGGCTGTGAACCTGTTAGTACATGCTGCACTACTCTAGGTATGTATTATATGTGTACTTTATTGATTGTAACTTTGCTTTACAGACATAAATGTACTTGAATGGCAGTGGGTATAGCTATACTAGTAATAGCAGTGAATCGGGACGGGCCTCGGACTAGGACGAAAGAGTCACAATATAATGGAGTCTAGGCATAATTATGCCAAACTAATTTAATATATATATTTGCAGGAACTTTCAGAGATACTGTGCCTGACTTCAAAATCATCATCAGGATGGAATAACCCACATACTTCTACATTGGGCCAGGCCTAAGCCTTAGGCTAGGGCTAGGCGAAGTGAGTTTATTAATATTATGCAGTGACGAGACTACGTACGTTCGGCTGTGTATTTCTGAATGACTGGTTTGTTGTATGTGTGCTATAATATCAACCTTCTTTCATTTTAAATTTATCATGGTTGGATAGCCTTGATGACACAGAGGGGAGACATCATTAATACCAAAGACCCAATTCGTTGCAGGACAAGAAGGGAGCTACAGGAGAACTAATGGCCATTTTAACTCATCAGTCACTGACACACTCACTCTCTCCCACCCGCCCCCCCCCCCCCGGCCCGTGCTGCCCCCCCCCCCCCCCCCCCCCCCAGCCTCTGTGTATCTTCATATCTGTATTATTTTAGCATTATTTATCTTTCCCTTTATCTTATCTCATTCATCCCTCTCTCTATCTCTCTCTTCTTTTCCCATTATCTTCATATCCACATTAGGCCTACTCATGATCTGCAAATAAGTCTCTTTTTGTGCATTTCTCCATTTTCATTGAATTAACAGGCTCAAGTTGATAGCATGTACTAATGCCATCCACATTCATGTTTATTGCTTTTATTTTTCATGTTTTTCTTTTTACATCAATTGTAAATGTCTGCTTATACTTTTTATATCAAATAAACCTGAGTAGCACATTTATGATCGGTATGTATTATCTAAACAGGATGTGATTGAATGCGAGCAAAGCGGTACTTTAAGAAGATAATCATCAAAACAGGGTGATTTTGTGTGTATAAATCAATATGCATGGGCCAATGTTTTTCTCTTTAAAAAAATTGTCAAATTCTCTCACTCATAATAATAATATAATTGATGTACTTATAGATAATGCTTTAAAATGACAAAAAAGTTTTTCATTCTGGAGTCTTGTCATACTATAAAGGGCGCACGGGTGTAATTCAGGATTTTCGACTTTTTTCTCAAAAACGCGGAGGAATAATGACGTCATTTTTTTTCAGAAAATAAATCAGAAACAATACTTAAGTTGTTGTTATCTGTATTTTTATGTTGGATTTGGCATTAAGGTAATGCTATCTTCCATAATAAGCCCAAATTCTGGATAAATCTGGTAAATGATGTCTTTTTTTGATTATTCAGTGCAAAGCATGGAGATCTGGAATCCTGTAGACAAGACCAATACAAAATATGTATTCTTCGTTCAAGGCTCATTTTATTAATTTTCCGCTGCATCAATTTTTTTTAAATTTTTTCTGTTGATAGATCTACCATGATATAGAGATATATCAAAAAAATAGGAAACTTCATGCAATCGTTTATATTTTATCTTGGATTGAAATTATGGTGTTTAGTGTGTAAGCCTATGGGGATAATATTTACTACCGTGTGTCCTATTGGGTACCATCGACCGTACGTACAGTACATGCACAGTGCAGTGTGCGCCATGGTAACGCTCTATTGTTTGGGCCGCGGCCGGCTCATTTCCTATTGTCTTGCATACATTCGATCGCGCACGTACTGAAACCAATCATGCCCTACCAGAAATACTAATTATTTTGCAAAGATAAAACTGCAATCTAGCGACAACATACCGAGGAAAAAAGTTTTACTACATGTATTTACAAAAGGAATATTCGTAGGAACTAGTCATCGAACAAAGCAACAATGACGGAAGCTTTACAAGAGCTGGTTTCAGACGCAAAACGACACAAGTTTTCAACTATTCCCAAGCTTTCGGATGAAGGTGAGTGGTAGCTGACAGGTAACGCCTGAGGTCTCGGCGTGTGGCACGGTTAACTCCCGCTGGCTAGTACACTAGTGCTGGCTGCCCTTACCTAATTAGTTAAAATCGTCCTGGGGCCTGGCGCATGAAATGTTTTGTTTTGCCTTCGGATTTTGTCATCATTTTTTAGTTTTTACATTGTGTTTTTGCTCTTTATATCTATTGCAAATTAATTTGTTTAGTTTGGCCTTATGTTTGTTTATTTTCAATTACCGTAGGCGTAGCTACACCAGTAACGGATCACATCTACAAAGTAAATGGTTCACTCAGGTGAACCATTTACACGCAATATATGCTAATCCGCTGGAGATAACAATACCGGCCATTCGTACACTGTTGCGTTCAACGGTTGAACGCTGTGTTTTAGGACGCATCGGTAAGAAAAACGGACGGGAAATAATCATTTTATTCATACATTTTGCAGTCTTCAAAACAACAAAGTCGGTAATTATTATCAAAGTATATGAATTGTGGATCACATAAACAAAAGTTTGTTTGCATTTGCTGGTAAATTGAGGGAGAAATCATCCGACAAAAAAATTGTTTCCGTTGGATAGTGCAGCGGGCGGAAGAAGTTGATCTCCGCACAACGCTATTGTAATTAACCTATGTGTGTAACGGATCACTTTTTGGTGGATACAATTTCTTGCTAAGACAAAATATTTGTTATGGACTATCATACATCGTTGGAAAGCTAAAATAGTGCAGATTACGAATATTGTCAATTCAAACTCATTCCGTCACTAATAAGCAAATCACTGCGCGTTTTACGAACCCCTTACGCTGCACCAGTAACGGATCACCACTACACCAGTAACGGATCACCTGGCTTTATTTTAAAAATAATTGACCAATTATCTTAATTTTTTCATCAAAGTGTTAGCAAATTAGCAATTAATATCCAGGAAAAATGTTACTTCTTAAATGTGCTTCCTTATTTAGTTATGTGGAGTTGAATTCTGCCACACCTGATCCTTATGAACTGTTAGCAAAAATCACACAAAAACCTGATTTTACCAAAATATCCAAGTAATTTTCAATTTTCAAGTTAGAAATATCACAGATTCTAGTGAAATACATTGTTACAGCAAAACAAAATTAATTCTGATCTTTTGTTTTGTTTTTAGAAGGATTTGAAAAGGGGTGATCCGTTACTGGTGTAGATAATTTCTGCTGTAATTATACATTAAAATTTGCCTTTTTTTACTATAGGCCTGCACCCAAACACCGGGAAAATGCTGTGGGGTGTATACCGTAGGTGCTGGAGAACCCGGACAGTCACACACAACACAGTGCGTCATTGACTTTGTACACGCACCGTGCGCGGTGTCCGGGTTCTCCTGCACTGCGATAAATTGAACCTTCGTGCATGAAATCGCGCCGTGCAGAAACCCGCTTTGCCGTTGAGCGATAATTTTTTATCAGCGAAGGCAACGCGATATTACGGTCCAATTGGTGTAAGTTTCTACCGAAATGAACTACTGAGCGTAGATTTACAAAAGCGAGAATAAAGATTATAAAAATTGTAATCTCAAATTATCGTGAATAAAATAAAAAATAACAAATTTTGGAGTTTAAAGACTGACTTTCAAGCGATTTTCTGGATAACCAGGAGGACTACAGAACAGCAATATACATGTATTTTATGAGCAATATGCAGATAAATCGTTTGATATAAGTTTCGAGTCGCATGTTCAGTGCATTCTCGGCAAATCTAATTTCAAAGGTAGCCCTGTCCATTTTTTGGCCGGGTTCTCCTCCCGTCCGGGTTCTCCAGCAACTACGGTACCAGAACATCTTCCTGTGTTAATAATATAGAAATTCTAGATCCGTCGGCATATTTTTGTTTTTTAAACATCTTATTTAAAAAAATATTTTATTTTTCCCCCGTTTTTTTCTTGAAAATCTGAAATGTGTACATTTTGTCACTAGATGACACTATTTTGAAGGCTAATTTCTCATTTTTGCGCGATGATCATGGAACTGAGGTTTATCATTTTAAAAAGGAGATGATAAAGTTGATATTAGATGCACATTCCTCTTCCAGTTATGAAAATTAAAACAATTAGATAGTCACAAATGTCTTCATGCATCAATTTGGGTAGGTGATCCGTTACTGGTGTAGAAACGGTATTTATAATAAAAATGACTTGAGTCAAAGACAAACGTCAAATCAAAATCAAATGTGACAAACTCACAAAGTGAAAATAAAAAGCAGAAAAGCTCAGAAATTGTTGGCTCCAGATTTAAGAATCCTTGAAAAAATGTCAGCAAGGCCTCAAGTGCTTTGGCCGGGGTACGCTATCTATACTACTAAATTACAGACTACTTTCAACTGTCACTAACAAAGACGAGACAAGTTACAATACAACTACAACTCAAGTACAAGAAGTACAACCATCTGATTTAATTTATGATATGAATATGATTATGATTATGAATATTAAATTCAATGAATCAAATTCAAAGCTCAATTTCAGTGTAATTTCATGTATAATTTTCAGAATCTTATTTTTTTCTTCAGATTTTAAGACTAGACAATTGTGTGCAATTTAATTTTGATGAATTCTAATACTAAACTTAACTTCAAGTTTTCAAAGTGTCCTTTCTTTCATTTGAAGTGTCTTTTATTTCATTATGATACTTGATAGTCCTTTATTTATTGGTGGTGCTGCAGGATTCTAGTATTAGCATTCGTTCTGAGTGAAGTGTGATATTGACTTATTGAATATTGTGAACAAATAAGAGTTAAGACACAAAAAGTGTTCACCCCTAAGTATAGCCATGGGCTGGCCATGGGGCTAGTTGTGGATTGTTTGTGTTTGTCAAAGGTATTCAGTTTTAAAGTAAATGAATGAATGCAACAGAGTTTATGCAAACATTAAAAAAACAAAATTGTTTGAAGGAAAAGGGCAATTCCAAGCAAACGCCGTGACGGTCAGAGGGTGTTTCTCACAATGAAAGTCCAAATAACTCATAAAATCTAAATATCTAGAACCAACTTTTGATATGCATCTGTAACCAATATCCTACCAATAATTTACAATAGGCAAGAAAACCAAAATTCCCAATAAATTATTAATTATGAATATCAATATCTGCCGTAACGCCGTGACGGCAAAAAGACATGGGTTTCTTACATGCTAAGAAACTGGGCAATTCCATAAATTCGGACGTACATTTCACACACTTCAATTAGGTACTAAAGGAGAAGTAAATGTAAATCATAAGATTTTATGTGATCAATAGATTGCTAATGATGAGTAGAAAATAATAATATGACTTATTCAGATTTTACCACCATAATGACCTTGTACCGATCAAAAAACACTGCATGGTCGGACGTACTCAGAGAAAATGATTTTTCTGACATGAGGATTTCAACTGGAAAACTCTGTGAAGTTGATCATTTTTTTGAGCCAAATCATCTATTACCATTTGGATAAGATTAGAAATGATGGGAAATATAAAAAAAAAATTGATATTTTCCCTTCGAAGCATGGAATATTTACGTTTTATTTTCGTGTCGGACGTACAATGTCGGACGTACAAGACTGCCGTGTCGGACGTACATGTGTTATACAAATGCAAGTCTACTTGCTGCTGAAATATTTGCTGTAAATAGACACTTTAAGTCATAATTAGTAACTAATGTTGTCTTAAATGGTAGATATAAACATGTTTTCACTGTACCATTAAATTATGGCAGTATAATACAAATAAAAACACAATTAATCTTCACTAACATGAATATGCACTGTTGGGACTACATGAACTATATGTATAATGTAAATTTGAAGTATAGGGTTGATTTTGTTATCACAAAATGTATGTTTGTTGTTCTTTCCTACTAAGAAAATTATTAAATGGCCTAAGTGAGTCATAATTAAATAATAATTATACAACATGGTCCATCTGAAGCCCTCTGAAGTATGTTTTTATGATATATTTTGTAATGACAGCATGATAGTGTGTAGTATTAGTATGTAAATACCCATACAAAAATGTGACTATGGAATGTCCAGCCATATTATGATGATTTGGTAGAATTAGGGATATGAATCACTAAGTAATTAAGAGATATTACATTTGAATACACTCTTTAATCATACAGATAGGATACAGTGTGAATTTAAGTGTTTTAGGCTGGCAAAAACCTACTAATTTCAATGCCGTGTCGGACGTACATGGTCGGACGTACTCAAAAAGTGTACGTCCGACCACCCATTTTTTCCTTAATTAGTGATGATTGGAAATTTTTTTTTTACTCTCTGTGTAGAGGGGTTAGAACTTGCTTTGCATTGACATCCTGCCCTTTATTGGGTTCTTTGTCTTTTCGTGAAATTGAAAATAAGTGTTTTTCCGTGTCGGACGTACATGACAAAAATAGTCCTGATATTAATTAGCTACAAATCGTAATTAAAAGAGTATTTTTCTAATTTTTGTGTGGTAATGGATTCAGAAAGTTATAATGTGTACATCTATCATGGTCAATTAATTATTCAGTCTATTTTAATTGAAATACATACAAATATCAAATGGTATGTTACAGCAAAGAAAAATCAGCAACTTCAGAATGCCTTGATTTGGAAGGGTCTCATGACCTTGACCTTGATCAATTTTTTTTTTAATGAATGGTTTTTGACAGTTCACATTATTACCTTCAAATTGATGTATCATTTGGACCAATATGATGATTTTGAAATTTTGGCCTACTGGTTGACATATTTATGGAATTGCCCAACTAAGTAAACTCTGTGAACTACAGGAACATTTTGCACTTTTGTCACATTGATTCTTTGTACTAGACATCAAGCTAGAACATCCAAATAAAAATGTAGAAAAAATCCAATGCTCATAGTAAATATGATATCATAAATGTATCTATGCACTGTAACGCCGTGACTGTAACGCCGTGACCTCTGAATTGTACATGTTATATATATGGGAGATATTAAAGAGATGAATAATATGATATCATTTTAATGTAGTGATCCAGAATCAATAAAGAACTAGATGAATGGGTGATATAACCAAGATGCTATTAAATGATCATCCGCATGACACAAATTTGCAGAACAGCGCCCTCTATTGATCAAAAAATCTTTTAGGACATAATTGAAATTCTTATCTATTTCAGAAGTTAGTTAATGGAACCATCAAATATTAAAACCAAAATACATACTTAAATGTAACAATGAAATATGAGACCTTTGACATCTGACCTTTGACCTTGTTTCTCAAAATAACATACAAATGTTAAATTTTTGGTCTGCACAGTGCATATTTGCAAGTGATTTGTTTCATGTAACATGATTTCAGAGTTAGTAAATGTTTGTTTTTGAATTGGTAATTATCCGAGTGACCTTTGACCTGTGCCCCAAACAGTTTCAGAAAATTGTCTTTTACCTACAGTACTCTTTCTAACATTGATTCTGGAACTTAATTGTGAGAACAAAAAACAACAACAATATTTTGACCTGTTGACCTATGACCTCCCATGACCCCATTCCCTAATCAGGTCATATACTTCACTGGACGCATACCAGTATTATTATCATGTTATCCTTCAAGGATTCTCAAACTATCTTGATAATAATATAATTTTTGCATATTTGTTCGCTCTGTGACCTTTGACCTTTGACCTCATGGACCAAAATCATATCCAATAATCCGTACCTCTAAATACATGGATTGTACAAAGTTTGAACAAAATCCATCCAACGATTCTTGAGATATTGCAAAAAAAAGAACACTGATGTACAGATGCACATACAGACAGACGGACATACAACCCATACACATACGTGACTCGGGTAACTTTGAGATGGAAACATTATCAACTGACCCTATTCATATAATTATACCATGAGCAATGCCCAAGCATACCTACAAAAAATATCTTACACTATTTGATTATGTCTACTGTGTTATGTCAATGGGAATCCAGTAGGTAGCGTCACGGCGTTACACAAAACGTAACGCCGTGACCAAATTGATATTGATTATATTAATAAGTGGTAAAAGATAATGCTGCTATTCAGCATGCATATTATAGCCCTATGGGCTAATACAGAGAAAACAAAAAATTATTTCATTCCCATTCATATTTTTCCAGAAATATTAAAAATATATGTTTTTAGTGTAACGCCGTGACATATTAATGATTGTAAATGAGACAGCCACTGAAGCGGAACGAAGAGCGAAAATGACGAAATTGATATTTATCTGAAAAATTGAAGCAATGATCCTATCAACACTGAAATAAAATTTTATGAAAACTCCTTTTCGTAGTTCTTTTATGCTTAATATTTAATTGAGTGTTTTGTGAAAATATCTGAAAATTAATTTATGCCATATATTAACAATAAAATAATAGTTTACAATTTTTTTTTTCAAAAACAAAATACATTTTTGGAAAGTTCAATCTTTTAGCTTTCATTTGATACCAAATTTGTTATGGTACAACGAATTTGAAAAATCAGTGGTTATGTCAATGTTTGCTTGGAATTGCCCAAAATCTAGCTGTAAGTTTTTTCTTTTTAGCTCACCTGAGCCAAAGGCTCAAGTGAGCTATTGTGATCGCTTTTTGTCCGTCGTCCGTCGTCCGTCGTCCGTTGTCCGTCGTGCGTCGTGCGTCGTCCGTCGTGCGTCGTCCGTCGTCCGTAAACTTTTTACATTTTCATCTTCTTCTCCAGAACCAATGATCGGATTCCAACCAAACTTGGCAGGAATCATATTTAGGGGTAGAGGAACCAAAGTTGCTAAAATGGTGGGCGTGGCCCCCAGGGGGGCCCTGGGGGAGGGCACCAAATGTAACAAATATGTAAATTTTAAACATCTTCTTCTCAAGATCCAGAAGTATGACAGACCTGATATTTCATATTTAGATGCCTCTATTGATGAAGAATGAAAGTTGTTCACAAGATTTTTGTGGGTGGTCCCATAAGGGCCCTGTGGGCGTAACAGTTTTTTTTGGGGCCCTACCATAGGAAATATACATTTTCATCTTCTTCTCCAGAATCAATGATTAGATTCCAACCAAACATGGCAGGAATCATCTTTAGGGGTAGAGGAACCAAAGTTGCTAAAATGGTGGGCGTGGCCCCCAGGGGGGCCCTGGAGGAGGGCACCAAGTGTAAAAAATATGTAAATTTTAAACATCTTCTTCTCAAGATCCAGAAGTATGACAGACCTGATATTTCATATGTAGATGCCTCTATTGATGAAGAATGAAAGTTGTTCACAAGATTTTTGTGGGTGGCCCCACAAGGGCCCTGTGGGCGTAACAGTTTTTTTTGGGGCCCTACCATAGGAAATATACATTTTCATCTTCTTCTCCAGAACCAATGATTAGATTCCAACCAAACATGGCAGGAATCATCCTTAGGGGTAGAGGAATCGAAGTTGCTAAAATGGTGGGCGTGGCCCTCAGGGGGGCCCTGGGGGAGGGCACCAAGTGTAAAAAATATGTTAATTTTAAATATCTTCTTCTCAAGATCCAGAAGTATGACAGACCTGATATTTCATATTTAGATGCCTCTATTGATGAAGAATGAAAGTTGTTCACAAGATTTTTGTGGGTGGCCCCATAAGGGTCCTGTGGGCGTAACAGTTTTTTGGGGGGTCCTACCATAGGAAATATACATTTTCATCTTCTTCTCCAGAATCAATGATTAGATTCCAACCAAACATGGCAGGAATCATCTTTAGGGGTAGAGGAACCAAAGTTGCTAAAATGGTGGGCGTGGCCCCCAGGGGGGCCCTGGAGGAGGGCACCAAGTGTAAAAAATATGTAAATTTTAAACATCTTCTTCTCAAGATCCAGAAGTATGACAGACCTGATATTTCATATGTAGATGCCTCTATTGATGAAGAATGAAAGTTGTTCACAAGATGTTTTTGGGTGGCCCCATAGGGGCCCTGTGGGGGTAACATTTTTGGGGGGGCCCTACCATAGGAAATATGCATTTTCATCTTCTTCTCAAGAACCAATGATTGGATTCCAACCAAACTTGACAGGAATCATCCTTAGGGGTAGAGGAACAAAATGTGCTATAATGGTGGGCGTAGCCCCCAGGGGGCCCTGGGGGAGGGGACTGAGTGTAAAAAATATGTAAATTTTAAAAATCTTCTTCTCAAGATCTAAAAGTATGACAGACCTGATATTTCACATTTAGATGCCTCTATTGATGAAGAATGAAAATTGTTCACAAGATTTTTGTGGGTGGCACCATAAGGGACCTGTGGGGTAACAATATTTTTGAGGCCCTACCATAGGAAATATGCATTTTCATCTTCTTCTCAAGAACCAATGATTGGATTCTAACCAAACTTGACATCCTTAGGGGTAGAGGAACAAAAGTTGCTAAAATGATGGATGTGACTGCCAAGGGGGCCCTAGGGGAGGGCACCTAGTGTAAAAATATGTACATTTTTAAACATCCTTCTTTTCAAGATACAGAAGTATTAAAGACCTGATATTTGGTTTATAGATGCCTCTTTTGAAAAAGAATGAAAGTTCATGACATTTCTTTCGATGGCCCCTGAGGGGTTCTGTGGGGGTAATATGTTGGGAGGGGGGGGGGGGGGGGGGGGACTTCCAAGAGAAATTAACATTTTTGTCTTTTTCTTCCAATTGAATAATTATATGTCAACCAAACTTTGTTGAAATCATTCTTAGTGGTAGGGGTTCCCAAGTTGTTTAAATGTTACTATTTGGCTTCTAGTGGAGTCTAATTGGAGGGCCCCCAAGGATAAAAAATGTATAAAATTCAAAGATCTTTTTCTCCTTATACATACAATGTATATGCAGAGAGAACATGCGCCAGATGTGAATTGATTGACCTCAGGTGAGCGTCGTGCCCCCCTGGGGCTCTTGTTTTACCTTATGCCTACACTTTTCTTGAAAAATTCAAGTTTTAACTTTTAAGCAACATACATGTAATTATTGTAGACTAATTTTCTAATTGTTGGAAACAGAATAGATTATAATGACTCATACTAATACATACTAAGTAATACATTTATTGTATTTTTTCACTGCAGACATCGTCAGTGTATGGGAAAATGTTGCAAACTTCATTGAACGTCATATGTCCCTTCAAAAGGTAAGTAAAACATGAACAGAAGAAAAAAAAATTTGTTCATGTATGTTTTGTATAAATGAACATTTACTCCACTGAGTTTGTTCAACTATAATTGCTTTTATATGAGTACAACATCAATTATTGTACAGAAATACAGAAATTATAAATACAATTTGGCACATTTCATTTTCTCAATTTGAAGAATCAAATTACATGTTGTTCATTGACTTTGATTTCAAATTGGAAAATAAGCATTTTAAATATCAATCACAAAAACATTACATTACTTAAAGAAAATTTCCAAAATCTACTAAAATGTAGATGTTAGTTGTAACACGCTGCATTTAAGTAGAAACTGCCTAGATAACGTAGTCCTAGTTATTCACTTGAAATTCCAGTAGACTGAATTCACTGAAAATGTTCCTCTTCAAATGAGAGTTTTAAACTGAATATAAATCTACAAATTTATTACAACTTTGTTTTCTCTTTTCCTCACCACATCTTTTAACACAGGGCGTCCAGATTCATGGCCTAGGAACATTCACATTTACTCAAAAGAAAATAGACATCGGCAACAACAAGTTTATACTCATCCAGCGACCGGTCTTTGTACTGGCGGAAAAGTTTGCCCAGACACACGGACTCAGTTACACTAAGCATTTTACTTCAGGTGAGTCTTATCTTCAAACTGTTTTTTTTTTTTTTTTTTGAGGGGGGACTATGGTAAGGTAAAGGTATTTATTTATTCTTTTATCATCAATTTTGAAGGCTGTGATAGTTCTTATGTTTACAATTTCTGCTGCATGATGATAGTTGAGATTTAAATGTTTACAAGAAAATAATCTGAATATAAAGTACATTTATTTACAAACTGAGTACAAAATTTGAATGTTACAAAATGTTGACGTAATGTTTTATTTAATCAGTAGTTTAGAAGTTGTGTATGTTGACACATTATAGAGGTGGATATCGCACAATTTAAACACCTTCAGGATAAAGATACAAAGTGAAATTCCCTGTATTATTCTTTGCCTATTTTTTTTTTGGATCAACACAGGTCAAGTCCCCATCATCCAACTCAACTATGCCACTCTATCGAACGAGAGCCCATTTGACCGCGACGACGTAGAGGGATGCGTGCGCGAGGTCCTGCAGGCCCTTTCGCGAGCGGTCCAGTCGCGGCGCAATGTCGAATTCACCTTTACGGGCATCGGCCGACTTGCCATCCGCGATGGAAAAGTGAAGATGAAGTTCTACAAAGACTTCCTCAACATGATGGACGGATCTGGCCGTCTGATTGATGCCCTCAGAAACGTAAGAAGCCATGTTATAAATTGTACAAAAATGATTTTACAAGATGCAAATTTTGCCATGTTTCCTATTATAATACTTATCATTTGCAGCCTGCTCGCCTATGATTACATTGTATACCTGTTGCAGAGCACAGCTTGTTTGTGATCAAGTGTGTACTTGAAATAAATAAAAATTATATTTTTGCTTTAATAGTGTTTGGATTGATCATGAGCAATATTAAAAAAAAAATTGTTGTAGGCAATAACAAGCAAGCTTGTTTTGATACTAATAATTTGGCATTTTTTCTTTTGATTTCATTTGATTTCATTTGCAACTTACATAAAAAAGAGTTTAAAAATAGAACATGTATAAGCATTTATTTAACAGAATATATCACAAAAAAATGGAAGCATTGCTAATGAGCTTACTTGCATTTCTTACATGGCATTCATTCCACAGAGACCCGACACAGCAGACTCTGTCCTGTCACGAGCCAGCGTCTTCAGACCAGCTACGGGGGGAACACTAGTCTTACCAAGGTATGTTCAGAACGCACTATAGCCTACATAAAATGAAGTATAATTTTGCCTGTATTTTTTTAAAGCCGTCCCCATGGTCTTGAATATATATACATCATAGGCTTTTAGCAATATAGATTAATCTGGACACAAATATTATGTTTTCAGGATTCAAATGTCTTGAATTAAATATTTTACTTCCATTTAAAAAAATTCATTTTAAAGATACCATTGTTTGTTATATATTTTTTGTGTCATTCTTGCTAGTTATCAAAATTAGTTACTTTCCAAACATCTTTATTTAATCATGAATAATGAGAAATTACTGGAAACTGAAACATTCAATTTCAAAAACATTAAAAAACAATTTTTTTTCCAAACATCTCCGTTTGTCTTGTGGCTCAATGGTATCTAGAGCATCGGTCTAGCAATCCGGAGGTCTCGGGTTCGATTCCCGGCAAAATCTATTTTTCTTTGCTCATTTTCAATCTTTTAAATAATTCATAATGAGAAAACTGAAAAATTAAATATTCAAAAGTATCTCCACCTGTTTTGTCGCCAGGATCACCCAGGGCGGCGGGAAAGACGCCTTTGGTTTTGAGTGCGATGACAAGGAGAAGCAAATGCCTGCCATTGAGGAGGTCAGGGAGACCGACGAGAGGGGCGATCTGGTGGTCGAAGACCTCGCTGAACAGGATGATGAGGGGCTTGGAAGTGAACTTTATGATGGTATGTCAGTTGGGTGTACTGTAGTGTATTGTAGCTCTGAAAACATTGCAATTAATTACAAGCTAAAACAGTACAAAATTTGACTTAATGATTTCATCAGGTATTAGAATTTCAAATTCTGTACAAGTAATCTGCTATACAAATAATTTGTTCATAGAACAAATTATGAGGAGTTCTATTGTATAATTGAAGTTTATAAAATATCACTTTTAATTTGATCTAAATAACAGAACCATTAAAAGAGTTGGATGCCATCCTTGGTTACCTGTCTTGTTTGATATATTGTTTTCTCTTTGCTTACAAGCAATTATTGGCACCTTGGAAGTAAGCATTATAGAAATAGTAATATATTTATAAGCAAAATTGACCATGTGGTTTATGTACTCAAATTGATCTTACCGTAACAGACTCGGCAAAGAAGCCCGCCCCTATCCCAGGGCGCACATCATCCCGCCAGGTGATCCCCACCGCCAAGGCAACCAGCATCAGCTTCCTAGACGACCTGGCCCCGTCCCCACCACCCGCAAGAGGGGTCAAAGGCACCCGCGCCACGCCGTCCCCACCCCCCAAGCCACCCACCCTGAAGGGTGAGCTGCCCCCTCCCCGCACACCCGCCGAGATCCGCGAGTCGCTGGCGGCCGAGGCGCTGCAGATGAGGGCCCAGATGATGGCGGAGAGAGAGGAATTGTCGTCGCCGTGCACGCACTCGCACGAGAAGGCCGGCCAGGAGCTGTGCTACCTGTGCCACCAGAGGACGGTGCGCAACTTGCCGGTGTCGTTTGTGTCCGAGCGGCGGCGCAAGGAGCAGGAGCAGGACAGGATGCTGCAGCAGTTCCAGCACATGAAGGATACAGAGGCCATCATCAGGGAACAGGTGCGTGTTCCGTTGAACTTAACTTCATAAATTCAACCAAAATCACTTGGAGCTTTCACACTACTCTTGTACCTTGTTGTTTGGCTTATGGTAACAAAATAATGAAATAGGCCCATGAAGGACACCGAGTCCATCCTCAGGGAACAGGTACACATTGAAATCTTCCATTCTAGACATTAATTTCTCCATATCATGTCTTTCTTGAGATGATGTGTAGATAATCATTTAGTTCACATCTAAAATTAGCCTTGATCCAATTCGTTACAGTAGTTCGGCAGTAATTCCAAATATTATTTTTTTGAAAAATTGCACAGTTTGGGGCACTTTTGAAAGTAATGCCCATTCTCCACAAAGTTTAGATTTTCCTTTCTTGCCTAGATTCATTGAATGTTCTGCTCAGAATATTTTACTAATTATTCCTTATCAAGTTTGTTTGAACTTACATTCCTAGGGCCTAGGGGAGATTTTCAATATCATGAAATGTCTTTACAAGTTCACTATTTAATGTGTCTTATTTATTAACAATTTGGTTTCATAATTTTTTCTTGAATTCAGGGTCAGAACATGTCCAACAAGCACCACTCACAGAAGATTGCGGCCTTCAACCTGGGGGTCAGCGAAGCAATCAAGGGCAAAAAGAAGGAGAGGTCAACAGACTTTCATGTGAGTAGAGGAAGAAATTAGTCTACACTGTAATCAGTTAGTATTCTTGTACAAATGTTCATTTTCTTTTGCCAAGCGTTTCATTGTCACATGTTGTATGTCCAAAGACAAAATGAAATAACTATCTATATTTGTATTGAATTGGTTTGTTTACTTTTGATGTTCATGACCACTTGCAGAGGTCCAACATTTTCCAGCAATGGTCCTGCACCCCGCCCCGCTTCCTAAAGCAGCCCTGCTTCCTGAAGCAGGAGGAGCATGTGGGCCACGTGGCCTCACAAGTCGAGTCCTACTGAAAGGTCCTGCCCCATGCCCTATCTTATTCTGCTACCTCCCAAATTATACAGTCCTATTCTTTTTACTCTCTTTTAGTTATATTTAATTATTGCCTGCGAGGGAATCCACGTCTTTAGGTTAAGACATATTCTTGAACTATTTTCTCTTAAATATTATAGACTTATTGATATAAATGTTTTTACTTTTGATGTTCCTTCCTACCTGCAGAGGTCCTACATCTTCCCGCACCCCGCCCCGCTTCTTGAAGCAGGAGGAGTATATTACACATCCTTTGGTCGAGAAATATTATTATACTAATTTCCCTGATAAAGTCATGTATTTATTAAATTTGTTATCTTTATCCTTCCTACCTGCAGAGGTCCTACATTTTCCAGCACCGGTCCCGCACCCCGTCCCGCTTCCTGAAGCAAGAGGAGTGTATTACACATCCTTTGGTCAAGAAATAACTATCTATATTTTATTGAATTGATTTTTTACTTTTGATGTTCCTTCCTACCTGCAGAGGTCCTACATCTTCCAGCACCGGTCCCGCACCCCGCCCCGCTTCCTGAAGCAGGAGGAGTATGCTGTCCACCTGGGCTCCCAGGTCGAGTCCAAGGCCACGGACAAGGTGAAGCGCAGGCAGGACGATGAGTTCCTGGAGAGACTGGAACAGGTCCAGCTGGCAGAAGAGTGAGTTGACACATCAATGTTAATGGTTCCGAGAACAAATCTAAAGGGTGGGGATCGTAGTTTTCATTTTGCTGGCCCTACTGTGTGGAATAGTCTGCCAGCAGAATTCAGGTTGTCCCCCACAGTAGATATATTTAAGAGAAATTTAAAAACATATTGGAGAGGTTGTACAGCGCATTGAACAGTTATTAACTGGAAATACGCTATATAAGTGTCAATTATTATTAGTATTATTATTAGATACACCCACTCAATGCAGACATTACCATACTGTTGTGTGGAGCAGGCTGTGCATAGATGATGCATGGGTGGCTGGTATCGGAGACTTGGCAATACTGTAGGCCTACCACCACCCTCATACAGACATTACCATACTGTTATGTGGAGCAGCCTGTGCATAGATGATGCATGGGTGGCAAGGTTCAGAGGCCACCACCCATGCATCATTACCTCCGCCAAGGAGGTTATGTTTTCAGTCCCGTTTGTTCGTCTGTTAGTGTGTTAGTGTATTCGAGCGTTGGCGGAGGTATGCACTCTTTGAGTGTGCTCTGTCTAGTTGTCTTTATAGTATGGGTTGATAAATCCCTGCAATCTGATTGGTTGAGAGCAAAATTTGTGCAGACAATTAATTGTACTGGATGCATGAAAAGTCATGCGTCCGGTAAAAAAATCATGCGTCCGGTAAAAATGTCATGCGTCCGGTAAAAATGTCATGCATCCGGTAAAAAATGTCATGCGTCCGGTAAAAAAATCATGCGTCCGGTAAAAAATTTCATGCGTCCGGTAACAAATTTCATGCGTCCGGTAAAATTATTTCATGCATCCGGTAATTTTTCTAATTTTTAATTTTTTGACTTTTTGGGGGGCGTAACAATGCCCATTCTATAAAACAGATGATGCGAAAGTTTATTTCGTGGGTCGGTGGAATTGTTTGCACGCGGTAACTATGGAAACTAGTCTAAACCCACTCGGCTTCGCCTCGTGGGTTTAACAGTTCCATAGTTACCTTGTGCAAACAATTCCTACCGACCCACTCATACCTGCGCATCATTTGTATAATGTAATTTGTGCTCCAAGAAAATTGTGTGTATGGTGTGTAAATGGTCATACCCTAGAAGGACCATTTACATTATAGATGTGGATAAAACCATGCACAAGCCAGTGAATATAATGAAATTGTGTCAGGGTGAACAACTTAATTTGCATTGGTCAACACCTCTTTCAGTTGTCTTGGACAATTTTCTAATGTCATATAATACATGATACCTCTGTAAGTTGATGTGGACAAGAATTCCTTTTTATTAAATGTGCTTAAAAGGATGGGGATATTTAAGTATTCATTTCGTGAAGGAATGTAAATATGTCTTGCTGCAAAACTAATGGTCAAATTCCAAAATTCGTGGGTCGGTGGAATTGTTTGCACGCGGTAACTATGGAAACTAGTCTAAACCCACTCGGCTTCGCCTCGTGGGTTTAACAGTTCCATAGTTACCTTGTGCAAACAATTCCTACCGACCCACTCATACCTGCGCATCATTTGTATAATGTAATTTGTGCTCCAAGAAAATTGTGTGTATGGTGTGTAAATGGTCATACCCTAGAAGGACCATTTACATTATAGATGTGGATAAAACCATGCACAAGCCAGTGAATATAATGAAATTGTGTCAGGGTGAACAACTTAATTTGCATTGGTCAACACCTCTTTCAGTTGTCTTGGACAATTTTCTAATGTCATATAATACATGATACCTCTGTAAGTTGATGTGGACAAGAATTCCTTTTTATTAAATGTGCTTAAAAGGATGGGGATATTTAAGTATTCATTTCGTGAAGGAATGTAAATATGTCTTGCTGCAAAACTAATGGTCAAATTCCAAACAGAATTAAAATTACTATGAAATCCTATCATTACCATGACCATGTACACCAAACATGCAGTAAATGCCTTTTAAACAGAGTCTTGAGGGAATTGAGTCATGAAGTTTCTATAGTTTCTTTTTTTTATCCAAAATTGTTTATGCTTACTTCTTGTATTCTTATCGTGCAGACTTGCTTCCCAGAGGGAGAGATACCTGAGAGATAAGATCCAGCAAACGGACATGTACAGGAGAGCTCTCTCAGCCCAGGTATGTACATGATGTACAGAGATGATTATCAATTGTGATAGGCGCTATATAAATCAAGGATATTATTATTATTTTCATTTTACACGTAGTTTTGAAAATGCCTAGTACCAGGGGGTGTTTCACAAATAGTTGAAGTTGAACTTAAATCTTCAATTGGACCTAACAATTATGGAGATCGAGCAGTTAGTTTCATTGTAAATTTGTTGAAACACGTCTTTTGAAAAGGTTGAAACAAAAAGTTTATATTATTTTGTTATTATCAAGGAGCCTTGAAATAATTGATATCTTTTTTGTTGTTGGAATCCTCAAATACTTGTCAGTGTTTTTTGGCTTTCGAGTGTGTTTTATTCCAAGGCTACAAATAGCTTTCCATAATTGTTAGGTCCAACTTAGAGTTCAGTTCAATTTAGAATCTTTGTGAAACATCCCCCAGGACTTTTTGACTTGCATGTTCACTAGTGGACTGGTACATGCATTATGTCATGATTAGTTAGGCCCCACCCCAACATTTACCCATAGTCCATTCAACTTTCTCAGTCGAGCATGAATGCCATAATGGTCAAACCCACATTGGTACTTCACTGAGACGGTTGACCAATAAATGGGTGAACATGGGGCAGGGTTTATTATTTGTGATGTTTCACTTACCAGTCCACTAGTACGTGCACATATTATAGAAAAGTCCCTAATGTAGGTGAGAGTCTCCTGTTTTCATAAAAATATGAAAATGTGCCCAATATTGTCCACTTAACCCGTTCAGGACTGGTCCCAAAAAAATTCTGGCTTTGGTCTACGGAAAATACATGTTGTAGTAAAATCCGTCCGTCCTGAAAGGGTTAACAAATATCAGATAAATGTCAAGTATTCAGTGAATGTCTTCCTT
>JBAMJV010001081.1:0-27500 GCA_037951105.1 Echinarachnius parma | reverse complement strand
ATCTTTTGTTCTAACAAATTGGTCAATAATCGCGAAGATGGGATTATTTTAATTTTACAATCATAAGTCTTTTACACACATGTGAACCTAAAATGCCAATTTCTTCAAAACATGAATTACCGACAAGTGCAGGGTTTTGCTATTAAAGGGATCTAGTAACTTTGTTGACATGTGCAAAAAGTGATGAATGGTTGATACAATGTATATTGTTGTTATCTCATATGTCCACAGGGTATTGTGTGAAAATTTCAAGTCGAATGGACATTGTATGGCCAAGTAATGAGCGAAAATGCAAAGTGATATTCAGTAACTCACTGCACTCACTTTGTACACGGAAGAAAAACTCGCCCGGAGTTTTTCTTATCTGAATACTTAAATCATACATATCTTTGTAACGAAAGGGAAATTTGAAAAACCGAAACCTGTCCCATGATTTTATTGTTAATACGAATACAACAAGGTATAAGGGAACCGCTAGAATTAAAATTTTATTTTGAGGATTTGGACAATGTTACTAAGTCCCTTTAAAGCAGGTCACATATAACAAAACTATCTTATAAAAAGGTTATTTCACTGGTGCAATTACCTCTCTCTCTTTATATATATATTTTTGTTTACCCTGGGCCCTTTTTCATAAAAATTTTTCCATTGTTGTAAATGCCCAATTATTGTAACTACTGTGTCAACAACCAATCAGCATCGAGCATTGTAGTTGTTGCCATAGTAGTTACAGTAATTGGACACTTACATCAGTTGGAAAAGTTTCATGCAACAGGGCCCTGGTCCCAAGCTCCTCGTAATAACAAGGTTTCCCTGTACAGAAACTACAATAAACACCTCTTGCATGCATTGCAGTGCCTTCTGATAATTAACCAAAGATGATAAATAGCCAGAAAAAGGAGCACCATTGGCTGTTTTTATTTCTTCTTCAAATCTATGCACTTTGACTGGTACTATTTTTCTATGAATGTTAGTGTGCTTTGGCTCATCATCACTTGATTATCATTTAAGTATAATATTGCATGAGACATAAATTGAGGTTTATTAGATGTATTGATGGGATGCATGGAAATATTATGTTCCTTACTTTGTTAAGAGAAAACAAGAGGCAGTGTTTTCTTTTCTGTTTGACCAATGATTCAATCAGTATTTGTATGTGATCCCCAAAGTTTATACGTGATATCGATTCGAAGGCCTATACTGTAAAAGTAGTTATTTTGCATAATTTTTGTTGTGGAATTGGCAGTACTATACTTTCAACAAGTACTTTCACAACCTGCCAATATAATATGTATGATTTCCTATGCATAAAACCAGAAAGTACATAAACATTGTAAACTACATTGTCCGTTTACACTTAGTAGTTATACAGTAGTTATATTTTCTGACTTGAGCGAGAATTTATCACCCCAAGAATTTGTTTGTGGATTGCTCAGTACAATTTTTTTGATAATAAACGCTTTTACAGTATATATTTAGGGGAGAAGAGGTGGGTGTATATATACATGTATATATTCATTATTTGTAAATACTTTTGCACTATTATATAATCTATGTATTTGACTTATGAATTATATATGACACTCGTAACAAAACATACATTTGTGATAAGTGTTTACTTTTTACAAGCCTGTACCGGCCTGTTTGTGCACTGGATTTTGTAGGTATGTGTGCCTATTATGATATGTATGTTTGTGTGCCGTGTGTATGAGTGGGTGGTTAAATGCATGTCATGTGTAACAAAAAACATTAGAAAAAACATCAAGTCTAATATCCCAATTACGACAGCTAAAGAAAAAGGGCCCCACGCCTCAATGACTTTAGGCTGAATTGATAATAGCGACATTCTCAGTACCATAGATGTTTATTAGTTATAACGAAAGCGCTTTATTCATCATTATAGCCCCATCCCCCCCCCCCCCCCCCCAATTCCACAAACAGATTTCCTGAATCCAATTATCACTGCAGTCTGGAGGTTGTTGAAAGCCTCATTCCCAGTAATTATTGCCATTTCAACTCCCCCTCGTCCATCAGTGGCGTAACGTGATTGGTCTGATTGTGTGTGTGTGTGTGTGTGTGTGTTGGGGGGGGGGGGGGGGCACACCTTATGAATTTTGTAAAAAAATTACCCTTATATGTTATGTCATCGTTTTCGTCAAATAATGGGGGGAGGAACGTGCTCCCCGTAGCTACACCACTTTTGCACATAACCTTCCCAGCAGCAGAGAAAATTTGAAGAAAAATCTTATCAAACCTTCTCGGGATATACACCACGGGCCGGGAGCTGGGAAAATGGAAGGGCGTTCACAAAATGATATAATATACAATGTTGATTGCAGGTGAATTGTGCCCTTCCTACATATTATGTATACTTCTCTAAGATTTTGTCCTAGTTTATGCAGAATGGGGGGTTAGCAACCCCCCCCCCCCCCCCCCCCCCCACACACATCCACACACACAAATACACACACGCACACACAAAGCGCTGCTATACTGTAAATGTGTAATCCAATTAACCACACCCTGTGCTCGAAACTAGTGAATAAGGAGATATTGCGTTGTGACTTGTGTAGGCAGTTTTTACACGTAAATCCACACGTAATCCTATTGCGTGCATACACAAAGGGCGTATCATCCGTATGGTGTTTTGACGTCGCAGAAAAGTGAAAATAAATCTTCTTTCTTAGACCTTTTTACCTTGGAATGAAGCTCAATATTGATGCAATTTTCATATCAAACTTTTAAGTTTCTCATCGTTCGTTTGCTGGAGACAAATGTGAGTTTTAAACGTCAAATATGACGTATTTGTAAAGTAAAATCTGGAAATGGTTTACTACAGGCCCATGTACTGAATATTGTGCATGTTTAAAAATTCAATTTGTATAGATGTTTATTGAATTTAGCGAATGCAATGAATGGTGCGATTATTTTCTGTGAATAAGCCAGTGGTCTCACTTTATATTGAAATGAAATGTATGATAATTCTTGAGACCCTGTTTGGCGTACTGTTTGCGGTTTGCGGTTAGACCGGATTTAGTATTTTAGACCTTCTTTTATAAATTACCGGTACGCTTTAATTTAAAAAAAAAGTAACTTAAAGGTAGTTCAGATTCGTCAAATGAGATGCGCGGCGCCATCTTGCATACGCGTTGCGCACGGTGCGTAATGCACGTTAGCTCAGTGTCATGCGGTGCGCGCAAACTAACCCAGTTCAAAATGGCGACCCGCTATGTAGCATCCCCACGCTTGATGCCCTTTAAGAGTTAAGTAGTAACAAAATCAATTATATATATTTGACCGGCTATAGCAAAACCCGGCACTTGACAGTAAAAATAAAAATGTAGATTTTCATACCATTACAAAGGCCTCATGACAAGCTTTCATTTGATCCTTTGTTCTAACTAATCATGCTAATTCAATTTGTCAATAAATGGCGAAGATATTATTGTTTCAATATTACAATCATATACATAGGTCTTTTACACACATTGTGTGAACTTAAAATAGCCCAATTCTTCAAAACATGAATTACCGTTTTGTCTTGTGGCGCAGTCGGGCAAGTAAAAACAAGATTGTTCAACTTTGAGTGGCCCGAAACCTAAATCTGGTGGCCCCAAACAAAGAAAAACAAACAAATTCTGTTCAATTTGGTTGCCCAAACGGGCCAGTAGAATGTAGGATCAATGAAATTTGGTGGCCCGGAGCTAATTTTTAGTGGCCCCGGGCCAGCGGGCCTATGCTAATTTCGAGCACTAGCTAATGGGGATATGTAGTTATACAAATAACCCTCTATACAGTTTCACATATTGCAGACACTCTGGGGCCACTCTCATAGGCAGGCTGCAGTAAATAAATTTGGAGACTGGCAAAAATCATAAAAACATTTCTAGCTAAAATCTCACCAATTAAATTAAACTTAACATGAGAGGGGGTTAGAATTGAATATAATAACAAACTTACATGAGCTTTCCAATGTCAGAAGCACTTTAAATTCCAGTTTTTAAATATCTGATCTATGACTTGAGTCTTGAAGCACCAATCCGTGCATGAGCTTTCTGACTGTGCAGCACTTAACCACAAATTTTAGAACAGTTGTTTACATGTTTAGGCTTGTCTGCCAGCCAGTATTATCAAAAGGCTGAAGGGATTATTTAAGAGATTAGTGTCTGAATGACCTAACTGACGATGGGTTCTGCATTTGAAGTACTCTGACTTGTACTTGTAGGGGTGTGAATTGATAGCATTTCAATAGGTGATGGACAAGACAATACATGTGGCTTTTGTATTGCAATTCCAAAGTATATAACAATGAATGTAGGTCAATTTGTGACTCTAAGAAATTCTTTACAACCAGCTTTGAACTACTTATAAGATTAACACCATGATTCAATGAAGGCATGCTATAATTGTTTGTTGAACAAAGGCCAAAGCCATATTATGCAATTTATACAGACATACACAGCATCAAATTGATCAATAGTGTGAAAAACATCTAGTTTGAGGCTAACTCAAGTGAACGCTAGCGCAGAGCGCTAGCGTTCAAGGTCGGGCTGATAGTGCCCCCGAATTTATGATCTAATGTGCACAATAAGTGTGCTTAAAATTATACATATGATACGGTACTTACCACCGATTAGATGATACATATGTGATGCAACTATGGGGTGGATCAGAATGATGATTTTTCGCTCCATTCCGCATCAAAATGAGTGATTTATGCACATCATCGACTTCTATCTGTGTTGTATCGCGACTTCTGAACGATCGATTACCGTACGACCACTAAACGCGCGAGTCAGATCTGCCGTCTATTCGGCGGGCGCGGTACTTGAATGGAGACCGTTCGCGCGATCATCGATCGTTCAGAAGTCACGATACAACACAGATAGAAGTCGAGGAGGTGCATAAATCACTCATTTTGATGCGGAATGGAGCGAAAATCATCATTCTGATCCACCCCATAGTTGCATCACATACGTATCATCTAATCGGTGGTAAGTACCGTATCATATGTATAATTTTAAGCACACTTATTGTGCACATTAGATCATAAATTCGGGGGCACTATCAGCCCGACCTTGAACGCTAGCGCTCCGCGCTAGCGTTCACTTGAGTTAGTTTGAGGCTAGGTAGACAGGGGAATTCCCCAGTGTTTACTTGGACAATGAGTGCAGCTGACTATCAGGCTTTTTTACCAGGCAATGGAGTAAGGAGTTAGTGCAGCATGCTGTTAACCCCTTGTCTTGTAGGGGTGTATTGCAGACATAATATAAAATTATAAACTCCTTTCCATCATTTCCATTACTCCATTACTCATTAAATGAGCACTGCGCAATAGTTAATACACGGAAATGATGGCATGCATACTTTAACCAAACAGTGCCGACTTGACATGCATGTCTAAAGAACCGATCATGCTAGAAATAGGCCTATAAGTATAAATTGCATAGAGCGTTGGTTCTTTTAGTCATGCATGCTTTGGAAGAGAATGCTGAAATCATCACATTTTCCCACAAAATTGTGAACAATAATGCGTCACATGACCAAAGTGAATTAAGAACACTGGGGACGGGTGTATATATGTTCCAATATATTTAGTTATATTATAGTAAAAAAAATAATTTAGTAATAATACAGTTATTTTGTTTTAAATATAGAACTCTTACATTTTAAGTTAAGTTAGTTAAATCTTATAATATGTGACCTTACACCACAAAACGACCGTTATGTCGCTCAGATAGTTCCTCTGTTATTAGCTAAAATAATAAAATTTGGTTTAAAATATGAGATTTAGGATTTTTGCATTTCCTGAATGAAGTTATCTTAATCTACCTTCTGTGAAATTTTTATCGTCAGAAATCATTTTAAAATATGTTTTTTCATCGAATAACAATTATCAGATTACAGCGCTTGAATGGACACCGGTCTTTGAAGTGGCCCGTTTCTCCCTTGTTTTAAAACTGCTTTAGGCATTTTCCACATCTTTGGCGCTCATTTTCAGAAGGTTTGCCTTGTCTGAATATGACAAATTATATACCATTTTAAAGGTAATGAATTATACTGTAATGTCATGTGAAAATCAGCATAATCATTTCCCCCGACTTATTGGTCGTTTTGTGGTGTAAGGTCACATATAGGAATCTACAAAATGTACATTATTCAATTATTGTAATTGTATTTTTAGTTTGATTTATGTTTGTCATTTATAATTTTTTGCAGGCTGCAGGTGGTAGAAATATAGAATTTGTTTTGTTCCCAATTTTTATGCAGAGCTTGCAACTATTACGTTTTTGCCGTAATCGTTACGCTTTTTCAATGAAATTACGGCATTACGTTTTTTGAAATTTTATTACATTTTTCAAAAAAAAAAAAAAAAAATTTTTTTTTTTGTTTTTTGAGGCTGGCAGCTCTGTTTATGGCATACCTTAAATTTATGTAAACTTTTGTTTAATTAATGAAATAAAGATGCTAGATAGTGTAAAGGGGGGGGGGGGGGGGTGCGCCGGGTTAATCCGTGAATTTTGTGAACATAATTTAAATTAATTTAAGCTAATTAAAGGCCAAGTTGAGTTTTGGTAATTTCCAAAGTGCCCCCCCAACATCGATTGTAACGGATTTGGTTGATTTCAATTCCATATGAAAGATCATCGAAAAAAACATGGGAAATAATAATAATTTCCATTCAAATGCTCTAATTGTTGTGAAATTTGCTTTCAAAATATCATATAAAAGTGGTTGACGCCCGGGTATCACTTTTTAGAACCGCTAGTGCGAGGCACTAGCGTTCTATGTTCTCCTAATAAAAGACTGAAACCAAATATTTGTGTGCACGCTAATTGTGCTTAAAACTATACATATGATACGGTACTTACCAGCAATTTACTCTCCAATATGTGATCCAACTACCGGGTGGATTAAGATTATGATTTTTCCTTCCATTCCGCAAAAAATCAGTGATATATGCGCCTCATGGACCAGTCTCTCCGTGTGTTAGCGCGACTGTGAACGAAAGGCGAACGAATGCGAATGGGGCTTGCAAGTTGCGTCAACGGCAGTGTTGGAGTCATACTTCTATGGTTGCGATACATAATATACACGTACTACTGTATAGTATTACCGCACACAGTGACTGCACTACAGTCCCGTATTACCGCACACTGCACTATACAGTCCCGTATTAGGACCTACAACGCTAGTGCTTCGCGCCGAGTTAATTTGACACTTCGAGTTGTAACGGCTCTTTTTGAATGATAACAGGGGTTTTACTTTGTCGTTTGTAATTGTGTATACTTTTCGAGCATGGTGAAGTTATAACTATTAGTTTGTATCGTAATCGTGCAGGTTTTGGTTACTAAAGTTAAGTTTGACCAATACTCAACTATCCCTTTAATGACAAGGAAATAATAGTTTAAGATAATTTCTTTTTGAAACAAAAAGCATTTCTGAATAGTTCAGTCTTTTAGCTTTCATTTGATGCCAAATATGTTATGATTCGACGAATTTGAAAAATCAGTGGTTATGTCAATGTTTGCTTGGAATTGTCCTGTGGAGCAATATGCAATTATTTAAAGGTGAATGACAGTAGTGGGAAACGCCCCACCCCCCCAAAAATGAAATGAATGCTCTTATTACCAACCATGTGAAAGAATATAATTTTACTAATATGGGATTATATAAATTTGTCCAGGAAACCGCTTACTAATTGATATATTTGCAAAATTATACAACTTATTTACTGTAAATCGTACCACCAACGCGGAATCGCGCATACGCTACGTGCAAATGACCTCGTGCTCTACACGTGGTCTTCACTATACGGGCTTGTCCCCAGCTTGTCGATATCTCCAGCCCAGCGCTAGCGGCGTGGACAGGTGCGAACAGGCGGTGGATTCATAAATTTCATGGGCGGCCATTGGATTTCTTCCGATATTTCTGTATTTAATGATGCTTAGGTTCGGATTTTACCACACAAGCCCTTTTTAAATACTTATTCAACAATATTGGTCAATATAAATGTTTTTGGCTACTTTCCCAAAACTGGTATTGGGCTTTAACATATGTTTGTTGCCCCGGGTAGTAAATAGTTTTCTGGAACTAGAAGACCATGATTGGATTTTTGTTTTCATTGATGTTCATTTTTTTAAAGATTTCGAATCAAGAGTACAACTCATGAAATTATAAAACTAACACTAGATCTTTATAAGAAAATAGGTTAGATTGAAGAATTTCCATATCCACTTTTAGAAATAATTTTTCTTGGGGAAAATTTCTACTGTTGTTGATTGATTGTATCTAGGTTTAAATTAAATTGATGCAATTTTTTGTATCTTTACAGAAGCAGCCATGAATCCTCAACACATTCATCAGAACATGGGCTACCTCCCCCTTCTAGCAGAGGAAGGGTTGAAAGTCGTCAACAGTTTCCAAGGCAGTGGTCCACTTCCGCCGGAGGCCTACCACCACCCGCAGACATCGAGTCAGCAGTCTCCCTACTTACCACAGCACTACCATGTGCCAGACCAAGGCTACCACCCACAGGACAGAATGCAGGGGATGTACAGCATGGTTCCTGGAACGTCCTCGCCAGGTGAGGAAATGGGCATGCATGGTTTCCTTGAAAACAGGCCACCTCCAGGCATCAATCCATTTATCCAGCCACAGTATCTGCCAAAGAGTGCTGCCGCCCCTGCGCCCGCCGAGCCCAAGCCAAAAGAGAAGGCTCAGAAGGCTAAGAAGAGTAAAGGAGGACGCCCGAAGAAACGGAAAAGAGACCCAAAGTCGTGGAGGAGGAATCAGAGCAAATATCTGCGGAATTCCGGGCAGCAGTACATCAACTCTAACGGTTGTCTGATGCCAGCCAGACAACTCAAGGAGCCATGCAAGAACTGCAGACAGAGATGCACCGAAAGGATAACTGTTGAAGAGCGCCAACGGATCTTTGATTTTTACTGGGATCCAACCAAAGACTGGACATTCAGGAGGATGTACATCATAGACCATGCTGTACCACAGCCCATACAGCGGCGCAGGGCCTCCAGGGACCTTGACAAGAAGGCTCGCAGGATTAGCTTCCACTACTACCTAACTGTGGACGGAGAACAAGAGCGGGTGTGCAAAAGGTATTTTCTCAACACTCTTGGAGTGGGAGAGAAATTTGTGATCATCTCGCTCCATAAGAAGACGGTGGACGGGGAGGTGATACCCGACAGACGAGGCCGGCATCCTGCATCCAATCAGATTCCCTACGAGGTGAAGCAGGAAGCCAGGAGACACATACAGGAAATTCTTGCAAACACACCTCCGGAGCAGGTCAGCCTGCCCAAGATGTATGATGACTACTGCCAGCAGAGCGAGATCCAGCAGAAGGAGACTGTGAAGAAGCACTTCTACAGGAAACTAATGAATGAGGAGCTCCGGATAAATCAGCAAAGAATCGATGACCCCGATGCAGTGAGGATTGAAGAGCGCCCTCTGGATTACACACCCGTACCTCAGGTTAGTGCACTTGAGTGCCTGATCAAAGAGCTTTGGCAGAAGGAGCAGGAGAGGCGTACCGAGGTGAAGGAGAAGGTCAACCACAAGGCAAAGATGAAGGAATACCATGCCTTGAGGTATGCTGGAAAGGAGTATGTCAACTTCAGAGGACAGGTGAGACCATCCAGGAAGATGAAGCCACCATGTGACAACTGCCAGAAGGGTTGCACCAAGCACATCACTGAAGCTCAAAGACAAGAGCTCTTCGATCAGTTCTGGGTTGCAGAGAAGGACTGGGCAGAGAAAAAGAAGTATGTTCTCAGTTGCACCGAGGCGCATCCAGTCATGAACTCAAGAGTAAGCGGGAGACTCGCATCAAGGGCTGTCAAACGCATCAGATCGGTTAGATTCACCTATACCTTTGAAGTGGACGGTGAGAAGGTTCCTGTTTGCAGACTCTTCTTTGTCAACACTTTGGCTCTTAGTCATTCCTTTGTAGCCAACTGTACAGCTAGAAAGGACACGAATGGGGAACCCACTGCTGGGAAAAGGAACAACAAATACGGAAAACTTTCCAAAATTCCCCCTGCAATCTCAAAGGATATCAGGCAGCACATCATCTACAGATGTTGGGCAGATCCAAACAAGTCACGCGAGTATCAGAATGGTTCTGCCAACAAGGGCTGGTCATGGAATGTATCAAAGATGTACGAGAACTACCGTCAGTGCTGCTGGAATCGTGGAGCAAAGCCAGCGAGCACTTACAAGTACAGGCGGGTCTTCAGCGAGGAAATGAGAATCTTTCAGGAAATGGGAGCAGAGGTTCCCAGCACTCCAAGTACATCCACAAGAGGAGCTGGGAAGAAAACCGGAGAGACAGATGTGCCTGGGGAAGAGAGAGCAGTCAAGGAAAAAACAACAACACCAGTTGCTCCACTTCAAAGCTCCAAGGATGCTCCTGCAGTCCATGATGAGAATGATTCTGAAGAAGAGAATGAAAATGTTCATGAAGCATTAGAGGAGGAAGAGGATGAGAGTGATGAATATCTCCCCTCTAGTGATGGAGAAGATGATGCCTCAGATGATGATGATGATGAAGAACCACCTCGGAAGAAAAGTCAAACCTCAGTTGCTCCAGAAACTTCTGATAATGTGCTACCAGAAACAAGCAGCGCAAAACCGACAAGGATGTCTGAACAACATGTGAGCTTTTCACAGCCAACTGTATCGGGGGAGAAGAAGAAGAAACGAAAACGACCGTCGTGGGATACTGCAGACATGAGGTGTGCAGGTCAGACCTACATCAATGACAAGGGCATGGTGATCCCAGGGCGGAAGATCAAAGAACCATGCCAGAACTGTCGGAAGCAGTGCTCAGAGAGGGTGCCCCAGGAGATGCGGGAGAAGATCTTCAACATGTTCTGGAGCGAGGAGATGACGTGGGACAAGAAGCGACACTACATGGAAGATTGCATCGACGAGAATGCCGTCAAGAAGAGGACCCTCCCTCCCTCCGAGATGAAACTCAATCGCAAGGTGAGCATGAGGTACACCCTCCGGCTCGGCGACTGGGAGCAGAACGTCTGCAAGCTCTTCTTTGTCAACACACTTGGGATCAGCCAGAAGTTTGCCATAGTGTCTATGAAGAAGAAGAAAGAGAGGCAGCTCAAGGAGATGGGCTTGCTCACATCAAGGCCTTTGCTACCCCCTCCTGTCCCTGTTTCGCAAGCATCTTTGCCTCAAGGACCAATGCCTCAAAGGCACATGGTAGATCCTGCTTCCTTAGATAATGCTGACAATAGTCTTAGAGATGTGCTTTCTCATCTCCTTCTTGCACCTGCAAATAACATGCAACAAGTCTGAAAGGCCAGAACCCCAAAATTAGTTTTCGAGCATACTTTGACTAATATTACCTTTCATACCTGTAAAGAGCATTCAACAAGTCTTTAACCCATCAAGGACGAGAGCTATTTTAAAGCAAAATTGATCATTGTTTTCCTCTAAAAATTGGCAACTCCTAATTTTGTTTGACGTTTTAATGACATCAAAATAGGTGGAAATATTCAGTGATTACAATTTAAGACAAATATGAAGTGACTTTGCCGCAAAGTTGCCAATTTGAATGCCAAAATCTGTTTTTAAAATATCTCAATGTGTTGACAATTTAAGGATTTTTCTAAATTATAGCGATCTACGCAATAATAAAATCATTACAAAATAACTAAAGCAGGTAGAGTAACAAAATAGGGCTCTAAAAATAGAGAAATGTATGCTCTTTCTCCTTGTATGCATTATATAACTTCTTTTTATCTTGCTGAAGTGTAGGACTACCAACCCACAAATATGTGGGACTCTGTCCTTGATGGGAATATCTATAAAGAGGTTATCATCAGTTCAACGACTATGAAAAAAGGAATGTTTGGAAACATGAACAAGTTTAACCTCAACAGGTACACTTAATGAGACCATCATTATATTTACTTTAATTTGGATATCTCGAGCAAACGATCGGAGATTAACTCTGACATCAATTTTCACCTTTTTATGCGGTAAGCATTGTTTTTCTTTTCTATGAAAATATCCCATCATTCAGAAGAATCATGATATTGGTATATGATTGAAGTCTCACTTTTGGAAATATCTTTACTTCAATAAACCTCAGCTTCCCCATAGCCAAACTTATTTCAGGACTGATCTTGAGAACTAACATTAAAGGGTACCAACACCCCAAAATAATATTCTTATTATAGAAAGGTACCATCTTTAGTATTCCATTCCTTCAACAAGTTCACAAAAATATGTTTTCAGAAAAATATGTTTTCAGAAAAAGAAAACAAAAATTGGAAAACGCATCACCATTCTCAACCATGCGTTTATGCGGTCTGAATTGCATAGACTATATGCGTGCAGAGCCAGAGCGCACTGTGCAGAGCGAATGAATCATCCGGGAATCTATTGACGTACGCGTGAAAGCATTGGCGCACTCGCAAATGCTTGGCCCGTATGGAACCAGGAAATGGTGGAAAGTGGTGGAAATTAATTGCTTTGTTTATGAATTACATAACCCTTTGCAAAATGTTGGGTATCTATTTGATATCACAAAACGGTACCAAAACATATAATAATGTGTTGTCCTTTGCCTGGTGGTCCCCTTTAATACAAATTCACAAAATGTAATTCTAAGATTGCATCCATGTAGTATGTATGATAATGTATATATCAATTTAGGGTATTTTGCAGACCATTTGTGACCCCTATAGCAAAACCCGGCACTTTTCGGTAATTCATGTTTTGATGAAATGGGCATTTTAAGTTCACACAATGTGTGTAATTGTAAAATTGAAACAATCATATATTCGCCAATTATTGAACAATTAGTCAGAACAAAGCATCAAATGAAAGCTTGTGATGAGGCCTTTGTAATGGTATGAAAATCTACATTTTGATTTTTACCGACAATAGCCGGGTTTTGCTATAGTCGGTCACATTTAACACATGTATGATAGCGTTTGTTCTAAGCTTGTACTAGGTAGAAAAAAGAAGCACCAATGTATGCAAATAGCATAGCAATATCGTTTGTTAAAAGGACATTTGTAACAGCTCAGTATGTTCACAAATTAGCTGATAACTAGGATTTTAGGTGTGAAAAGTGCTCTGGTAACTAAGCTTTTTCTTTGTAAAAAGTGCTAAGTGCATGTAATTTGAAAGACAAATTTTGAAAACAGTATGAAACTGATATATATATATATATATCAATTCATTGAATGTAAATGTAGTATTTTTTTGAACTTCTTATATGCTTTTGTGTTTGGACATTAACCTTAGGGTTTCTAGGGATTTTGTAAAATGGTTGTTCTAGTTAAACAATATATTTATTTCCATTGCCATGTATTCAAGTTGTTACATTTGCGTCCTTTTCAAGGATTATGATTCTCATTTAGTGATTTGTAAGTAGCAGTGATACTCTGTATCTCAATTTTAGAGCAAGCTGTACGTTTTATGGTACGTATATGACTCTGTAAATATATATGATACTGCATATATATAGTTTAACAGTGAAACCTCATTATAACGAGCACCTTGGGTTCATTAAAGGGATCTAGTAACTTTGTTGACATGAGCAAAAAGTAATGAATGATGGATACAATGTGCATTGCTGTGATCTGATATGTCCACTGAGTAATGTGTGAAAATGTCAAGTTAAATTGATGTTATATGGCCGAGTAATGAGCGAAAATGCAAAGTGATATTCACTTACTCGTTGCACTGACTTTGTTCACGGTTATGACTATCCAGTGGATAGTTTAAAATCCGAATACTTCAATCGTAAGTATCTTTTTAACAAAAGGGAAATCCGAAAATCCGAAACCTGTCTTGTGCTTTTATTGTTAATACAAATACAACAAGGTATGAGAAAACAACTAAAGTTCCAAATTATACATTTTGACGATTTGGACAATGTTACAAGATCCCTTTAAATTTACCTCGTTATATCAGATATACTGTTGTATCAGGGCTTAAAAGCAATACAAAACATAGAACCTGGACCTGTGACAATTACTTCGCCTCGTTATCACAGAGCTCATTATAAAGAGGTTCCATTGTACTGGTGTTCCCGTGTTTTAATTGTTCAATAGATATATCAATCAGAAGCTCCATGTTGCTGGTGTTTTTTTTGGTGCATTTTACATTGCAACATACGTTAGAGAATTGATGCAGTCTGCAATGAAGTTTTCAGAAGCAAGAGGACACGCATGTTTTGAATGTCGTGTTTTTAATTACCTTATCTCTTGTTATCATTTTTGAAAGATCATGCATGTATCCCCTGTGTCAAATATCTTCATTCCTTGACTATTTGTGTTCTTTCTTGAACTAAACATCTATTTTAGAATTGTTTAAGATCATATAGCCATCGGACAAACTTCTTCTTTTAATTCAATATTTATCCAAGCAAACTTGACACAGCGTTGGATTTCCATATCAACCAACTGTTCCCTATTTTGAACGGGAAATCCCTTAATCAGACTTTTAAAAAATAAAGAAAAGGGAATCTTACTGTTTTCCGACTGACCCTGTCTAAAAATGACAACAGTATCAATAACAGTCTGCATTATAGACCCTTCTTTGCAGTTTGATTGTTAATGTTTTCTTTCGTCTGATCATAAATTAGACTAAACAATCCGTCTCTGTTTTGACAGTTGTTCCACTGACCCCGTGTTCACACACAAAATTTTCAGCCCTTAATCATGACTAAAGAATCAGCAGCTGACTATAGAATCAGCTTCTCATTAAAAATTCCTGTGTCTGAACGCTTACTAACGAAACGACGTATCGCTAGTGATGACTAGCGATACGCTGGTTTTATCGTCGTTTCGTACGAGAGCTGACTATAGGATCACGCTTATTCCGTGTGTGAACAACCGTAGCTCACTAATCATGACTAAGTGGGCGTGGCTTAATGCGAACGTTCGCTCGCACAGCTGCAGCGAGACGGCGCAGACAGAAAAAAATGACAACACACTGCGCAGTAGCAAACTGCGCACTTGTACGATGTTCGGGGGGTTCGGCACCACCTGGAAAACAGATGTTGTTCGATATATGCTCTGTGCGTGTGAACTTATACCAGGTTTGATTTAATCATCACTAGCGAAACGTCGTATCGCTAGTGATGATTCTATAGAGATGATTAAGGGATGAACATTTTTGTGTGTGAACACGGGGTGAGACTGGCCCGGATTCACAAAGCAGGTTTGTAGGAGGTTTGTACAAACCATGGTTTATCCATGGTCTACATCTATGGAGTGCCATTTGTAAACTGATGGAGAAAGAATGTAAACTCCTTACTTGTTAACAATGTTGATGGTACACATTTACAAAATGCACCAAATAAATGTCTGTCTTCTCACAGTGGTGAAATTTGCTGGTTAGCAAGCACTAACTGTCATATCATTATAAATTATAAATTGTTTTACTTGTCTACGAGCAGCACTCCATAGATGTAGACCATGGTTTAAACCATGGTTTGTACAAACCTCCTACACACCTGCTTTGTGAATCTGGGCCAATGTGTCTGGCTCCACTGACAAGGGTCATAGTAGGAAGTCAGAATTATCACAGAAAGCTCTATATTTAGAGTTGGTTATTTCTGACTAATCATAAAATGATCTGCTCTAGAAATCGTCAGGGAGTGCCACAGATATTGCTACGTGATGAAACATTTACTTGAATTATGTAACGTTGGGTTATTCTGATAGCCAAACAATTAAAAGTAAATGGTGTATACTCGAGAGAGGAATGATACCAACTTGTATCCCTTGCTTGAATCATTAGCTGTAAGTCTGTTTTTTATGATCACTTCTGTGGTAATGACAAACTGTACAGAGTGTACATTCATTCTGTTAAAGATGTGTTCACTTTTTGTATCAAGATAAGTGGGAATTCTCTCCTTGATGTTATTTTGTGATGTATTTTGCTTATTTAGGGTTTGCTCTAAGAAGTAGGAATAGAGGAATCATTGTATGCAGAATTTAAAGATATTGACTGCTTGTAATTGATTTTTTTTCTACTTGTTCTGACTAGACGTTAGTTGTGCATGTTATATATCTGGACCTGTCATGCCTGTAAAATTTCATCTAAGTTGCAAGAATTTTCAGTAGATAATGTTGCACTACAAAAACTTTAAAACAATTGTTTGATGATTACTCAGCGGTACTTTGTAGCAATTTTCTTTCAAACTTGTTGCACATATTGTGTATATTATGTGATTTGTAATACTTGGTACAAATATCATGGGAATGCATGTGATTTAATTTGTTTAATCTACCAGAACTCAATATGTGATGTTATGTTATCAACGGAAATTATTTGTGCTTTAATTTTGATGTTTATCATGATACAAAATGATTTGCATATATATACAGCCTTGGCAATAATTATTAGACCAAGCACTTTTTGCTCATTTTTTGAGATGTTTTACACTATTTTGTCAATTTATTTACATATTAAAGAAACAAAAGCTTATAAAATATCTAATGGGGTATAGTCAATGGGATTAGGAATGCCTACAACAGATTTGATGTCTTGCATTTGAAGAAAACAAGAATTCCATGAATATTTGCATGGATTTTTACCATAAACACGTATGGGTTTTATACACACGTTTTCAATGCATAGTGGAACATTTCAAGATTTTTTTCTGCAAGTAGTGCTTATATCTACTACTAAACATTAAAAAAAATTCTCGAATTGAAAATATTGTATTCTAATTCATGATAACGTTGTGTGTTTTTGGAATCAAGGACATTCTCATAAGTTGGAAAAGTTTACACTTGGCCTTCCATAAACGGTGGTCTAAACCATTGTTTAAATGACGTCATATGACGCATTTAATCCATCATGATTTCATTTGATACCACCTCCGAGAAATCCAGCCATTGAAATTAATTCGCTCCATTGTATAATTTGTTTGTGTAAATGTCAGGGGTACAAAGGCATTTAAAATTAAGTTGGTGAAAACAAATTGTCATTGTTTTTAATGAGTACGCTTTAAACGAGGTAAATTTGATAGTCCCGACTACCTCGATATAACAGGGTTTCCCTGTATCTACAAAAGTAGCTTCACTGATGGAAATAAAGTGTACAATATTCTAAAACTATAAGACTATAATGCTTGTAATGGGTGCAATCTATCCAGTTGTAAAGTGAAACTTTTCTCCTAAACATTAGAATGCTCTGATAATGTGTATCTTGACTTTTTGGTTTACTTTCTCAAGCATGGATCACATGCACAATCTTGTTGCATATATGCCATCGGATGTTTGATTTTTTTCTAGACATTGTTGGAAATGGTACATGTAGTAAACAAGTAATTGATGTATATCTTTGATTATTAAAGGGATCTAATAACTATGTTGACATCATTTAATGACGTATGCAAGAACATTACACAAGAGTTTATACAAAAATATGTATATCTGTGTTCTGATATATCCACTGGGTATTATGTGTAAAAATCCATGTTAAATGGATGTCATATCATATGGCAAAATGATGAGCGGAATGCAAAGTTATACATGTACAGGGAAACCCCGCTATAACAAGGTATTCAGGGCTATTGATTTTACCTCGTTATAACCGGAATCTCGCTATAACCGAGCTCGTTATAAGTGGAGCATTATGCCATTGGAACAATCGGGACCAAAGGATTCTCCTCGTTATAAACGCTACCTTCGTTATAAGCGAGCTCGTTATAACGGGGTTTCCCTGTATACGTATTTGCTAACTCATTGCATTACGTTTGTACACAAATGGTCAAATGGTCACCAGGATTTCTAAAATGAAATCATACAATCTCAATAACAAAGAGGACAATTTGAATAATCAAAGCTTGTTTCATATTGTGTGCATCTACAAGGTTACCCGGGGCTGGAATGCTCCCCAGGGAGTGGAAAATGTGCACTTTGTGTGCTGGATTGATTGCAGAATGTATCCGATGACCGGGGTAATAATATAATTGTAAAGCGCTTAGAGATGATTATCAATCGTGATAGGCGCTATATAAATCAAGGATATTATTATTATTATATTTATCCTATACAAATTTAAGCCTATAGTAAGAGAACAATAACCATGCACGAAGAACCATTAGAGATTAGAATGAGGTTTGGTGATTCAGACAAAGTTACTAGATCCCTCCAACTTTGATTATTGGACTTTGCCAATGGTGATCTGTATCATACATAGTGTTTTGTTGTATGTATATGTTTTAATTTCAATTTGCTCAAATATGTGAACAGTTTAGTAGACATGAATAGTGCAAAATATTATACTCCTGTGTATATGTTTATTTCCTTGCATGCACGTATTTGTAGTGTTATTACTTGTTTGGTCATTGGTGTTAATCGTTGCATAATTAACTGTAAAGATTAAATTCATCGCTTTGATTTAATTGTAAAAGTGTTTCCTACATTTTAGTCCTAACTTTATATGTAAATGATTGTGGATGTTTGGTTGTATGATAGACCAGCGTTATGCAGTGGAACCTCTGTATAATGAGGTCATTTGGACTATGATAATTACCTTGTTATAATTATCAGGTATCTCTTAATTATATCAGGGTAAAACAAAACAGATGGGCCCAGCAAAATTACCTCGTTATAAGAGGGTTTTGTTATATCAGAGCTCTTTATAACGAGGTTCCACTGTACCAAATGGCCAGGGACCAGTATATTACTTTTTTGTAAGGGAGGGCTACAAAAACGAACCCTTCCAAAATATACATGTACATTATTTTGTTATGTAAACAAGGTTGTTTTTGAATTGCAGTTCTGGAAGACCGCAGTGGCGTAGCGTCGGGGGCATGCGATGGGGGAGGAGGGGGGTGGGGGGGGGGGGGGGGCATGGGGATTGCACGTCGTGCCCGTAATTTCAAGGAACAATATTAAAAAGGTCCTTTATACAAATTAAAATACATAGAGTGTGGCTTATAAATGTAGAAATTAGTGGAAAAGGGGGAGTGAGAAAGAAAGGGATGAAGAGAAGATGAGAAAAAGAAAAGACACGTGAGTAGAACAAAGGGAAATGGTGATGCAATTTATAACCACTATGTTGTCAGAAAGTCTGTAAGATGATCCGCATGAAGAATGGAAGAAAACCAAAGATGCTGTTCAAGTGTGTTGTGAGGGACGGGGGGGGGGGGGGGGGGGGGGGGGAGGGTACTCGCTACTTCAATTTGGTGAAACGGGTATGTGTCGCCCCAAGAAACCCCTCAGAGCAGACAGTCGTTCTATTTAGGTTAGCCTCTTGACAAGGCATGTCTCGTCTGAGCTGAGTTGAATTCCCGGTATAGTATGCATTATGCAGGAACGACTGGACAGCGCGACCTCGCGGCTGCGCCGCTCGACGGATAGTCTCCACCACGCGTTCAGTCGTTCCTGCAGCGCGATCGTCTTGTTAAAAGACTATATTTAGGTATGCAAATTAATTCTTTACTAACGGCCGTTCTGCAGAGGCTCAGTATAGCCGTCTTCAAAGGTGACCAATAATTTCGAGTACCCGCCACCCCCTCCCCCCGGAGTACAGGTGGGTTGTTGTTGGAATAGAAGGGAAGAGCTTATTGGTTGTGTATGCGCATGTAGTCCTGTAGACGGTCCTATATGTTGTGTATTAGACCTGGAGACGTTCTTTAGTACAATGTTTTGTTATTGATTTATATTCTAGAAGGGTTTAGAAGAAATTTCAGCTTTGTTGCCCACCTTGGCAACCTTGGGCAACTTTTTTTTATAAGCAGTATAACGATAATTAGGTAATTTGCATATTTATGAATAAGGTCAGGGGTCATTTTCTATCGAGGAATAGTACAATAGTGATCCAAACTATTTTGCTAGGGTAATTTGGGGCAAAGAATCCATTTCCGGTGCTCATTTCCATGTGCTGAATGGGCAACACCTTGAAATCCAAGATGGCTGCCCCTAATTTGCATATTTATGAATATTATTGATTTTCAGTGACTACAGCCTCTAATAAGCAATTATTTTTAAATCATGTTCTAAATATGTAGTAAAGATATTTCAGATTTGTTGCCACTATGGCAACATCTAGATAATTATTTGCATAATTAGGTTATTTACCTAATTTGCATATTCCCCCAAATCGCATATATTGGAAACCCGGAAAGTAAAAATGACAAGTGATACCATTTTTCCAAGGTTTTAGGGGGCAACAAATCCATTTCTGATACTTATTTTCATATATCACCATGGCAACCTTCTCAAATCCAAGATGGCTGCTCATCAAATTTCACATATTATGATACACGACTTTATTCTTTTGGGTATATTAGATCAATATTATAATTTTTGGACTTTCAATTATTTGAATTAGCAAGTAGAACACTTTAATCACAATGTAGATGTGTGCTTACAGTAACAATATTACAGTTTTATAAAATAAATGCTGTTAAAAAGTGGAAAATAGCATTATCTCCATGAAAATGCCAAAGGCGGCCATCTTGGATTAATGTTGGTTGCAAAGGTGATACATCGATTTAAGTATCATAAATGGATTTGTTGCCCCCTAAAACCTTGGAAAAGTAGTATTTCTTGTCTTTTTAACCTTCTGGGTTCACAATATACACGATTTTACCTGATTTCTGGGAATATGCAAATTAGGTAAATAATATAATAATGCTAATTATATGCATTGCCAGAGGTTGCCAAGGTGGTAACCGAGCTGAAGTATTTTAATACACATTGAGAACATGACTGAAGAGAAATAAAGACAAATTATTGCTTATTTGAGGCTATAGCCACTGAAAATCAATAATATTCATAAATATGCAAATTAGGGGCCGCCATCTTAGATTTCAGGGTGTTGCCTACATGGCACTTTCAAACGAGCACCGGAAATGGATTCCTCGCCCCAAAATACCCTGTAATATTTGTTTTAATTACTATTGGTCTATTCCTAGATAGAGAATGACCCTTGACCTTATCTCAGAAATATGCAAATTAGCTAATTATCTTTATAATGCTTATAAAAAGAGTTGCCCAAAGTTGCCGAGGTGGCAACAAAGCTGAAATTTCTTCTAAACCCTTCTAGAATATTAATCAATAATAAAACATTGTACTAAAGAACATTTCTAGGTCTAATTAATATCTACAGGACTAATGACCGATCACAGGTTCGCGAATCTAAACAAAAATGTGTGGGGGGGGGGGGATTTTCCTGATTTTCGCATTATGTTGTACGGGTAAATGTAAAGGTATTTTTTCATGACGATCTCCGTAAAAATAGAAAGAAAAAAAAACATGTTCGTGAAGGGCTACAAGATACATTTTATTGAAATATTTAAAAAGGGTGTTTTTCAGTGTAAAAACAGAACAAAAGGGAAATCTAACTGCCGGGGATAGGAGGTTATTTTGTTTTACTTCTAAGAAATCAAGACATGTACTACACCTTAAATATGAATTGCCTTGTATAGAACCTTAGGGGGGGGGGGGGGGGGGAATGAAAAGTATGATCAGCTGGGATGATGTTTTATCACTGTTCTTATAACGAGGTTCGACGACCTGTTGAGGGCCTGTTGAATTGGTCCATGGCATAGCGTGGTCAGACTTTTTGGGGGCACACATGTATTTCTTTTACTTTTTCACCCCGCAGCTACGCCACAGGGGCGGATCTAGCTTTTCGCTAATGGGGGGGGGGGGGGGGGGGGCGGGGGGGGGGGGTCGGATCTAGCTTTTTGCTAAAGGGGGGGGGGGGTTGACCCAATGACGATGCGGATACTGTGTGGTTGGGGTCTGGGGTTTTTCTATGCACATCACATTTTCACTTGGCAGCCCAAGGGGGGGGGGGGAGTTTAAACCCCCTAACCCCCCCCCCCCCCCCCCCCCCAAGTAGATCCGCCACTGCGCCACTGTTCTGGGTGAATTGTTATTAATTTTGTTTTCCCGTATGAATACGTGCGTTTATGGTGATACATATTTTCGTGCAGTCAATGGCATGCAGGCAGGTTTTTCTTTTTGTAATCAACGCTCACGATAATAAATCTGCGTTTGTCTCCCTCTGTTGTTGGCCATGCATTCACATTCGTGCAAATAGAGTTGAGAGTTGAACATGTTGAATGGGCGTAATTATAATCACTGAAAATTCGAAAAGAATTCCATTGCAGGGCGGTGGTAGTTTGGCGAAGAAATGCTTTGAGGATTGAAAGGGGGTGCGGGGGTAATGAAGTTACAGCTAGGAAGGAACAATTCTTGCCAAACGGGCTAAAACTTGTACGTTATCCTGCAAAACTAGGTAATGGTTATTATTCTACCATTACGGATATAATGACAGAAATGTAAACGTCTTATGTAGGATTAGTAAATAGCAGCCTGGCCGTAGAAAAGAAATCCCATTTACAATTCTTTAAGAAAAAGAAATCAATGGGCTATTGAATTATTTTTCTTATAAAGAATTGTAAACGTGATTTTAAAAACTATATATATATATTCAGCAGAGATATCAAAATCAATCTAGAACCCGTTTAGAATATTATCACGAATCAATGGTCAAATAAACGTTGTCTTGTTTTGAAAAGTTAAGAGCTTGTCTAATTCATTCAATAATTTCACTTATTAGTTATCGTCTACATGGCCTATAGTCGCCAAAATATGGAAGGGGGCGGGGCGGGCGGGCGGGGGGGGGGGGGGGGGGGGGCTGCACGTACGCAGACTCTGTATGCTCTGTATACTGGTTAGTGGCTAGTGTACAGTTGTGTGTGTTCATGTTATTGCGTGTTTTATGTGTGTTTGTTATCCTTACAAAAGAGCCCTGGGGTGTTTCACAAAGATCCTAAATTGGACCAGGCCCGTCGGAAGGAATTTTAAAGTGGTACGGTCAACGGATTGGGAGCGAGGCACAAATGCGAGGGAGCGAAGCGCCCGAGGGGGGGGGGGGGGGGGGGAGGGTGTGGGAGGGGGTGTCCCCCCCCCTCCCACGGTAAGGAGCTTTGCAAATTTTGACTCGAAATAATGCAATCTGGTGCATTCCTTGGAAGGAAATTTGATAATACTAAATTAAAGAAATCATGACTTAAATCATCTCCCTCATGATAAGACCGCTATATAGTATACAAACACAATCGAACCTACACACACACACCAGAAATACGCTCACATCGTCCGTGCATGTCTATACTTGGGGGAGGGGGTTTGCCCCCTCCCACGTGGAGAACTTTTTAAAATTGGTGTTTAAAATATCACTTTATAAGTATGGTCATTATTGTCCTTGTAAGATTTTCACAAGATTTAACTTCTAAAAAAAGTGGGGATTGTTTGTCTTGTATACAGGCAACCCTCGCATCAAAAAGTGGGGGATATAATTATGCCCTATCGCTCGAGATCATACGCCCTTGGACCCACTAAAACACACGCTGTTGATCCCATGTGTATCTCATGGTAGACAGACGTCGATCCGTTTTTGCGATTGGGGGGGGGGGGGGATTTGAAAATTTAAAAAAAAACACTGACAGAGCTAAAAACTAAGCCCCACATTGGCATGCCCGAAAATCTAAAGACGGGGTCTAAAGTCTATTTATCTTAGTACAAAACAAGTTTGTATTATGCGCTGATTGAATGTGTCTTGATGGCTCGAAGACCCGAGTCAAGGGGCACCCACATTTGGGGGACTATTGACCCCCAAATGGGGTCCAGGGGGCGGAGCCCCCGGAAGCTTTTAGATTTCAGACATTTGCAACTCCTATAAAGTGTATAAAATAGTGAACCTACCTACGAGTAGCGTATTTTTAAAGGGCATAGCGAGGAAAAGATTGAGCCTTGCATGAGATGGATCCACGTTATCCTGTACTATATAGCCATCGATAGAGTCTAGGGCATTTAAGCTCCCATGAAACTAATCAAGGGCGTCAACAACTTTTCACAAGTGGAGGGGGGGGGGGGGGACATTGCGAGGAAGCGAAGCGACCGAGCGGGGGAGGGTTGTGGGAGGGGGTGTCCCCCTCCCACAGTATAGGGAGCTTTTGTATTTTGGTGCGTGAAATTGTGCGATTTGGTGCAGACCCGAGACAGAAATTTCACATAATATGAAGTGTTCAAGTGTATAAGCTATGGAACCAAACATACATAATAAAAAAGAAAGGGGGACAATCTCCTCCACTTTCAAATGTGGGGGGGACATGATATTCCAATTTGATTTGTGTTCAGCGCAAATAATAATTATAGCGCAAATAATATTATTTCATTTCTGTGACGGTGTGCTATCGATGAGGCATAATAAACTCCGTTTGAGATGTGCGTTTGAGAAATTACATTGCCCAACACATTTGGAAAGGTGAGTTCCCACAACCGAAATGAAACTTGCAATATGAGAAACTGTATGCGCGCGAAGCGCGCGGCAAAAAAGGAGATTTGCAGTCCTTTTCAAACTAAAAAAACACAGCTATTTTGAAGATTAATTATTGATAAATGTGTCTTTCCCCTCTTTGGCATTATATCACTCGATTTTTTCTTCCTCATTTTCGGAATTATTGGGGGGCGAAACGATATGTTCGCCCCCAATATTGTCATTGGTGGGGCGACTGCCCCCCTTGCCCCCCAGGATCGACGTCTCTGCTGGTAGAACTGTTGTTTCTGGTGTACAATTGTCTGGTTAGATGGATCTGTAAATGATGCGCTTGATGTAGAACGATCATTTTCAAGATGGGGGGCAAAAGGTTCTTTCGCCTTCTCGGCATTTATTCATTAATGCACATTTCATATGCATTTACAAGTCATTTACTTTTTACGATTGGTTACAAACTTCGGTTTATGTGATAATGATAATGCGTTTCATAATAATGGAAAAAAGTTATTATGTCACTTCGATGTTCGTGTTCTTCCATTAGCTGGTGACGATCAGCCTACATGGCATGACATTTATCATCCTCACACCTTCTCTCTTCTTTTCTCTTCTCTTTTCTTCTCTTTTCTCTTCGCTTTTCTTTTCTCTCCACTCTCTCTCTCTCTCTCTTTTTTTTTTTTTTAGGCTGAAAAGTGGTACGGACGAATCCGTACCATCCGTAGCGGCTCCGACGGGCCTGAGTTGGACTAAGAAGTTCGGGAAACCGTTAGTTTTTTTTTAAAACAAATTCTAAAGGTCCTTTTAAAAGGCATTAAATGTTGTTTCAATTCATAAATATGTTGTTATTATCAAAGAGATTTCATGTTCTTCAGTCATGTACAAATTATGGAAAGTCCAAAATACTTGCATTTTTGCTTTTGAATATATTTTGCTCCAAGGCTACAAATGGCTTACCATACTTTTAAAGTCCAAATTAATAAAGTGTCTAACTCCACGAAAATTACTTGGAGCTTCCTCGTTTCTCTTCTACCGTGTTGTTTAGCTTATGGTAAGAGAAGAATAACATAGGGTTATATTTGTTCAAATGCCCCTTTAGTATGACGATATCTATCATTCAGCTTAAGAGCGTTAGTGAACGGTCATATACCTCATAAACGTCATACAGTAATTTCGTTGTAAAAGCTGAAGCATATTTTCGCCTTTTTAACCAGGAGAGCAGTGTTCTTTTTCACACATCATGCGGACATATCTTAAAATGATTTTGGTACAGGATTGAAGTCTCAAATGTCATTTTAGGCAATATCTGACACCAGTGGCGTGGCGACGGGGGGGGGGGGGGGGGGGGGGGGGCACGTGCCCCCCAATAATTTGGAAAAAAACAGTAGAAAACATAAGGGGACATTTTTTGAAAAAAAAAAAAATACATAAGGTGTGCCCCCCAATAATTTTGCGTGCCCCCCCCCCTCCCCCCAATCAGTCCGACCACGCTACGCCACTGTCTGACACTTTACAGGTACACCTTAGGATCTGTGTGATACATCCCCCTGGACACAAAGATGATTCATGTGAACAATTTTGAAGGTCGTATGATAATGTGTAACAGTCATTGGTGATTGAAATTGTGACATATTTATTTTGTTGTGCATCTAATAACTAGGAACAAGAGGCAAAACGAATGCGTATACTATATGCGAGTGTGTTTTGGGGCTTATATTACATTCATGGCCGTTATCGGATCACATATAACATTGTCACCCACTAGTATTATAAACCACTTTTCCTTTCTCTCTTACCTGTGCTCATCCCTATATTGTACAAACATACGTTCGTGTGCGTACACGCACACACACACACACACACACACTCAATCATATAACGCACATACAAATTCAATCTCGCTTTAGATCATATAATAAAAATATTAAAATATGTATACGATTTTTTTATCAAGTATTTATTTACATAAAATAAAACAATTTACAATAATCATTTTACAAGAATAAACAATATGTTGATTACATTATACTAATAAACATTAATACGCTGATCAAATGAAAAAAAAATCACGTTATATGTTACCCTCCTCCTATTTACAAAATTTAAAAAACGTGCGAACATTCGATGTTTTCTGGACACCTATCCCATCCTCGAGGATTAATTTGATAAAGAAATAGTAGTATAATTTAAAATCTATGTTGAGAAATAATAATGTAAACATGCAATACGCATACACGTTGCATCATCCAAAAGAAAATGCATGCACGTTTGATGTGTGGACAACAAATTGTATAGTTATGGCAGTTAATCTGCCGATTGTGAGGTATTGTAATTTACATACACATAACTTATACTATACTTGGTTTTAGTAGGCAAAGAGTTAATTGAAGTGAACAAATGGCAGTCTTCGTAGGCAACAAAATAATTACAAAAAAGAGGTACATGTGGAGGTATTAAATTTAGAAGTGTCAATTTATCAAAAAGAGGTTGTTATTTGTTCCCCCTGAGATATCGATGTCGAAACGCAGTTTTACTATGTTCTTATACTGTATGGCTTTACAGAAAATTTCATAAATGCTGTATTAAAAAGAAAGTTATCAAAAGACAAACGTGGATTCCATTTTGTGATGAAAATGCATAATTTTACATTTTGGATGCTAATTACTTGCTAGACCTCAATGACAGACACGTTTTTTATACCCAATTTATGATGCTACAAGATGTCTATAATTATGCTGTCAATAGATGGCGCGCTTCACATTTTCCTACTACCCTAAAACGGTTAGCATACTAGATGAATATACAATGAAAAGGTAATTAATATATAAAATATATAATTATGTTTGAAAATGAATTTACTCAAAGTAAACGATTGTCCCTTGAAGTATCGACTATAAAAAAAAACGACCCTGTTGATCTGCGATGATAACAACATCTTGCATACCGTATCAAAATTCAAAACACGCAACACTTGTTTTTGCAATAGGGGTATCACATTTCGAAGGGGTTGCTATACATGCACTTTTTGACAATGGGCAACACACGTTCAGAGACACTTAACCCATCTACTCTGTAATTTTAAAGTTAATGCATGGCTCAACAGATCGTTACGTTTGGATTGATGAGAAGTTTCGTAGTATAAATTTCGTTTAATAAAACATGGTGTATAACGTTCGAAAAATAAAACA